>VZSF01001384.1:0-297030 GCA_013398295.1 Chionis minor
GCCAGGTCTAGGCATCCGCTGCAGCTCGAATCTCTGTAGGATAGTGAGATGATGCTTTAGAGAACATGACAAAGAGGAACTGCTGTCTCTACACGCTCTCCCTCAAGTGCTCTGAATTTTTGTGATCTTACAAAAGGATGATTTGTATGGAAGATTTACCATTCTGAAATTACTTGGGGACATCAGGTGCAGTTGACTTGTCGAAGCTCTTAAAACTGGTTAATTATGAGGGTGCTATTTCACCCTTGGCTAAAATATTTGTTGTTTATGGTCTTCAGTGTAAGCAAGTTAGCACCTTGCTCTCATCACTAGGCTGTTTTTAAGTCTGCATTTTCAGACTTCATAACACTTTGGGTTATGTCTGGTCTCAGTACATCCTCAAAAAGACTTTACAGTCCTTCTGTCTAAATGACTGTGTTGTCTTCTTATGCAAACAGCATAAGCATTGACAAAGATTACTTGCTGCTATGATCATAGGAGCATTCCTCCCCTCTCCTCACCTCCCCCCGCAATTTGTAAACACGCTTCTGCTTCTTGCAATCTAGGTGTTTTAAATCATCATCAACTAAAAAGTAAGGAATTGCCACTATCATATTTGGTAAAAGTAATATTTATTTACCATCTAAAAATATTCTGAAACTTACATTAATGGCGGACCTAAGAAATTGCTTTTATTAAAATCCAAAGTTAGGAATAAAGGAAAAAGATGTTAAGTTGGAAGAAATCAAATTCCCAATGCAGTCATGAGCCTAGAGGTCTATAGGTTTGATTAATGAAACTTTTCAAGATACATTCAAGGGAGGTCTGATAAATAAAGTAAGCATTTTGATTAAATTATACTAGAAAAAGAAAATGTTTTAAGTCAACTGAGTATTTCTCTAAATCTAAGCACCTAGCTCTTTCCTAGTAGGCTATGTGCTACATCTTTATCCATATTTTTTGCACCATTCTAGGAACCACTTTAACAAAGGTTAAGTCACCATCCCTGGAGGTATTAAAAAGACATGTAGATGAGGTGCTTAGGGACGTGGTTTGGTGGTGGACTTGTCAGTGTTGGGTTAACGATTGAACTCGATGAACTTGAAGGTCTTTTCCAACCTAAAGGATTCTATGGTTCGATATAATTTGTTTTCTACAATTCTTTTAACAGTACATCTCCTGGTTTGTTTCATATACATAAGGGGTGTTATATATATATATATTTTTTTTTTTTTTTTTAATACCACATAATTCTCATTGCCAAAGACAACTAAAAACCATTAAATACAGCAGTCACAATCTACTCTGCCAGTCAATAGTCTCTTAAACAAGATTGTGAGTTAGGAAACACTTTCACACAAGGTTTAGTGCACATTCAGTAGGGATAGGTTAATTCAGACCAAGTATAATCTCAATTAACCTGTGGAAGTGCTCCCTCACCATTGACAACTAACAGAAATGAGGGGCAGTAGGAACCTAATACAGGTTCCTTACTGAAGTGAATAAATTTATTACAATGAGTTTGGACTCATTACTAGTGCATTAGAATCTGTCTTCCTGCTGAATGTGTGTCTTTTCATTTACAGATTTCTAAGGAGTCACTTTGCTGAATGTAGTCAAGTCATCATACATATTTTCAGGTTAATTCCAGATCAGGGTTTTGATTAGTTTGTTCTTCCATTTTTTTATTCTTTTTGCACTTTCCTCTGGGACTATTCAGTTTCAAAAAGTCATTATAGTCCTGATGTGCTGAAAAGAAATTTATTTTGGTTAGTGAAAGAATTCCACAATAACAGAACATGCCTTTTACAACACTTCCAGTTTATTTGCCCTAGGAAGTTATAACTGTAAAATAGCTACACCTTTGCAGGACTAAGATACAGATCAAGCCTGTGATCTGAGGTGAGATAAATATTGAGAAGTATTTATCACTTGTTTCTTTTAAGAAAAACCCTAATCCAGACCATGATATGTCACTACGTTGCAGGAAGGCCACATCTAGAACAAAATGAAGGAAGAAAAATGAAGACTTATACCAACTGATTAATGAACTCTACTGAAACTAATACTTGTTTGCAGAAGTAGTCAACACTTCAAAGAGACCGGCAGAGTTCTTGTAGTAACAGGTTTGCAAGGATGAAATTATTTTGAACAGCATCTACAAACTTAAAACAAATGTGTTTTCTTTCATGATAAAACCAGAATGTCATCCTGCTTTACACTTTCTGTTTTACAGTAACATCTGAATCTTGGTGTATGCCCTAGAAATACAAGTATTTCAGTCACACAATAAATATATATGGGGGATGGAAGGGCAAACAATTGAGTAGCATGTTAGAAAAAATATTTTGTAAGTGATTTGTCTACTATTGCAAATTTATTTAACATAATTCATAAATAGATCGAGAGAAAAAAAAAAAGAAGCAATAAGCATCTTCACCGGTTTATATCTTAGTTAATTGGGCTTGTGGAAGCATGGAGAAGCAAAGTGGATTTTAAATTACACTGTGACTGAGTGTTTGTTTGTAGAGGTCATTTATTTTGCACGTTTGAAGTGTTTGTTTATGGAAATAGATGAGCCACAGGGACTAATGGTAAAACCTAGTTCCTGTACAAAGAAACAGTTTTTCAGTCACTAGAGAACAATACAACCAATTCCTTCCTCTCCCCTCTCCTCTCTCCCTTTCATGCCCTGTAGAGATTATTTTAGTTGACTTTTATTTCATCAAGGTTATTGCCTTAGAAATCTTAAAACATCCATATACTTTATGGGATTAGTTTTACAGTTGGTTTTGGATAGTTTTGATTCTGAAGCTATTCCCCCTTTTCAAGAACGCATCTATTATTAAAAATAAGATTTATATTTTACTATTACAGTTGAATATATTTAGTGCATATATTTGGAAGTTCTATTGGGGATGTTAGTATGGGCAGATTCTTCTAAATTTTGGAGGTATATGAACATCACAAAGACAAAATCCTGTTAGAATTAGAAATTGATATAAGTAATCCAAATTAATTTGAACAGAGTCTGGAAAACTTTAGGTATGTAGTGAAAATAACTGTGCTAAATCTTGCATGTTCTCTGTTGGTAACAATAACTGGGGACTGCAGTATATAAAACGTAATCTGCGTTAAAAAAACCCTCATTTTCTTGGTCTGAATAACAGAGGGAAAGAAAATTTCATCTAATATAAAGTTAATGTCAAGGTATTTGTATGGGAGGGAGAAGGGGCTGAACTTTTTATTGCGCTATTTAAAGCATGACCCTTGCTTTTATATTTTAGTTGTTAATGTAGGTGGCAAAGTAGCTTACTAGCAGAGACTCCAAATCACACAAGACAAACCTTCTGAGACTAACAACATATTTTACCTTGAAAGTCTGTTATGCATTACCTCAGATCTCCATTACCAGACTAATTTGCTACACAGTGAAAGGAAGGAATAATAACTTCTCTTCATTCACAGAGCTAATGAATATTGTTATATCCACAAGTATTGAACCCTCTGTAGTCTCAGTTCAGTGGCTAAAGATTTAAATTTGAATTATACTTAAAATAAAATAACATGTCCTTGCTTCTGCTAATCATTATTTGTTAAAAACAAAGAATCTTGTGAAATGAGTGAAAGGGAAATCTCTTGCAGTGTCTACAAACATGAGGCTAACATGACTAGTGAAAGAAGTGTATGTTTAGGTCTTTATTTTACTTAAGTACATTCATACTCATTATCTATTGACGCATGCACATATATAATTTAGTATGACAAAAATGCCTGAAAGACCACAGTGATACTGGCATGAATGTTTTATTAAATGAATGGATCAGCTCAATGTCTAATTTTGAGAGATCAAAGGTGTATGTTTTACGTATCACATAAAGAGCCAAATGCCTTATATTTTTATGTATATAGAAATTTTATACCACTGACTCTTTGTATTAGTCTTCCATAATTATAAAGTCATAAAGAGGATATGTTTAGGGTATTTAAGGAACTTTATTTTATTTCAGTATAAAAATCCTACTGGAATAGCTTAATTAGGTTTCTGCTTTTTTACTTTTCTTTTTTACATCATAGGATGCTGTGACAGTGGGATTTTTGGAGGAAGAATCAAACACAAAAACCATAACTGATACTGTATTTTAAACACTAGCTGGAAATTAACACCTATTTTTTACCCTGAAGTTCTTTTTCTTAAGGCAACCTCTTTAGTGGAGTCATGACAGAAGCAATTATTTCCACAGAATCTATTGTCAGTTTTGCAGGAATACCCTGTGTGTTGAGAAAGATCTTTGAGTAATTAGTGTAATACAAGTTATGGTTAAAGCTCAGATACACTCCATAAACCTAAATATTGTTAGCTGTTATGTCCATGCTAAATCTTAGCACAGCATGTCCTCTATCAAAATTTCACATTAAATAATAAAATTGACCACAAGAAAATTATGGATCTTAATGCTTTTAGAGTCCTCCTAATTGCAGGTAATCCAACCTAGCCCAAAGTGGCTTTTTTTCTTTTAAGTACCTAATTTAGAGAACCGTCTGTCAGAAAAAATCTAGAAAATAAAAAAAGTAAGTGTGTGCTGGTTTGTGTACGACATTTGATTGGATTATTATCTATCATTTAGTCTGTAATGCTGATTATAAATTAAGGGAGGTTTATGTCTGTTCTGTATATAATTCCTCATCTTTTATGACTTGACTTCAATCAGATCAAAAATCTCTTTTCTAGCAGCAAATTTGCCAGTAGTGTGATACATCAATTGCACTTCACAGAATCAAAGCTGTGTATTTTATACTGGAGTGGCAGATTTTAATAACAAGTTTAATCAAAGAAGCTCAGGTGCACACAATGTACTTCTTAGTGTAATACGCAATAATTCTGGTCTATATCATAAAACAGATGACATATATGGTTTACAAACTCAATTGTTTGATGTTAAATTCTGGAATTCCTAAAAAAATGTAAATTCAAGAGAAACACATACTAGGCTAAATCTTAATGAATGTACATTGTAAATGATCATTGATTAAGACTACTAGCATAATTGTGTAAGGTTCTTCCCATGATCTAGAGGCAAACATAATGCCTAAGGCAAAACAGCCACATTAATTAATGGGGCCTATTTTATTATTAAAGACAGAATAAACAAAGGCAATTAATAAGCTATGGTTTATTGGTGAGTTTTCAACAGAAATTAACCTTTTCAATAATTTATAAGGTAGTATCAGAGACATTATTATTGTGTTCCATCTAAAATTGTGCTGAAACTGGTCTTCAAATGAACTTCTGTCTCTCAGATAACTAAAGCATTTTTAAAAGCTCAGTTCACACAAGGTACTGTTCAGTGATTTCTGCAATATGCAGTGTTTTTGAGTTAAACAGAAAGAAATGATTTAACAGGTGCAGAATAATTCTAGAATACGAACACTTAGGAAATTAGAAATGAGAGATACAGATCTCATACAATAGTCTTTTTCTGATCACAAGATAATGAAAATAAATTAAAAAATCTTTTATAAGTTTTGTTGCTACTGAACATGTTGTCAGTTCCTTATAGCTGACTGATGGCAGCGTGTTAGTCATTAAACGTGTTAAATTTGTGCTTCTATGTAATAGAACAGGTCAAATGTTTGCAACATCCCTCCCTTTCCACCCAAAAAAGCCCAAAACATAACCAGGAATGAAACCAACCAACCAACCCAGCAACAACAACAACAAGAAGGACCACAGCTTGTGGTAGAGTCTGAATGCAGTTATCTCCTGCATGCGTCTTTAGTGATGTTGCAATGCTCAGGATCTCACCCTGGGTACATCGATATCACCTGACACAAACAACAGCTATAAGAATGAAGACTACATGGACTACTGACCTTGGTGACAACTAATAATGCAAACAAATGAAAACATCGCTAGGCATTTTTGGTGTCTTGGAAATTGTACCTTGTGTATTAAACTGCAGTTACTACATGCTTAATTTCTTGTAGAGATGTTGGCTGAACAAGGACAACAGGTATTTGTATGTATTTGTATGTTAAGAGAACTTGTTGTTATGTACTTCCTCTTTTCAGACAAACTGATGCCTTTCTTACATCTAACCTCACTGGGAACTCACTTCTTTCTGTATCTTGATCTGATCATTCACTGACTGATTTTTGGTTGGGAGGATCTTTTTTTGAACCTTCAGCTCATGACCATGGAGTCTGTTAGTTACTAGTTAAAAGTGCTGAATATACTACCATTTTTTCATTGGCAAAGTTACAGCTTTAAAGATTTAAAGGTGGAAAACAAATCTTTTCTCCTACTTTCTCTATTTTCTAACATTCTGTCAAGGTTTAACTCCAGCCGACAGCTAGGACCGCGCAGCTGCTCATGCAATTCTCCCCCTTCCCACCCCAAGAAGGGTAAGGAGAAGAGGGAGAAAAGGAGGAGAAAGGAAAGGAAAAAAACTCGTAGGTTGAAGTAACGACAGTTTAATAGAACAATAACAGAAAAAGGGAAATAATAATAATAATAGTAATAATAATATTAATGGTAAAAGAATGTTCAAGATGAAGTAATGCAACACAAGTCACTCTCACAACCTAGTGAATTGGTTGCCCAGCTCATACCGAGCAGTGATCATGGATTCCCACCCCTGGCCTACCTCCATTTATATACTGAGCATGNCTTTCTGTATCTTGATCTGATCATTCACTGACTGATTTTTGGTTGGGAGGATCTTTTTTTGAACCTTCAGCTCATGACCATGGAGTCTGTTAGTTACTAGTTAAAAGTGCTGAATATACTACCATTTTTTCATTGGCAAAGTTACAGCTTTAAAGATTTAAAGGTGGAAAACAAATCTTTTCTCCTACTTTCTCTATTTTCTAACATTCTGTCAAGGTTTAACTCCAGCCGACAGCTAGGACCGCGCAGCTGCTCATGCAATTCTCCCCCTTCCCACCCCAAGAAGGGTAAGGAGAAGAGGGAGAAAAGGAGGAGAAAGGAAAGGAAAAAAACTCGTAGGTTGAAGTAACGACAGTTTAATAGAACAATAACAGAAAAAGGGAAATAATAATAATAATAGTAATAATAATATTAATGGTAAAAGAATGTTCAAGATGAAGTAATGCAACACAAGTCACTCTCACAACCTAGTGAATTGGTTGCCCAGCTCATACCGAGCAGTGATCATGGATTCCCACCCCTGGCCTACCTCCATTTATATACTGAGCATGGCATCTATGTCAAAGAGTATTCTACTGGCTGCTCCATTGTTCTATGCTCCTTCTCAGCTTCTGTGGGAAGCCAAAAAAAGTCCTTGAATAGTATAAACATCACCTAGCAAAAACTAAACCAATATGCACTATTGACATTCCTTTCATACCAAAACTGAGGAGACAGCAACCACTGGAAAGAAAATTAACTCTATCCCAGCTGAAACCAGGACACATTCTTTTAAATCCTCTATTATTGATAGGGATTTAATTTGTGTTTCAGATGAGTATTGATCTTTCCCCACAAAGGTCTTTCAGCCATCAGAATAATAATTTAAAAATTAAATAATTATGAAAGAAGCTCTTAAAAAAGTTCACAAGCACTTGCTTAACATTTGGGATTACTATTCAATATGGTTTAACCATCTTTCAGCAGGCCTCTGCTTTAGTTTCATGAATTTACTCACTCATGATGATCTGGGGTTTAATTCTAATTCATCTGCCCTCTACCATATTACTCATTATTTTTTCTTCCTGGCAATGACTACTGAATATGTACCTGTTTGTTTTTCTTAAACCTTTTATTAGGCATTAATGCTGCTGGCATAGAATCACAGAATTATAGAATAGTTTGGGTTGGAAGGGACCTTAAAAGACCATCTAGTCCAACCCCCCTGCAATGAGCAGAGACATCTCCAACTAGATCACGTTGGTTAGAGCACCGTCTAACCTGACCTTGAAGGTTTCCAGGGAAGGGGTATCTGTCACCTACCACTTCTCTGGACAACTTGTGCCAGTGTTTCATCGCCCTCATTGTAAAAAATTTCTTCCTTATATTTAGTTTGAATCTACCCTCTCTTAGTTTAAAGCCATTACCCTTCGTCCTGTTGCAACAGGGCCTGCTAAAAAGTTTGTCCCCATCTTTCCTGTAGGTCCCCTTCAATTGCAGAAAGTCCACAACAATATCTCCCTTGACACTTCTCTTCTCCAGGCCAAACAACCCCAGTTCTCATGTTGTTACAGTGCTAGAACAGAAAACAGAATGTAACATTCTTTGATTTTTTTCCCTAGAATTTTCATTAACAAGGGGTGGACCAGATGTATGTCTTCTCTGAATTTCTGACAGGCAAGTTCTATTTAACAAATTCTGGTTTTAGGCTTTCTACAGAAGTCACATTGGGTTTAAACGAGTGGAAAGGATGGCACAACAGCAAAGATACTGATCTAAGACTATGGAATCCTGGGTAAACCAATTTTGTGTCTTAATTTTCTAACTTTCCATCTTCAAAGTAAATAACATGTTTTAATCTTCCAAGTATATGGTAAGGAGAAATTTTGTAGAGAATATTAAATATTGAAGTATAATGATGACATGGGTTACATAATGCCATCGGAAGGTTGGCATCTCATCTCTTCTATCTTTTTCATCAGATTCAAATGAAAACTCCAGTTCTTTTCTGTTGCCTGGCTGAAAAAATTGTTAAAATACAACATATTCACTGAAGTTCACTTTACAGCTGCAAGTATGAAGTACACAAAAGAAAAATATGTAAAGGATAAATTTATTTTCTTGACCTGGTCTTTCTTCTTCACCAAGGACAAGTGTGAAGGGAAACCAAGGTGTGTAAGTGGTATAAATTATAGTGGGTTGATAACCAGGTGACAGAGAATACAGAAGAATACCAGAAGAACCTAAGATTATTCTTTGGATTTTTTTTGGCTTATTGTTGGCAGAATATGTTTTGGTTTAGTATATGTCAGATGTAAATACTTTTAAAGGCTTTATGCAATCACAGGTGCATGTAAAGTATATACTTTTACAAACTGTTCTTTAAGATACAGATAATGTATAACTAGTTAAAATCTGTCTCTTCATTTTTGAGAGTGGATAAAAAGATAACAACTACAAAAGGCTGTTTTTCTCTGTCTCTAAAACCGTTTCTTTACAGTTTAATTTTGAAGAAACTTGTCTGCACCAGACAGTTACAGTTATGTTGTTTGGTTTCACTAGTGGACTTTTTAGTGAGCTTAACATATTTTTAATAGCATAAGGTACACCTTCAGGTTGCTGTCATGCTCTGAGTAGAAATGTCTACCTCAAAGCCTTTCCTAAACTGGAGTTACAGAACACAGATAAATATTTCACAACATGCTTAATTAAAAAATGTTATTTTCCTTCTGAAACAGGAATATTTTCTTAAACTGAAGATATTTGTGAAAGATTTTTTTGTGGTATAAGATTTCCCAACTGTCTGTTTTGCAGCAGGTTACAGATATGATAACAAGGAGGATCCTTATGCCATAGGATTCCCCTAATTTTATTCCAAGAGGTTCTATTAAAATTTTACTAAAGCACAGTGAGTTGGTTAAAAAGTTACTTGTTTATTTTTGGTTTGTGGTCAGAACTTTACAGCAGCTTGACAAAGTAATAAATAAGCACAACTATTTTAAGGCAAATCCGATGTCCATGTCAAAGGTGCAATGTACAGGGAGAACAACTAAGGGATGACAGAAGAAGAAGGGAAGATTTTACACAAGTCATGAGTAGCCCGATGCATCAGAAGCTTCTGCCTCATTAATTCAAGAAGAAAGGATTCATTTCATCCAGGAGCCTCTGACAGTGCTGTGTGGCCAACACCATGGTTATATGGTTACATGAACTCATCCCAGACTCTGAAGTATCACATAACTGAAACAGACGTTCTCTGGAAAGAGCCAGGGCTTGGGCCAGAGGGGAGACCATGTAAGAAAGCTGGGGTAAGTTTCCTTCTTTGGTGTTTTGTAATCTGAATACAACTGATTTCTTCTGTTTCAGAAAGAACCACCCCTTGCTGCCAGAGAGCAGGCATTATTCACCTAGCCCACCTGACTGCGGTCTGTGCAGAAGTGCTAGTGCTATGTTCTTCTTGCTGCTGAATAATGGGGACAGGATGCTGCATTGCACAGAATTTATCTAAATTTGTCATAAGTCATTGTAGCCCATACAACTCCAGCTCAATATCATTTCCTACATGCCTCACAAAACACAAGGCATTTAATGAGTGACCTCACCCTTAGAATGAAAAAATATGCATAGAATGCCTATAAGGTGCACAAAAATTTCCTAACTTCCAAGTGCTGGACTTTGCAACTAAAAGATCATATTTTATTTTATTATACAGCTTACTATAAACATTTTGTATTTGCTTTTAGAGGTGAATTCTATGCATGCAAAATGTTGAGAGTAGGGTGGTAGAAGAATGGTTTTCTGATTCAAAAAGAACATCAAGACAGGCCTTATAAAAAAGGACTTTCATTATAAAACGTAGGAACAAAACAACAAGGTTTATACAGTCATCTGGTGTGACAGCCAAAATTCTGAAGCAAGTTCATTTTGTTCCTCTAAAAACAATTTTATTATGCTGTTTGAAACTCTCAACAAAACACCCAGTGGGAAACTTGGTTCTGCAGTTCCTTTTTTTTAAGGCAAGTCCATTCATTTTGTTGTCTTTTCTTCCAAAGTCTGTCTGTCTGCTACCCAGGATTCATTCCATAGGGGAATTCAACCAGATATCAGAAGTGACACTTTGATTTCATTTGTTCAGGATTATAACAAGCAGTGAAATCTCAGCATATTGAAAACCAAACCTAGTTGTCCAGCAACTGGATTCTGCCAGCCTTTTATTCAGTTGAAGTACCTGAAATTTTTTGTTCAACTGAATGTCCTCTTCAGGTTCTTTTCTTTTTGCATTTTCAATAAAGACAGCAAACCGTCCACCATTTTTCCTGTAATATACTTCTCAGACAGCTAAAGTTAAATCTTTGTTTTCTAATTCTCTGTTGTCTTTAGTCTTGAGAAACCCAATACCTTCAATCTTGTCATTTTTTTAGCTGTCCTAATTGTATATAATACATGGTATATGCATACTAAACATAGGTATTTTGAACAGCATAGTAATTTCTATATCTGTAGCTACACATTTTAGTTCTATATTAATTTATTACACCTCACAATTTTGATTCATATTTTTAACTTTTAGCAAAATCACTTCACTAAATTTGTTAGATGTATTTAATTTATATATGTTGCATGATTTTGGGGGATGGGTCTCAATTGCATGTTCCACGTAGACACCATTTGTTTCTTAAGTATACAAAAATGGTCCTATACAGTAGCCCTTTGAGGGCATTTTGGAAGCTATTTCTGTATTCACAAAGGTAAGCACATGGCAACTTAGGGTAAGAACAAAATGCAGCATGAAGCTTAAAAAATGAGGAAATTATGAGATCCTTTAAAAGAAGATCACCATTTTTCCTATTATCCACTATGTAACAACTAAGTGTCTCTGTTTTGCTAGTATTAACTTGACAATGAATAACCTATACTATACTTGCTTTCTGACATTCTTTTGAGCTATGTTGGTGTTGTATGTCACTGTGTCAGACAGGATGGTAAATATTTTAGTGGTTTTTACATATTTTAGTGGGTTTTATAAAGTTCTTGTGGGGATAGACCCACCTGTTTTCCTCCTTTAAGGTGCAATTTCAAGAACGGTTTAGTCAATTCAAATGGGGATTTCAAGTAATAGAAAAAATAGTTCCACTCTTTCTCTCCCACAACATGGACACTCATTCACTTGTTTTGCATCAGGGTACCTTTTTTGCAGAGCTAGCTACCATAAGCCCTTTCCACAATCTAACATTTTAAGTAGTCAATTTTTTTAATAAAATAGGGTCGTACTGGCATCTAACCTGTTCCTGTGGAATAACATCATGTATACTGACTTTTTATTACTCCCTGTCTTTCTAATTTTCCTTAAGCTTTTCCTTAAACTCTAACATCTAAAATTCTGTTTTCATTAAGCCTGGAGTATCCAGCTTAATTTCTCATTTTGGTCTTAAGAAAAGGCTAATTTCCATTAAAATCTCTTAAGGACTTCTAATGGCAAAGGAACAGCATTCAGCTTTTGAAAACTGCTGAATTTCTGGTGTTTCTATTTTTTTAACCTCAGAGCTTCATTTTTTGCCCACAGTAATCAAAATTTTACAGTCACATTATGCAATATTACCTATGCCTTTAGCCCTATATTGTTAAACTTTTAACTGTTCCCATTTCACTTCATTCTTCTCTTTTTAATGAGTATCTCAAAACTCTACAAAGTTTTTTCTAATGTTTCTGCTGTCTTTCTCCTTACCAAAGAATGACCAAACCAATGTTGGTCACTTTGGGGATTTTTGCATTATCTCCATTTTAAAGATTCCATTGCTGACCTATAGCCACATGAAGGTCTCTGTTTTATCTGTCTTATTTAATAAGATATTATTGTCTGTCCACGCTCTTGTGGTGGTTACAGTGGGCTGTCCCAAGTTTTTCAGTTCAGGTACCCTGCTAGTGATGATTGTACAGGAACAGGAATTGAATATCTTTGTTGTCACTTCAAATTTTATTGTCTCTTCAAGGCACACTAATGCTCCATCTTTCATTTTTGTATTTACTTTTTTTTTTTTTTACTTGGCTGGATGACATCCTCTTTGTTCTTTCTGTATGTTCCCTGGTCTTTCCACCAGTTTTTAAAAATGCCTCATTTGGGAATGCAATTCATTATATGCAACTTCCTTTTTGTCTTTATTCCATCTTGCTTTCTTTCCTGAAATCAGCCCCTGCAACATTGTTTTTCCTTTTCTTAATATTTACCAAAACCTATAGTTTGGAATTTTAGCCACCTAGCAAGTTCCCCATTCTTAAGGAGACCATAGGGAGGGAGATCCTTTTATTAGCCCTCCTTCAGGGAACCATTGTTCTAGACACAGTTCAGTTCTTTAATGGGATGCTGCTTACTCCAGCTCCCTTGTGACCTAGGAGAGAAAGAAATCTGCAAAAGGAAGCATTCCAAACTCCCCACTCGAAATCACACCACTCAAAACTTGATTTTTCCTTCCCGGTTCACCTCTCCTATCAGCCAAGGTTTGCTGAACTCTTGAGCTGGCACTTATCTTGATATCAGAAGTGCCACGTGGGTTATTTATTCATATAGTCCGACAAGCAGCAAAACACTGGTATACAGCTGGCTAAACAAAAGCCAGCGTATTCCACCCAGGTAGCATCTTGAATTCAGATTCTCAGCCATCAGTTCCCCTGTATCCAGTACGTGTTTAAACATTACAGTACACATTTACTAGCAGGCTACAAGTCTTAGACACATATTTTGTACTGTATACACAGTAACTATTGTGCTACGGGCATTTGTGTTTGTTCATGCAAATATTCTTGGCTTTATGTGAAACCATTCCAGATTATGCATATTATCAACTATAGTTGCAAGTTTAGCCTAGTTAAGTTGTCAAAGTGTGCCTTCCTTTCAGCCTGGCAGCATCAGCATTGCTCAGTATTATTCAGGACAAACACAGTACCTTGGTATACTTTTCATGCAAACATCTTCCAGTTTCTGTGATTGTCCTGTATGATTTTTTTTTTAATATATTGTGTCCAAAACTAGATCTGTATTTAAGCTCAGATTTTCATTTTGTATCATGTTGAAGTCTTTACAAATACAATAAAACTTAACAACCTTGGTAAGTTACAAGAGGTAAAAGTGAAGGTTTCAGAATTTGTTTGTAACTGGGGTATTTTCATTTGAAGACATGTAAAGGAACCTGAGATAAACACTTAATTTACCCTTTATCTTCCATAAATGTCCAAAGAACTGTAGGGCTAATTGCTTCTTTTAAAGATGAAAAGGTTCAATAAACATTACAATAAAACTCAACCTATTATCAAAATGGACTAGCTTGTCTTCAAAAACACCTTCTTTCTAAAGAAGGAAGCATTGAAATATGATGTTTTTAAAATGTCTTCATAAGCATAAAATTATGATCACTAAGAAAATAATTTACACCAAGAGCTGATTTATGTACCATATTCCTGCCAAAAATGTTGACAGTATTTATGTAGTAAGATTTCCAGTTAAGAAATTCAAGATATAGTATAATGTAGAAAAGTAGGAGTTAGATGTAAAAGAGGAGAAATTCTTGTCTTTGGTTTGGCATATACCACTGAAATGACTGATAACCCAGAAAATTTGAAAAAAGCTTTTGAATCAAATGCTTTTGTCTCAAAGGAAAGCACAATTTTCTAAGAATTTTATTTCAGGAAGGAATTTCAAGAAATTTTATTATAGTAAGGAAGATATTATTAAGTTACTGAAGATTATTTTAGATTATCTCAAGCAATTTGTTTTTGCATGCATGGAAGACTGTGGGTTACAGCTAAACTACATCATGGTCAGCTCAGATATTTGGTTTATGGGATGGGATTGGAAAGCAGCAACCATACTTCAGACTAGCAACAGGTGGATATTTTGTTCATGAGTTGTATTTCTAAATGCATACTCAATAAAAAAAGGCTCCTGGTTTGAGGTAAAACAGAACTAATTTTCTGTTCAGTTATTTTACTTTTCAGTTAAGCCTCTTTTGACTAAATGAACTTTCTGAAATTAACAGCATATTTTTAAAGTTATTTTACAATGTAAAAAAAGTATTTTATAAAGCAAATTAGCAACAAACATTTTAGTAATGTGACCAGCAAATAGAACATACACAATTTAAAATGCGTTTTCTCAGGAAGAGAAAAACTTAAAGATAAAATGATGAATACTCCAAAAAGAAGACTTATTGGTTTTAATAGGTCTTAATTTAGCTAATATTTTGGAAGGAAACAGAAGAATACTATTCTTTGTCAGAAAAATGCTATGAAATAATGTATAACAATATAGAGCATAGGACAAGAAAAATAAAGTGCAGGGAAAGGAAATTTCTTTTTATTTTTAATGAATAGTCAGTGTGGGGGGAGATCCACAGTAAAATTGACTTCTCTATTAAAAAAAATCTGTATTTTCTGTTTCCAAGACTCCTGTCTATGTCTATTTTTGTTCACAATACCATTCCACAACAATGATACTCTGCAATCACTTGGGACTGACTGCTACCTGTGTCTTGTTGCTGATTCTCCATAGCCATTCTAAAATATGTTCTCTTTTTCTCTTGCAAAGGTAAAATCGTATATTTTTCATTTCACTCCATCAAAACTATAGACATAATTTTTCTGTCTCAGAAAAGAATATTCAGCCGAATTCTCTCAATAGGAAAACAAAATTTGTCTTTTCACCTCTGATTGCCTGCTAAGATGTTGATACCTGCTACCATTTATTCATAGCCAATCAGATTCAAGTATGGAGAATTATTTCTATTTCTTTTCCTAAGTAGGTCATTCTTTTGAAGCCACACCTGAAGTTATGTAGGTGTAGTTGACATGTTCTAGATTTACTAGATTCTGCCTTAAGCTGCATTACTGTGAAATGTAGAAAGATCTCTTCAGAAATGGACTGAACAGCACAAACACAGCTTCTTTAACAAGATTAAGGCAGACCTAAATAAGATAAGATGGACTGAAAGAACCTTAGATCTTGATTTAAAGGGAGTTTTTGAATTAATTTACCTAGTGAAGAAAAATAGAAAATTCTGGTTTTAATTTTCTTCCTTTTCTAGTACCATATCAATAAGGAATAGAGAGTCATCAATTTCATGCAAATAAAAGCCCAGTTATTTAGCCAGTATAAAGTTCTGCAGCTACCTTGACAGTCTTTGCAGTAACACTCCTCTTCTCTTAGGCGCTTTTCAACCATTTTAAAATGTTAGTAGCCACCAAGAAGTTCCTGATCTCAGGAGAGAAGTGGGGCAAATGGAAATGGTTCTGGGTTGTGTCTATGTAAACTAAGGAAAGTCACTCTGAAATTCTGTGGTATTATGCTAATCTGATGTTTCTGATGGATGTGGGGTAGCCTCTTCTGGGGTTTGATGTAGGAAACCAAGAGGTTGGTCTCTGCAGTTGATCAGAAGGGCAAAGTGAGATCTTGTAGAAGAGCAAATTGCACTTCTGAACTATGAAGAAAGCTGGATCAGTTCTGCTTTCCCTAATCCAGATGTGTACTCCAGCCGTATAACTAACTGGGGTGGCATCAGGCTGCTTGGCCAAGAAAACAATTTATTTTCAAAGAAAATAATCTCTCATCTTTAATTTCTATCAGTAGACCCTTAAGACAGAGTTTCCCACCAGCGTGTTAGGATCTTAATTCCTGCCTCCTTAGGATGGTATAAGTCACTTCCTGAAGCTGTTTCTGTTTTCATTTGCCTCAAAGGACACTATGCACTGTTACAGTTACCAATCTATTGAAGACTGCCAAAGTTCTGCACATTTCTCTTTTATTCCTGGAATATCATGAGCTCTCTTGAGCAACTAATTTAGCACCTGAGAGGCTGCTCTTTTAAAATTATTATTATTTTCTTATCAGAAAGACTCTGCATGCTACAAGTCATTATGCCTTCAAGACAATGATTTTCTTCTAATAGCATGAAATGTTTTAATATTAAGCTTTGTCTTGTCCTTCTTTGGAGTAGAGGAAAGCACTTAGCTATTTTTCCAAAGAACAAAATAGGAAGGCAGAATGGGTGGGCTAAAATAATTAACACTAGCTCAAAACATTTAAATGTGTAAGAGATGATAGAAGCCACATTTAACAAAAAAAGATACTTGCATGATGATTTATGGAGTTAAGTGGAGAACTGTTCCTCTGATTGACATTTTTGTGTGAAGTAAAATAAAAAATAACATGATGAAAGGAAATTAAAGTGAAATTAGTTTTATAATAGACACCAAAATCTTTTACTTCTTTATTTATAAAAAAGAAGTGGGGAAAAAAAGGTAACATACAGTTTAGAGAAAGGGTGAATATTACCAGTCAGCTTTGACAAATGCTTTAAAAAAAAGAGTAACATGATTCTTCATTATGTGTCATGTCATATACTTATTTACTCCTGGGCTACTCAACAAAGAAATGACAGTAAGATTGTAAAGCAATTGAAGAGTTTAAAAGCTACTCAGAATAGGAAATTAGAGCACTATTATCAAATTTAGCAATGAAAACCCCATGAACATACAATAAAAACTTATTTTTGTTCCTCTGTCAGCTTTTAGAGCTTTTATTTCTTCATAACCATGAAGACACGTGCTGACATGGAGATATTATTTACCTAATTTTCTGTCTCAGATGAGTAAAAATCTCAGTGGGTTTTTGTATTTCATTCCAAAAAAGGCAAGCCTATGGCACTTAGGATTCAAACTGCACAAAGCTTTAGGTTCTGTTAAATTTGACACTTCAAGAATCAAAAGTGAATTTTAGCTCAAATCTGCTGAAACACAGGAAAGATTTCCAAAGCCCATAGTAAACCTAGGTAGATTGCCTCTTCACTGATATTGCTTGGGCATTCTCTCCTCCGGACACCACTATCCTCTTATCTCATAGTCACCTATTCTGGGGTTTGGAGGTTTTTTCCTACCTGTTTGTTGAGGTTTTTTGCCTCATCATCACTATTTTCCTCTTTCTTTACAGACATAAACACAGGTGCAAATCTGTAGCCATCAAATCCGTCACTGTACATTGAGTACTCCCCACTCAACACAGGGATAACATGGGATTTCCACAGTAGAGGTGAACAGAATAAAAATGTGTTAAACCAAAAGATCATAGAATCATAGAATGGTTTGGGTTAGAGGGGACCTTCAAGATCATCTAGTTTCCACCCTACTGCTATGGGCAGGGACACCTTCTGCTAGATTAGATTACTCAAAGACCCATCCAGCCTGGCCTTGAACACTTCCAGAGCTGGGGCATCCACAGATTCCCTGGGCAATCTCTTCCCATGTCTCACCACCCTCACAGTAAAGAATTTCTTCCTAAGAAGAAATCTTCCTAAGTTCTAATCTAAATCTACCCTCTTCTAGCTTAAATTTTTTACCTCTTGTCCTATCACTATACTCCCTGATCAAGAGTCCCTCCCCATCTTTCCTGTAGGCCCCCTTTAGATACTGGAAGGCTTCTATAAGGACTCCCTGGAGCCTTCTTTTCCCCAGGCTGAACAATCCTAACTCTCCAGCCTGTCTTCATAGAAGAAGTGCTCCAGTCCTCTGATCTTCTTTGTTGCCCTCCTCTGGACTTGCTCCAACAGGTCCATGTCATTCTTATGTTGGGGGCTCCTGAGCTGGACGCAGTACTTCAGATGGGGTCTCACCAGAGTGGAGTAGAGGGGCAGAATCACCTCCCTTGACCTGCTGGCCATGTTTCTTTGGATGCAGCCCAGGATGCAGCTGGCTTTCTGGGCTGCAAGTGCATGTTGGCATGGAGAATTTTTAATGTTTCTGTGATTAGTGCTTTGTTGTCTGTGAGAGATCAGAGCTCTAGGGTAACTTCAGGCACTTGCACTTAAGGCCATCAGTTGAACAGTTCTAGCAGTTGAACTACACTCTTGACTGTCACTGACTGGTTTCAGCCTACTGATCTTTCCACTTTTTTGTTTGTTGTTGGTTTTTTGTTGTGTTTTTTCGGTTTCGGTTTTGGGGTGGGTTTTGTTTTGTTTTGTTTTTCTTCTGTTGAGCTGATTTAAAAGGCAAAGCAGTTTTGCGCTGTCAGTTTATTTGTTCCTTGTTCCCGTTTTGACTGGAATTTGCCTATTCACTGCATATTAAAAAAACACCTGGAGATACAAGGCAACAAAATGAATTCATATAGGTTTTCATGAAGAAAACCCAAACCATATCAATATCTTCTTAACCTGAAACTCAGACTAATGGTATTCTCAAGGATAAGGAAATAACTGAAATAACTAGACCTACTCAGATAAATATGGAGAGGTCTAATGAGTCATGCAGTCCCTACCTCCAGGCTGAATTGGTTTAACACGTCTTCCTTCCCTAGTAAATGAGCGTAAAATATAATGCCTGTGATTCCATAGTACTGTGACACTTTGTTCCTTTTCAGCATTCTACTCAGAGCAGTGCAGTCTCTTTTTTTTTTTTTTTTTTTAAAGGAAAGCAATACAAATACAAAAACTTGTTTATTGGTGTACATCAGCCATCAACAGACTTTCAACATGCATGGTTTACAATTATGGTTTGCTGCATTTAGATGTCATCTGCATTCTGTAAATGAAGGAAAGCCTGCATACACACACAAAAAAAGGGAGAATTGAGCATATATGCCAAGAGTTTCTGTTATTGTGGAGTTTTTTACACTGTATGGGAGTTATTGACCATCCTGTAACTGATAACTTTGCATTTACAAAACATTTAAGTGCAATCTTCTAACAACATATTTAGAATTTCTAAATTGTAGTACTTCCTAAGATTTTAGGATTGAAGTACTTCCTAAGATTTCTTTGGAGCAAAGCAGTTTTTAATAGTACTGATTGTATCAAATGTTCTAACAGCAGTTAGAACTTTTTTCTTCAGAGAAAGAAGAATTTCCCTTCAGAGTCATGTGTGTATATACAGTCACATATAAATCAAGATAATTGTTTTCTTGCAATTTATCACAGAAATACATTGAAAATGAAGACAGTGGAGAAAAAGCCAATAGATTTTTAGAAGCTCTGCCATCTGGTCTATTATAAAATGAATCTAATTATCTGGAAAATATGTGTCTATAAGCAAAATGTATGCCTATATGAATAGATGCACTCAGCACTGAAGTCTACTTATAAGCAACTGTGACCAGTGCATATTAATTTTTCAGTTTTATGACACGTGGAAGTCTGTAACATGATAGCAAAGACAACTAAAACAGGAAAAATTCTTTTCCTATTATCTTTGTTCTTATTTTTTAAATCAATAGACTATTTTTTTTAATATCATGGGATGCAGAGTTCACATGGGAAGAAGCGAAGAACTGGCCTACTAGATAATAAGCATAATGAACAGCCTACTTTACAACAGAAAGATTTTGGAACAGCAAACCTCAGAAGAAATAGAACTATCCCATGTGAATATTTTAGGGATTGAAGTCTGGATAATTAGTATTTAAGCTAAAGGTAACACTGGTACCAGAACTGATAAATGTAAGCTGAGTAGATATTAATCAGCAGAGGATATCTACCCTAGAGAAGGGTACGCTTCTGGAACAGTTTTCTAAAAAGAGTAATGGGGACAAAAATATAAATTGTTTTAAAATGAAGCTTGATGCATTTATGGGAAGGATCATATGACAGTTTCTTTTTATAGCAAGAGTTTGGAGTTGATGACTTAGCAAATCCCTCCCACTCTTCTGTTGTTTGTCATGATATTTTTAAGCTGTGATTTTCAACACTTTACAGATTGCCATCTGAGCCACTTCATAAATCTGCCTTTACAACAACTGAATTGATTTTTGACACTCTAGCAAAGTAAGCTTGATAATCCAGAATTTATTTCACAACAGACCTTTAAAAAATGTATCATAACTCATAGTTTTAGGGGTTTTCTTTCATTTTAAAAATAAAAAAATCCAGACTGCTAATCTTTTATTTTTAGCGTATTATATGCCTATATCAATTACACTCAATTCAATCTGTAGCCTTGAGAATTAGTCTGACAATCATACCCCACTTCATAACCATTTCCTAGGTAACTAAAAGAGCTACATAATCTAATGCAGCCATTAGAAACTTTTTATTTTTCCAAGTGGCTTATTTTTTATTTTTCAGCTCTTCCATATGCACCAAAATATTTATGCAGCACTGTCATTGCTTTTCTTAATGATAGATAGATGTGAAAAACATTAATGAGCTGTGGGAGAGCAAAAGAACAAGGAAGACTGAAATGTTGCTGTTCGGAACCGTGAAAGGTGAAAGGGATAGAGGCCAATATGGCAGAAAAAACAGTGGCTATGAAAAACAATCGGTCAAAAATGGAATGGTTGTTTGAATTCACTTTGATTTGCAGGAGAAAAAACTGTTAGCAAAAGTTGTTATCTTATTTATTTAATATGTTACCGTGTTCAAATCTTGCTTTACATGGTGACTTGAGCTCCTGAAAAGAAAACATTTTTAATTTAGATATTAAAAAAAGGCCAGGCAGAAACAGAAAGGGCGAGAACTACAGTGGCAAGAGTACACAGTGACTCAGAGCACATTTTGTTGATTTACTGTGGTTTTGCTCTTGAAAATTTTGTGTGTATATCCATGTATTCTGTTGATTTTTTTTTCTTTTTGGAAATGTGGAAAAAACTGGATTTATGGATTATTTGGAAAAGGCTGTTGATGTTCAGGGAAGTTGACAGCTTAGGCCAACCCCAGCGATATCTATTTACAATTCATGTGATTTTGGTTATCATAATGCTTGATTACAAGAATTACATGATGATACATTACAATACATCATCATGTTATTTGATTCAATGTCATGAGTTTAACAGTTTACTATTTTTTGTTTTGTTTTTTTTTTTCATCACAGCATTCTGTTTCCAAATGACATTCACTTACCTATTGCCTTTGCTTTATTTTCTAAGTTTTCATGTTGTGCATGGGCAGCACTTTCATTTCAATGTGTGCGTGACTTTAATTTTCTGTGGTTTATTAGTGTGTCACTTGTCTATTATTCACTAATAGCAGTGAATTTTTCTTAAGAATTTCTTCTTTAATGTCAATGCCACGTTATTTTAGAAATCTATTTTACTTTTGATAACATTCACTTACTACTTATGTTGAAAGCTTTCTGTGTTAGAATACTTTCTATCTTCTGAAAGGACATATTCAGCAGAAAGTAGAAAAAGAGAGGAAGATTTCTGAGACAGCATCATAATTTGTTTTCCCAGGCAGATATAATGGTTTGTATAACAATATTTACAAATATGGAAAAAAAAAGGGTATTATTATAGGGAAACAGATATAAAATAGCTTGAACTACAGATATATGTAGCAATGCATGAGTATGCACATATATACTTCTATAAATGCATATTTTCATACATGTATTTGTGTTGCTTCTGGTTATAGTCACTATTGATGCCATAGCCTTCAATGCCTGTTATACGCATGTGCCTTCCTTTTTTGGCTTATACACAATGTATAATAGTTGTTGTCTTTTTTTACCTCTGAATTTTTTTTTTTCCTCTGAAAAATTAGGTAATAATTCTAGTACTCTGTAAATGGCTAGTCTTTCAGTTTTGTTCCTCTACTTGAAGAATGCTGTTGGGATGACCACTAATTTTCCAGACCTCCAACAGCAAGAGAACAGGGGGATGGCCTACTTTCTAGGGGGACAGACAGAAGAGGGTGAGTGTAGCTCGTTACTTTGCCAAGCTGGAGCAATTTCAGGGCACAGGAGTTGGGGATATCTGGGATAGCAGCAGGACATCACTTGTTCAAGTTGGCTCCTATTGTTTTGTAGTGAAGAAGTCCAGAGGTTAGAAGAAATTTCTGTGTATCTACTAGGCAAGAGACTTTTTTGTGTTCTAGAGCTGGCCATTACAGCTATGTGGGTTGGCAGCTTTTTATTGCCGACAGCAATAAGATGCAGATATTTATGTTGGATGTTAGCACTGATGGTTGTGGTCCTTTTTCCTTCTGTATACATATTGAAACTCCAAGTAAATTATAGAAAAATAACATTTCTTGTGTTTAAAGGGCAGCTTATAAACATTTTAATTATTATTTGGTTTTTTATTTATGTTTAAATATACAAGCAAAATACCTCTCATGGGACTATGAAGATCTTCACTGAGCTCCTGTGTAGACTCAGTAGTATCACATTTTATCTTCTCTGTTCTTTTTAGTGAATGGCGATGGGTTCTTGGCTTGAGATCCCTCACTGTCGTCCAGGTGGCAGAGCTGCACCATATTTAGTAGTTCCATAAAGTCTGCAGATTCATGTTTATAAACTTCACGGAAATGTCGGAATGCAACACCATCAATGCACAACATTTGAAGAGGAGGCAACCAAAATTCCATTCCTTCTTCACTAAGTAAGTGATGATAGGAGGCTTTCACTGTTGCTTGTCTTAGTGTCAACAGCAATGAAGTCACATGAGATGTGGGAGAATAATGTGCCAAGCAAGATAACAGCTTCCTGCCTCACACAAGCCAACAATAGTTTGGTGGAGAGGGGAGAAAAGAGTTTGTTTTGAGCTGCTTCACTTCTCTGCATGAAATGACTCCAGTGAAAATTGCTTCTTTGTGTATTGCTTCCTATACTTCCCTACTAGGTAGTGGCTTTGGTAAACACCCATTCTTTTTTCTCCTTTTCATGTTTTAACAAAAAATCAAAGGCATTTTTAAAAAGCACTTAAAATCTCTGAATTATTTCTGACATTCTTAACTTTAGATTCAGAATTAAAATTTATTCTGCAGTCATTTTTTTCCTCATTGAAGATGGGGTAATCTTACAGTTATTTTTCAACCTTTTTTGTGTTGCTGGATACAACAAAATAAGTTTTCCCATCAGAAGTGTTCATTTTTCTCCAAAACACACTCAGCTGACAGATGCCAGTGATTTGGTATGGCTACAGTTTTACTGAAGGATCAGAGGGCATTTTCACTTCCTAGGTTGAATTGCATGCTCTGGACATATCTTTTAATGCATACCAAAATGAAACCTGGGAACACAGCATCCTTTCTAGGGCCTCCTGCTGGAAGATAATCTGGTCAGCAGAATGGTGATGTGCATGACAATACATTTCCCTTGTCACAAGAAGCAGCTGTTGGGACTGAACATGCATTGCCAAGTCCACCTAGCTGTCGGGTTATAGACAGGCAACAAATCTGAGAAAGTCCTGCTTGAAAGATGCAAGTCTAAAGCTCCTTATCATTTTTCAGCAAGCAGAAGAGAAGAAAATGCAACAGGTGAAACTAGGTAGAGAGAGCTATGAAAATAACTGTCTTCGTATACAGCACTCACATTTCCTCTTAAGGAATTATTTATATGGAAGAGCATGGGGAACAAAGTGAAAAGGAGATGTGTTCGGCAGAATTAGTCTCTCACACAAAACTGAGATTTATTATCATTGAATCAGATGGTTTGGGTTGGAAGGGACATTTAAAGATCTAGTCCACTCCCCCTGCCATGGGCAGGGACATCTTCAACTAGACCAGGTTGCTCAAAACCCCATCCATCCTAACCTTGAACATGTCCAATGGTGGGGCATCCACAGCTTCCCTGGGCAACCTGTTCCCATGTCTCACCACCCTCATGGTAAAAAAGTTCCTTCCTTATGTCCAGTCTAAACCTACTTTCTTCATAGTTTAAAACCATTGCCCTTTGTCATGTCACTACAGGCCTTGGTAAAGAGTCTATCCTCATCTTGAAGCCCCCTTTAACTATTGAAAGACCACTATAAGATCTCGGTGGAGCTTTCTCTTCTTCAGGCTGAATGATTCCAACTACCTCAGCCTTTCTTCACAGGAGAGGTGTTCCAGCCCTCTGATCATTTTTTCTGGACCAATTCTGGAGCTGCTATACCAGGACCATGTTTGTCTTGTAGTGGGGGCTCCAGAGCTGGATGCAGTGTTCCAGGTGAGGTCTCACAAAAGCAGTGTAGAGGGGCTGAATGACCTCCCTTGACTTGCTGACCAGGTTTTATTGATGAGATGAAATGTACTGTTGCTGTTTTCTAAATTCCCGATTATAATGAGAAAAAGACATTGAAAAATTTGGAAAAGGGGTATTCAAGAAGATAATCTCTTGGGGAATGGGAAGCAGGACGAAGTACAAGCCTTGCATGGAATTCCTGTTAGTTCAGCAATGTCTTTCTTATCAGAACCTTACAAGATGGACAGATGCTCTGTTATTAATTGAAGTGTGTGAGTTTCCGGTTTTGAATATAGTACTAACTCAGTACTGTCGACTCTTCTGTGTGCAAGCAGTGCAACACTGCTGGTCATGTCAACATTACACACTGTATTTCTGTGATGACTTCACATTCTTCAGTCCAAATTCTAAAGTGGTTTGGGATTAATTTTTTTATCCCATCTGCAATGCTTCGTTCCTGTCAAAACCAAACCTGAGAGGAGACCATTGTGTTATCCTCACCCTTTAATCTGCCCTGGTGAGGCTGCATCTCAAGTACTGTGTCCAGTTCTGGGCTCCCCAGTCCAAGACGGACAGGGAACTGCTGGAGAGGAGACAACAAAGGGCTATGAAGACGATTAGGGGGCTGGAGCATCTTTCTTATGAGGAAAGGCTGAGGGAGTTGGGTCTTTTTAGCCTGGAGAAGAGCAGACTGAGGGGGGATCTCATCAATGCTTATAAATACCTAAAGGGAGAGTGCCAGGAGGATGAGACCAGTCTTTTTTCAGTGTTGCCCAGTGATAGGACAAGAGCTAATGGGCACAAACTTGAACATAGGAAGTTCCATCTGAACACTAGGAAGAAATTAATCTCTTTGAGGGTGGCAGAGCACTGGAACAGGCTGACCAGAGAGGTGGTGGAGTCTGCAACTCTGGAGACATTCCAAACCCACCTCGACACCATCCTGTGCAATCTGCTATAGGTGCACCTGCTCTGGCAGGGGAGTTGGACTAGGTGATCTTCAGAGGTTCCTTGCAACCCCTGTGATTCTGTGATATTAGTCTATTTCTAAAGAGATGAAAACTCACCAATATTTTTCATGGTGAGTATAATGACACATGTATCTTTTCTTACAGTGAAGCTTGTAGCTATTGGTCTTTGTTACAGCGCACATTTTTCTGAAATTTTTCTTGCTCCTTCATGTCAGGTTATTAGTGTCATGAAATGATTTTCAGGAACTTCTCAAATCATTTGACTGATATTTAGTTTTGGCATTAAAAGTGATTCTATTGACCCTCAGAGTAACTATAGCTGGCTTTGCAATCTCAGTTTCTTGTGTGAGCCAGTCTTCCAAAGAATTGAGGAGACACTAGGCTTTATTGAAAATGTATGAATGATGTTTCTCATGGGCTTTGAAGCATGTCACAAATCTCCTGCAGAGAAATTTCAAAATTCTTATCTATCATTTGAATTCAAAAGGTTTTAAAGTGGAACAGTCCTTTAATAGAACAATGAAATATTAATTCCTGCAGTAGGGAATGTTTCTTCTTTGTACCACTGTATTTTGAGATCTAGCAATGATTGATTATTTAATTTCTCTGTGATATATTACTTGATTGTAGGGCCAACACAGCCATCTACTGCCATCAGTATTAAAATCTGAATAACTTATTTCCACTATGAAATTTAGTTTGTTTCTTACTTGATTCCCTATTTTATATAATCATAGAATCACCTAAGTAGGAATAGACCTTTGAGTTCAACCATCAACCCGGTGCCAAAAACCACCACTAAACCATGTCCCTCAGCACCATGTCTGCCCATCTTTTAAGTACCTCCAGGGATGGTGACTACACCACTTCCCTGGGCAGCCTGTTCCAATGCTTGAAATTTTTTTTCTAATTTCCAGTCTAAACCTCTCCTGGCACGACTTGAGGCCGTTTCCTCTTGTCCTATCACTTTTTACTCGGGAGAAAACATTAACCCCCACTTCACTACAATCTCCTTTCAGGTAGTTGTAGAGAGTGGTAAGATCTCCCCTCAGCCTTCTTTTCTCCAGACTGAACAACCCCAGCTCCCTCAGATGGTGCTTATACAACTTCCTCTCTAGACCCCTCACCAGCTTTGTTCTCCTTCTCTGGACATGCTCCAGCACCTCAATGTCTTGCAGTTGAGGGGCCCAGAATTGAACACAAGTATTCAAGGTGCGGATTCCCCGGTGCTGAATACAGGGGGATGATCACCTCAGTTTACTTCTTTAACGTGGTGATTGTGGGACAATAGACATCGTTCAAATAACTTGAAATAAAAAAAAAAAAAAAAAGATATAATACACATAGTCAACGAACTACTGGAATTCAAAATCTCTGGAGTCATAAAGAGGTGGTACAAAAAATGGCCTATAAAGAAGCAACATTATGGAAACAACATTGTGTCTGACTCCAAAAATCTCTGACTCCAACCACATATTGAAAAACTAGCACATTCACAAATTAGGGCCAGATTGAATTAAGAATCATCACTATTCATTTTAGCAAGACTTTCAATGAAAAGAAAAAGGCAGATGTGAGGAAGATTTCAGTGGAGGATTCTTCAGGTTTCTATTCTGGGCTGCAGAAATTGGATGAAAGTTTGTGTGTTCGGTAGTGACATTACAGTTTGTATTACTGCCAGTTGGAGAGCCAATGTTTTTAATTTTGGATTGTTTATATTTGGCTTGAATAAAAATTGCTGGTAAAAACTGTAAAACATTTGAATAGAATACAGAAAAAATAAAATGTGGCAATATTATAATGATTTAACATTATGAGGTAACAATACAAGCCGGTTGTGTGTTTATTATCTTGGCGAGCTATTTCCCTGATATATCTATTAAAAAAAAAGGAACAAGAGCTAACTCTGAACATGTCATGTCCACAGAAGTGCATTTCATGATTGCGTTTTACATAAGATAGGCTAACCAGTAAAACGTCTTTTTTATTGTAATAAACTTGAAGAAGACATTCAGCAAATTGTAGATCATGTTATATTGGAGGTAAGCCTATTTTCATGCCTCATGCTCTCTGAGCGTGCCTTTGACTAGTGTTGACAAGCGACTAACTGCCAAGCTGGTGCTGGAGATGTTTTTATATGCACAAATGATAAAAAAAAAAAAAAATTAAAAAAATCGATCTGAAAGTTTTCTACCTTCCAGAAAAGGAGTTCTTGTAGGACCTGTTGAGAACAAAAAGCAATGGTTTTGATCTCTTTCAGTCCTAGGTGATTCAGTCTGATGTTTGTGGGTTTGTTTGCTTTAAGGTATTTAAGTGTTATTTTCTGCCTTCTTTGCAAGACTGAAATTGTTTCAACAGCAAATTGACTCAAGTAGTTACCACAGGCTAACCAAGAACACACAGATTATGCCATCTGTTTGTGTGTAACTTGCACATTGTTACCCAGTAGTGTTACTGATGTAATTCTGGGTAATTCATCTCCCAAATTCAAGCAGTTCAGGTTATATGCATTTATCATGGGACTAAAGAACATGCCCAAATGTAACTGTAAACCTGTCACTTCACGGGGGTTCATTTTTTCAACCACACACTTTTGTTGCCAAATCCCATTTATAAATGGGACTTTCACCTTGCAATTATGTAGCAGTATTATAAATAATGACCATTTCTTTAAAACTATCTTTGAATATAAAAAATATTAAGATTAGTAACATTTGATGAACTTCTAGAATTCTTTTTGTTGAAGTTGCATTTCTTCTTTATTATGTTTCGAGGCAAGTCAAGGTCTTAAAAAATCCAGTGTTCTGAACAGATGATGGCAAATGAATTAAAGCAACCCATAATATTGGTAGCATTTTACAGCATATTACATGACTCATTTATCTTCCAGTCAGTATACCCTGAATATCCCACCCCCGAGGAAATCCCCAAAGCAGACTGTTCCTTCTACTGGGAGTAAAGCGCCAGAAATCCCATTCAATGCACTGAAAATCTTGAGATAAACAGACCTTTTTGATAGACCTTTTGATAAAATGGAAAAAAAAAAAAAAATTTCCAGTGCTTCAAAAGGAAAATAACAAAGTCTTTCTAAAATTTTCCACTTGCAGAAAAGACAATGACTTTTTTTTGAAGCTAGAATAAACATACAGCGATGTCAGCTCATCTTTTATGAGATTACTGAAATAGATATTATATTTTCTGGTACTGTCAATATTTAAACCAACAGAAATCTCATGATTTCAGCACAACTGGATAAACAAGATTTTATTTTTCAACTATTTTTGTCAGAGTTCGTTGTCCAGTTGATGTCACAGAGTAGCTTAAATCTACTAAAATCTTAGGTACTGATTCTTTTTCATTCTTATTAGTTCCCCAAATGTCACATCCTTTGCAGTATGGTGAGTCAGGCTGTGCTGTTCGTGTAGTGATTAAAGCTCACTTTGTGGTAGATATTTTAACAAGCAACCAAACCACATTTTGACAGGTGAGTTGAATGTTGTGTTGCCTGCTGTCTTTGGCTGTGGGAGTTCCATGAGTGCTTCTAAGCTCACAGGTTCAGGGAATATCTCAGCTTCATCCCGGCCCCATCTTGAGGAAGTTATCCAAGTATATGCCAGGATGTTTGCTGTCATCCACAGGATGTCTAGGTTTCTACAAAGAAGAAACCAGCTGGTCCATAAACTGGGCATTTAACTGGTCAAAAAGTTCATCTATAAGCCACTTTTATGAAATCATGGAAAAATCACTGTGCCATGTTCCTTGAGAGATATTTTATAGACAAAATATTATAGACAAAATTATATAGACAAAAAAAATATTATTTGTCTGATTATAGAAGACAAATAATGGCACTTCCCTAAATTCACTTTCAAAATCTGATAGAACTAAATTTAGATAAAGTTAACATAAAAGCTTTTGAAATTTATTCTAATAGCTGCTTCCCATCATTCATGATGACTCATTATAAAGTCCAATATTGCTTCGTATGTTTCTTCTGACCACACTTCTCAGTAAACTCTTAAAATTAATTTCCTTTATCTTGGAAAAGGAGGTAAGCCATAGAAACATAAAAATCCTCCAAAATAATGATTACTTTTTTACTTAGTCAGAAATTCGGATATTTTTTGTTGATTATTTGAATAAAAAATCTGAGTTACAAAGTTTTCAGTTTGAAATTTTTTCAGTGCTATCCATCTGTTGCCTTTCTATCTATTTTCTTCACTGTTTTTGCCCTGTTGACTCTAAGATGTTATTCTCTAACTCTTAGGTCTAAAATAAAATGCTTTATTTAAATACTTTACTGTGAGAAAAACTCAGGAAATTGTTTCTTTTTGTCACTGGCTTCACCAACACTTACATCAAAAATACTTTCTCTTAGTATTGGTAGTTCTGTATTTTGATGTCTTCTGTGGAATTATGTATGATGGGAGCAAAATACATTCAACAGGATAGTTGTTCCTGTAAATTCAGCTAAGTTGTAGCAACTGAAAAATCTTCTTAAGTAAAAGCTTATCTATTACATAAGCTACCATATTAAAACAGTCCAGTCAAAAACTAATCTACACTTACAGAATTGGGGAAAACCACATATTTTTAAACTTTGTGCTATCTGCAGCTGTGAAAATGAAAAGAAGTGATCTGCCAGTAAGATTTACTGTATTACAATTTTAAATAACTGCCAGTCTACCTTAACTTTACTGTCAACAGTGAGAATTTTGGTTTATCATGAAACAAGTTTGATATTGTGAAAGTTGGAGCTTTTCTCTGATGGCATTTCTTTTCCTGACTGCATTTATCATTCATATTTGAAATAATTACTACTCAACTCAACTCCAATTTTTTTGGAGTCCAAAAAAATACACTTGGTGCTTTAAAAATGCATGAGAAGGATTATTGACAGATACCATCTTTAAACTTACGAAATAATAAGCCACGTTTATGTCACTTTGTTCATATGGAAATCAATCAAATTCTTAGAAAAGTGAAGCATATTTAGCATAATATTATTAGACTCTGGACCTTTATAACCGAATTTGACCATATGTCCTGTGATAGTTAACTTTTTAAGAAGTACAGTGTCTCTGCAAATTATCTGAAAAAAATTTGGAGTTCTCTCAAATTAATCCACCTTTTGATTTATTACGAGATAATTTAGTGCATGTCTGTACCAGCAGAGCAACTGGCTTCATGATAGCTATTTTCAGAGCTGAAAATGCAGGGAAATGCAATGAAACTCTGATGTGCAGAGTTTACTGGCCTGGACACAGAATCCCATAAACTGTGTTCTTTGCCAGAGTGATCTAAGAATGGGCACATTCCTCAGTGTTGCACTGTGTTATAAGCATTTATTAAATCACGTCAGCAGTAGCTTGGATAGTTCTCCATCACTGTTCAATATCAAGATTACTTGACAGAATTATGTGTAGACTCTATAAGTCTTCATTATGAATATAAAATATCCAACTCTTGTTGTGGTAAGATAAGGTGTTGAATGAAAATTGTCCAAAATAAAAACTGTGTCATAAAAATGAGAATATCATGAAGACCAATGGGAGGACAAGAAGTGGACATGAAGTTCTTTCCTTTGATATTATTGGTTGCTGTGATCATTTATACAAGTAAGGCTTGGTGGTATATTCTGAGAAAGTGAATCCAGATGAAATATGAACATGAAGGAAGCAGATTCAGTTCTCATGAGTGAATTTCTACACCTGATCTATTTCTGATAAATAAAGACTAAGCAAAGTAAAGTTTGAAATCTAGTTCATTTGAGGCAGACTGTGAAGAGTTTTAAACTGAAGGCAAGTAGTACAACAGAGCTTAGAAAAGGATATTTAACGATTCAGCAGAAAGTAAGTCACAGCAATTTCTACTGATTCTCAGAATACTTTATTTTACATGAATAAGGTTTTCCTTAAAAACATGGGAAAACCTGACAAATATTAATTTTTAATCTTGTTCATAGCAGGATTTTCAAAGAAAAGTTTACAAAATACATCACGTAACAGTAACAGAATTGCTTACCTTTTCAGCAATACATGCAGACTACTACTGGTAATAGTCTTATAAATGAAACAAAACTATAATCCAATTTTGTCTGTCCCACTACTGTGTTTAAACAATGGTGGAATATTTCAGACCACTTGTAGGCTCACACTTATGATCTAGTTACTGCAGATCAGCAAGTTCTCACACACCTGTTTGTATAAAATGTAATCTATAGCATATGCACAGCAATGCAGAGTAATGCAGAGTAATGAATATTTTTTCATTTCTGGCTAAGCTAAGCAAAATTCATGATTTGTCCTCCTTTCCTGTGGATGCTTACAAAAATTCTCTTTTTTTTTTTTTTTTTTTTTTTGATTGACTGCACCCAGCAATCGTACACAAAATGAAGAGAAGTAGCTAGTAAGAAAGGTTTCATAAACAGAGAAACAGTAAATGTAATACCGGCAGCTGATCCCAGCTTCATTCTGACACAGCCTTTGTAGTAAGCCCTGGTTCATACAAATAAAAAACCCCCAAACGTCAAACCCCCTCCCAAAACAAACAAATTAAAAAAAATCCCAAACCCACAATAATATCTTGTTTGCACAACTTAATTGCATTTCTGCTGTTGAAAGTCTTCATGTATGAGCATTTACATGAACAAAACAATCCTTCTTGAAAATAGTCTTAAAACAGTGTCCAGAGAAGCAATAGAATTTCACCTCTGATGGGTCAAAAATATTGAAGGATAATTTCTCCCTCTAGTCATCATATTCTAATTGGAATGGTCCTTATCTCATTTTTGCTTCTCTTCATACTTACTGAGTGGGAATGAAATCAAAGGCACAAATACAGAAACAGCACCAGCTGTTATCATGACACTTTTATTGCACAAAGAAATTGGAGGTGCCAGTAGGCTCATCTTATTTCCAGACCAGTTATTTAAAAAGATGTGGTTTTGTTCTCACATAATCAGGAATGATTCCACCCAATCAGATTATACCAATAGCTATAAAATCAGATACAAGTTTCAGAACACCCTCATACCTCCTGAAATGAATTTTAGAAGGATTTCAGCTGTGACCAAAAATACAAACAGATTCAGTCTTCAGAAAGTGTATTGCTCTGAATTGGAAAAAATATCTTTCCATTCCAAACACACTATCTTGTTCTAAGCTATATAACCTTTGTTGTTATATTGATCTCAGCATTGTATCCATAGGTTAACTTCAGTCTCTTCTGTGTAATGCATTTAACATTTGAAATAATTTTTACAGAGTTCACATTTCATGCAGACTGAAGGATCTGAATTTGGACTATCTCAGCATACCATAGGGAATCTAATATGATATTACATCTCTAAAATAGTACATAGTAGTGCCATATAAATTAATACACTCTGTAGATGTGAGTTGATCTGAATGCAGACTTTTGCCCTGAAATATTAATTATGAACAGATGCACATGAAGACACTCTGCTCTGGGAAGATAAGGTGCATGCAAGTATTACTATCAATATAATGAATAAAACAAACAAAAGCAGTTTCTCAGACCCATTCACAAAATGAAATCAGTAGCACAAACTAATTAATGGAGGTTATTAGGAAAGGAATCTTTTTAAAGAAGCCAGAGAGAAAGAATTATTCCCTATTCTAAGGAAGAAAACATTTTAACACATGTGAGACTCCTCTGTCTTGTCTTAACACATTTATTACAGTTAGCTGGGGTTTTGTTCACCTTTCTAAATACTGTGCCAAGGGGACTGCGATGACAAAATTGAAAGATTTTAATGGAGGCAAAGAACTTGATTAGTCTTGGCATTAGTTAGGATTTATGATGTTTAAAAATACTGAAATGCAAAGATGCAAAAGTGCTGGTAGAACTGAAAAAGGCATGCAGTACATATACTGTTAACATTTGTCCATGGCCCTAGGGAACTGACATCTTTAAATATGTAAATTGAGACCAACAGAATTCATAGAATTTGCCTTTAAACTTCCTCTTTGGAAAGCGAGAATGGCAATCCAAACTGTAGACTCCTTAGCAGATAAGAAGCATAAGAAAGAGATTGGGCAACATTCACTCCAAGCGTACATTCCTCATTAAATAATGCCAACCAGTCATCAGTTGGAGAAAGAAGAGTTTTAGATTGCATTGATGTAACCAGTTATTTAACAATCACTTAAATGCAGGAAGTACTTGTACAACAAAGGGCCTCATCAAAGAGAAATTCTCTCATTCAGATGAAGAAGATGGCTTCCTATTTAGGAGGAAATAGAAGGATTTGCAGTGAAATATGACACTGATTAAATCCTTTAGAAAAATCTTAAGGAGCTAGGCTATATAAGCAAAAATGTCTCACCAAGAGTATAAGACATATACAAGATTTCAGAATCTATAAAGAATGGTCTTGAGAAATTTTAGCCATACTCTACCCACTAGAGAATGTGTATATGCAGTACTCTGTGTATGTACAGTATGTGTATATATATGTGTGTATATACAGCACTGCATATAAAAACTAACGAAGTTAAGAACTTGCACAGGCCATAGTCCACACAGAAAAATGGCACAAAGGGCTGGACAGCAGGGAGGGAAGTTATTTTACAGTGACTGCGGGTGTCGACACCAGGCTGCCCAATACGCAGCAATATATTGGACCACATGCTTGAACTGTAAGGGCCACGGCAAGGAGAAGGGAAGTAATTAGTGCTTTATTCTTTTATTCGTTTATCCATATATCCTCTTAATAGTTTTTCTTTGAAACTGCGGAGCTGCAAATCTTGAGAGCTTAATTATGACTTTGCATAGCATCACTAGGTAGTGCTGTGCCATTGGAGGCTGCCATAGATATTGAAGAGGACCTTCAACTGCTGTCGCAGACCTTGTTCTTGACAATCCCCCGATCTCCCACTTAGCTTCCACTATGTCTCTTTGAAGAGGCTCCCACTTCAGCATTTTCTGAGCTTCCCTTTTCAGCTGCCTGATGCCAAACCAGATTGTATTACAGACCCTTCCGGGCAAGATCCCAAGCTTTATTGTGGAGTTCTGTCCCTTCTGTCACTGCCTTGCCTTCAAAGGAAAAGCAAAAGGTAAGTTCCAGCAGCAGAGCTACAGATGTTTCATCTGAATACTCTGACTATAACAAAGTGAGTCTGAGTTTCACTGAACCCCTTCTTTCCTCACTGACAATACTTTCCTAACTCTCAAAAAATATGACATGCTTGCTAAGGAAACCTGGCTAAGTTATTACACTGGAATGGAGGAAGGTTTTGTTTCTGTCTGGGAATAAGCATACTCTTCTAGAATGTAAATATAAAAAACTCAGATAACATCATGATACCATCAAGTTTGCATGGAGACTACTAGAAAAGAGTGTTACTTGTATGACATTAAGATGATGATCACTGAAATATATTAGTATCATTCAATAATGCAACTATTATTTTTTTGTTAGTATCTCCCTGTTTGGACACTCATGTTTAAATTATTGGCGTTCTGTATATTGAAAATTATCAACATTTGAATACTATTGTAAGTGCTCTACAGATGTATATAAACCTAAAACAAAGTATAGGAGAAAAGTTACTGTATGAACTAAAAGAAAAATATTTTGAAATTATTTAAAATATATTTTAATTCTTATTTTACTGTACAATTAGTTTTACATTACTTTTACCTTAAGGAAATTCCCCACATGTGACTGAATACTAGACTGCGATTCCTATAAAAAAAAATCCAAATTCTGATTTTCATTTTTTAAAGTAAGCAAATGCAAACTTTCCAATTGTTTTCAAATATGTCTATGACTCATTGGTACATTCCTCATGTAGGCTTTATTGACCAAAAATATTTACTCATTAATCACATGGAAACATAGAGAAATTAATTATGTTCAAAGCACTTGAGTTTGATTCTTAAAAGCCTGGGTAGCTATATTAAAAAGACAGTCAGGTCTCAAAGTGTTCACTTTAGTTGCAGGTAGATAAATAAGGAAATACACAAAAATGAGAAAGGCTAAGCTCCTAAAATATTATATAAGTAATCTACATATATTTTTGGCCATTGCTGAAGAAATTGTTAACTTGCTGGAAGACCATACGGAGATTATGGGACTGTTTCCTGTCTTTAATTAACACATTATGAAACTAGTTTACGAACACTGCTGATTTGTGAAGTGCCTTTGTGTGCTCGTTTTACTAAAAATACATTCAATACATATTCATCAGAAAATGGCTTTTTTAAAGCCATTTAAGCTCAGAGAGAGGCTTTAAATCTTAAATTACATGGTCAGAGCAAAAAGTTAGTTCACTAAACTGTTGGCCACGGATGGGAGAATCAGCCTGCAGAGTGTCATTTGGGAATGCACATTCCTCAAACAAGAAAAAAAGGTGGTGACAAAGGATAGAAGAGATGTTCAAAATCTTGCAGCTGGAAAATGTGTGAAGACTATCAGAGGAAGCCCCATTTCTTTTTAGGAGTTGGACCAAAGAGTACAAGTAGTGTTAGTAAAAACTGTGATTAAAAACACATGCACAAGAAGATTTCTGGACCAGAGGTCTGCTTTTGTCCCTCAGATTCCTATTGTTAATGAGGAAATGGGAGACACAAAATGTAACTATTTTTGTTCCCTTTCTTTATGTTGCTTGGTAAGAATGATAGTGGTTTTGAAACCCATACAAAGATTGCTTTTTTATGAGTGTGGGATTTTTTTGCTTATAGCTATTTCGCACCATTGGAGATTCTTTAAACCTCCCAAGAGAAAGAATCTAAAGCCAAGAGTGTTGGGTAGGCTTCTACTGGCCAAAAAGCTGTTGAAACAGTGAATGACTCTGGAGATGAGAGCAGCTGACTTCTGTAGACTGTTCTCACGTGGAGGTGCTGAACAGATATCTTGTTTCTTGATGTCTTTCTAGTGATACCAGCATGAAGTTAAGGACATTTTAGAACCCACTACCTTAAAATCTACAAGATCCAGTTGGTTAATTCTGTGTGTTGAACAGTTGTATTTTATCTCTGTTTAGCGAGAAAGTAGAAAAAATTATGCAAAGCTGTTTCCGGTACCTATCAGGTTGGGGATTTTGTGCCACCATAGAATAATTAACAAATTTGGAAAAGAAATAGCCTAAAGATGCTGGGAATAGAATTAAACCTCCAAAACTCTGGCACTGTGTTGAGGAAACCTGTCTTTTTTAACTCTTTCACCTTTGTTTAAAGTAAAGGCTGTGATGCTGTAAACACAGACCAACTCTAAAAGGCTAATTTATGCCCTTTACCAAATGGAATAGAATAGAAATAATTTAAAAGGTTGTGTTGACCTCAACTGCTTGTAATGTCTTGATAATTATCAGATGAATAAAGTTAGCAGAGTCGACTAATAAATTTCTTTTTGAGTCTCATCTTTTTTTCTGAGCCTCTCGGTTCTCTATTAGCTATGTGCAAGCCATAACATGAAGTGCAGACTTAAAGCAATGCTTTAATACTTGGCATCAACAAATGATATGGTTAGATATTTTAATTGGTTATAAGACAATGAGCAATGAATACACAGTGTAATAAACCAGTCTAAGCATTTTAAGAAATGTCACCACTACTCACTGAAGGTCAGAACCAGGAGATGTAACTACATCAGTTGTATGTTAAAGTCAAGGATAATTATGTTTTAACTCTGTAAGGTACTATTAGTCATGTGACCACTGTCACCAATAATCTTTCTTTTCTTGTCTGCTAAACTAGCACTACATTCCCATGTGGTCTATTCATACACATTTCATACAAGAATATGAAAATAGAATGAGACGTTTCAAGTATATGAGTGGTCATGAACCCCTTAATGAAACCTTGATGAACTTTTAATTCATGAACTGTCAGGAATAAATGTATAATTTTAACAACCTGATAAAAGCTCAGGAATATTTTCTGAAGAGTGTCTGAACATTCATTTATTTGTGATTTATTGGATGTATGCTCAAAAAAATAGTGTTCCAATATTATGAATCAGAGAGTGTTTTGGCAAAACCCCAAAACCAAGTAGAATATGAATACAGTTTTGGGTTGGATCGTTTTGGTTTACGTTTTAGTGTAGGTGATTCTGACTATGCTGCGATGTTGGGTGTAACTGAAATTGAAAAATGTACCACACTTATTCTAAAGGTTTTTCTCATATAAATGCTATCAGTGGTAGGATGCAAGATAAAGTTATTCCAAACAGATGCAAAGTATGACTCTTTCAAAATCCAAAATGACAAAAGGTGCTTTTTTTACTTGCTATAGAAGTAGGAAAAACCCCATATAAATTTGGTGAGATTTTGAAAAATAGCTCTGATTTCTCCACATACCTTCAGAAGTATGTCTGAATGCATTTTCAGAAAAGCCATTGTTAAGTTGCTGTAAAATGATGCAATGCTCAGAGAGAATATGTATATTACAAAAAATTTTGAAATACCTTTTTCTTTTATTCAGTTCTTGTTATGTCATTGCAGCATATTTAGGGAATAGAAAATGACCATTTATACCAAGTATGTGTGGATAAAGTCGAATGCATGTATTTATATCTTTATACACACGCAACTTCAATAAGTGTACAGGAAAGAAAAAAAGAAAAAAGATAGAAAGACTTCTAATCTCCTAAAACTTGCAGCATAATTTCAAGCTGTTGTCTTGCTGATTGAAATTTTATCTGAAGTTGTTTCAGCCATTGCTGAAGCTCAGATCAGCTAATGGTGTTTGAATTCTAATTCTTTATCAGTAAATGCTCTGGATTTTCATGTATTTTGACACTGCATTCATTTGAGTTCTTCTATACCCTTTTTCATATTTGTATACCTACTAAATATTCTGGTCTTGGTTTATCTTGAAGGTTTTCTTTTCCTTTAAAAGGCTATTGCATTTGTACCATTTTATTACAATTAGGTCAGGCTGTGAGTGAGGAGTGTCAGGTTGGGGCCCTCCAGGAGAGAAATATTAACTGAATGGTGTTATTCCCATGTTGAGATCTGGTCTGGGGAGGTTGAAACCAGCTCAGGGCTTCTTCTCATTGAGGTGACATTGATTGGTAATTTGTTTACCATCTGTCTTTAAAGATTGGGGGGAGGGGGGGAGCGGAGAAGAGAATAAATAAATTGAGCTTGTTTTCTTAAAATAAGAACACACAGAATCAGCCAGCATCCTTTATTTTTATACAGCACACATCTAAAATAGATGCAGGTCTACCTACTTTCTTAGCATGCATGTTTGTGTTGGCATGAGCAGCTGCTGTAAGGGAACGTGCTGGAGTGCCTCATTTCAGCCTGCACTGCATGCTGCTGAATGTTATGGCCAAGATAGCATGCCAGCCTGTTGGGAGAAGATACGTGGTTTTGGTTTTGACCAGAGATTCCAGAGGAAATCTCTGCATAGATGGAATCTGTGCAGCATGCTGTGGGAAAATCTGTGGTCTGTCCAATGTTGCATAAAAGCTGTGTTCCCATCATCTGCAGGGACATATTCCTGTCTATATTCCTCTATTCTATCTTTACTCCATTTGTTGCCAGGCCTCTACAGAAGATCCAGAAGAGACCTGCATCACATCCCCCTCTCCTTTCCCTGTGCCCCCTTGCAAAACACTATGTGCCTGACAGGAAAATGTAGTCATAACCACTTTCTGCAAGCTACAAGCCAGAATATTATGCATCAATTTCTGGTTTAAAATTATCCCAAGTACAAATAAGTTAATTCTCTCATTGATGTCATGTTCAATTATTGTTCTCAAACAGTAATTGAGAGGTTCAGAGGAAATTCTCAACTGGCTTCAAATGCTAAAACTTAAAAAACCCCAAAACCAAAAACAAACACAAAACTTTAAAAACTAAACAAATAAAACCCCAAAATACTGCAGTAGGGTGCAGTAGGGAACTATTGCTGGTTTTGTTCAATTTAATATTTTTTTTTCTTTATCTTTTCAGAAGGGGGGGTGTTTCCCCCCTATTCCTTTGTTTAGCTTGCTCTTCTCCTTCCTTTATTTGTGACTGCAGCAAATGAAAGTGAGTTTCTTTCATTCTAAGACGTTATTAGCTCCCTAAGGCATGGTTAAAAAAACAAAGAAAATATATTTGGTCACATTTTGTAGGCATAATGAGCAGAGTCTGAGTGGAAATCTGAATGGAAAATCTTGAGGGCCTATTTTAAGGTTATTCAGAGTTCTTTCAATGAATTGTTTAAGTAGAAATACCTAGGGAATATGACATGTCTGATTTTTTATTGTTGGGTTTGGTTTTTTTTTTGTCTTTGAATTTGTGAAATCTGTTGGGGGTTTTATACAAATCCCTAAAGTACTTTAAGAATGTAAGTAGCCAAGTATTAGAACTGAGGGCAAAGTTGCTGGAAAACACTGCAGCTCTGAATGATTTTTTTTTTCCCAAGGCTTCCTCCATCTATCCTGAAAGCTAGATGGCTAAGATTTCAGGTTTGATACAATAATTGTATTAGAATACATATTTCTTTTCCCTTAGAAAAAGCTATAAAGCAGAAGATAACTTGCTTTTCAGACAATAGAACACAAAATCTTTATTGAAAGTAATGAAGACTGAAAGGGTGCTAACTCTTATGTTATGCCACCCTATTTAACATTTTAAAACTTTCCATGCATAAAATCCCACAAAAATATTAGAAAATGTACTGTCATGAGGGGGAAGAGGGGGAAGGAAGTGGTACATGTTCAAATGAGCATGCATATAGAAACTAAGGGGTTTTAGGGAACTTGCAGGTGTGTGCACACTCTCTCCTCCCTTCTACCTCAGTAAATGTTCAAATTATTCCTTCTGACACAGAATTTCAGTAGGATGAACTGAGATGACCTGCATGAGTATTTCATAGGTAGGTGGTTACAGTAAAAAAGAGGAGTGAATTGCCATGTAAATGTCTTTATAAAAAAGTAATTGTTTAAAAGTAATACTTGCTCCTCTATTTTGAGAAATGGCTTATTTATTTCATGCAGATGTAAAACAGGATTAATGGTTGGCATCTCATCCACCCTGGAACTGCACATAATTTTTCTTTGAAGGTGGATACCCTACCCCACTCCCCAACAGTTTGCTAATCTGGCTTCTTTATCCAGTAAGCTTGTTTGAGCAAATAGAATGAACACTGGAAATTAATTGAAGAAGAAACCACAATTATTTGTATAATTTTTGGATTGGGTTGGAAACTGTAAGTCTGTACTGTTTTCAGATTGTCTAATATTTAGCTCTTAGTTCACAGTAATTTTTTTCCAATTTTATGTATATCAAAAGAGTGAAATATATTGAGATCAGTTACTTACAATATAGGATAATAAACTTTTAAATAAAGATATTTCAATTATGATTTTGTCATAGGATTTATTTAGATTCTTTTTTTAATACATTTTTCTGTATTTACTAAACATTGAAGGGTTTTTTCTTTTTTCTGGACAGATTGCCCATTGGTTCTTACCTATTCAAATGCATACATATATCAAAAATACATGTGTATTTTGTTTGCCTGTCTATGGAAAGATAGAGATAAATAGGAAGAAGGTTGGGTAAGTGACAAATTTCTCTTTTATTTCCTTTTTTTGTCTCTTTCTACACAAATCTTGAAATGGGTAATTGACATTAATTATTGAACAGAGCTGAAAAGCATCTAAACTTAAGGTTCTGCAAATGTTTCTGCTCAGGAAGACTGTATAATTCAGATGAAGATTAGATGTAATTACCTGGAATTAAGAGACACTACCGATAGCACATCCCAACATATTTAAGCCTCATTCCTCAACCTTCTTAACAGCACAGTTTTCCAGTACAATTATTACAGAGATTAGAGTAAGCTCTTAAAAAAAATTTTAAAAACGCACATTGAGGTAGAGCGATGAGGTAGACCTCTTACTAGGCATCTAGTACCTCAGTTGGAAAATTACAATTGTCTGCCTTGAGTGACCGTATTAACACTTCTATCTCCTCCATTTCTTGTGATTTAAGACAATCCATTCAATTTTACCTTGAGACAGACTGGAACTTCTCGGGCAGTCAATTAATGTTTCTCATCTGGAAGCCTTTACTGATAGGCTGAGGGCAATATGGATTGACTTCCTACAGTCCCCGAATCTGCTCCTTTGCAATTCTCTGATGGCCTCTGGTCTACTCTATTTATATCTACACAGTAACACTGATGTGTTCAGAAATTATGAAGTGGCTGTGCAGAAATATAAATCCCCTAAAAATCTATTTATGTTATACCCAAGCTCAGAATTACCTTGACCTCAAGTATTCTCTGTATGAATTTTCAAACATATGAATTTTAGTTTCAGAAAGTGCTAGGCTAACAGAGCTATATGTCTGCCAAATTTAATTTCATATAAACAAAGGCATTTACTTGAGACTTTGCAATATATCGACAAAAAAAATGTTTACCTTCTAAAATTCTTCATAGTGCCTTGCTAGTCCTTTCCTGCTGCTCAGAAAACAAAATAAAAGTTCATAGGTCATTGGCAGAAGAGATTTGCATGCAAAGAGCTTTACAGATTTGAGAACTAGGTCTGCATACAAGATGTAAACAAAAGGCTTGACTTCTTCAAGTCTATATCTATGCTCCAATAATCAGGAAGGGGAGCAGACTAGGCAATCTTACATGGGATTAGTATATACTGATACACCATCAGAAACATTCTGCTGGCTCTTGTGGAGGGTTTGATAACTCCTGTATAATAATGCTTTTTGTTATCTAATGCTGGAAGTAGTTATATTCCGCTGTAGGCAAGTGATAAAAATATTTCCCTCTTTGAGCTCCAATAATGTCATTCTAAGGAAACAAAGAGGTCTTCTACATTTCCCCGACAGATAAAACACGTAGAAGGAAAGTTTATTTCAGCCTATAATTCTTCTTTGGCTCTTAGACTTCCCTGGTCTATTTCTAAGCCATATTATTCTCTTATTTGGGAGTCCTCTGTTCATGTTATCTGTAAACTTCTGTGTTACTATAATAATTCTGTTTCAGGTCACCATCTCCCAACGGAAATTTAAACCCTACTGCAGTCACCAATCTTTACTTCTTCAGAAATTTGAGACTTCAGAGACCCTCCTTCAGTGTTCCTCCTACCAGTAACTAAAATTGCATACAGATGTTTGAGGCATAATTGCTTTGGACTATATTATGTGTTGTATATCATTAAAAAACAAACAAACAAGCTTTCTTAGTCTTCTTTTTAAAGAGATAATATTCCAGCCTCTGACGTAAATCTTTTAATCATTCTTTAGGTTAAATCTCAGTGATACTGAAGTCAGTGGCAAAGCACACATCAGTTTTACCAGGGCCATAATTTTATCTTGACATATTCACACCATCTAGACTATCTAAAAAATTTATTGTTATCAACTTCTTTTTTCTGCAAAATTCTCCCTTTTTTCTTTTCTAGAAAAATCTTTTTTTATATATAGTAATCTAAACAGAGTATAGACAGTATGTTCCTATTAAAAATAATTACTTAATTCTTTTCTTGTCATTGATTTTACAATGTATAATATTGTAAAATAAAAATTCCTAATTTTTTTTCTTTATATGTAAGATTCAGCCAAGTGAATCCACATTCCAAAGTAAATAATTTCCAGTAGGCAAATTATACTTTTCTATAAATTACTTACTGACATGTACTGAGAAATATATTGAAAGATCATGTAACTGTTGTATGACAAATTTGATGTCAATACTGAATGAACTACACTGGGCTGGTGATGTATGGCAATAATTTGAATTCGGAAAACCAGCGATCATTGCAATCATACTAATATTGGAGATCTGTATGTTTTAGGGGAATAGTATGAAAAATACAGAAGTGGTTAATGGGAGCAGAGGCTGAACAATGCTAAGATTCTTGTTGATTTGGACACCATGAATTAATATATTTATATGTTTATGCAGTGTTAAGCAATTCTCAGCCATTCAAAAGATACCACAGTTACTTTATTCTGTATGATGTAAACATAATATTTTTCCTTATTTATTTATTTTTATTTAAAATTATAGATGTTGTTGTTTCCGGCCTGTAGTACACTGACTATGAACTGAGGTGAACAACAGTTCCCCACGGTTCTGGGAAACTGCATCTGTTTATCAGCTAGAACTTTGGCTGTGCAGTGAAGCACCTGTTGTTTTTCAGTTGTATATATTGTAATAAGCATTTGAAGCCTAAACTATGTGCCAAAATGAAGTAATTCTTTCAATCTAGAGAATTTTAGAGAGCACTTTAAGCTCTCAGAAAGGAAAGCAGTTGTTGAGCACAGGGCTTCGCATGAAGGGCCAGCCAAGTAGCCCTTCCTGAGTGCTAGGCTGCAAGCTGGTAAGAGTGGATTATAGTGCCCAAACAGGGGGTCATAGTAGACCTCCCAGAACCCTTGTTTTGAAGACTAACAATTTTCAAAAGCCAAAAAAAGGCTGGAGAGGAAAGTCATGATGATCCATGTTTTTCTTCAACAGAGACAGAGTAAAGAAGGTCACACTGGAGGCACATAAAGCAATACTGCTAGGTTTCTGTGAGACATCCGTCTGGGAAGATCTGTCTTGACTGTCCGGGTCAGCAATGGCTGAAGGAGAAAGCAGTGGACCATGGGCTGCCTGAAAGTGTCACACTTCTCAGTCCTGGAGACCAAGGGGGAGCTGCTGGAGGATGTATAGTTTCTAAGGGGAATAAACTGGCAGGAATATCAGTTGCTGGAAGGTACAAAATTAGAAAAGACAATGAGTGCTGAACATAGTATGCTTCAGTTGCATATGACACAATATATAATAGATAGAAGTGATATTGTTTAAGATTTGCAATATCTAAGCATACCTTTTATTCATGTCAGTAGCTTCCATGAATGAGAATTCTCCATGTTGTTGGCTCCACACATTAGCTACTAGTCATTGGAATCTCACCTGATGTCAGCTTGGATGGCAGGTCGTGACAAGTAGCTAGATCTTAGGACATACAGGATGGTGGAACTGACTCAAAATAGTGTTTATAGCACAGGTTTAATCTATTTTGTCAGCAGTTCCGACAAAGAAAGCAGCTCCTGTGGGCAACAGATTTACTTTTCTGAAGATCCTTAAAAATAGGTCTTTTTCCTTCTCTCTTCCTGGTTGGGGGGGGAAAAAAAGAAGCTTTCCGTTAAATATGCCATTAACAAATAGAAAATTCCTATCATGTCGGGAATAAAAAGAAATAATATCAGAAAGTATGTATCAGCAGTCACTGAATGAGAAGTATTCTTCATAAATGAGCTACTCTGTGCCATTATATCCTGGTCTGAACTGAAGTATTTACAAAGTTTATTTGAATTTATAGATTCTGATTTTTTGGAGGGCGTAGTCACCACCTTCCCTGGTCATAGTTTCTTGTGTGTGATGAAATAAATCTCATACAGGATGGAAGCTTGTGTCCTTCTCCTGGGCTTTTTGCCAGGTTATCAGTGGTAATTGTGACAGAAGAGAACAGCATGTTATTTCAAGAATTAAGTTTGTTAAAAAATAAGTACATCTATATTTGTTATAACAGTATAAAATTTAAATTAATGTATTCCATAATGTACATCAGCAGCAATAAACATAGCTAGTGCTTCCCATATAATCAGCAATGATGACAAAATATCTTCTGCAATGAAGCTTTAGTTCAACTTCAGCAAGAGAATTTGTAGGATGAAGAAAAAACACCAACTAGCAACAACTGTTCTATTTACTTGTACTTATAGGAACACAGACAAAAGCTATAATACATTTTAACTTGTAGTAAATATTACATTTTATAATTTTCAGGTACCATTTAAAATTCCTACTAATGAATGAAAACATCAACACAGATGGAGAAGGTCGTAGTGCTCTACATAGTATTCTTACCAACAAACATTTCACTATGAAGTGAACATGGGTCTTGGTAAGGCAGACTGGTGGAACACACACAAAACTTCAAGGTGGTAATGCTCAAGGTAACAATAATACTTCCAACAATATCAGAAGACCTCTACATTTCTCCATGCAAGTTCCTCTGCATGACGAAATCATCCTGGAAACGAGGCCAACCTTGTCAGAAGCGACTGCTTCTAAAGGAGGTGGAATTTTAGATGATTGAATTATTTGTGTTTAAAGGAGCACAGATGATAGCTATGATACATTCTGGTCTGCAGTGCTACAGGCTTGGGGAAGAGTGGCTGAAAAGCCGCCTGGCAGAAAAGGACCTGGGAGTGTTCATCAACAGCCAGCTGAATATGAGCCAGCAGTGTGCCCAGGTACCCAAGGAGACCAACAGCATCCTGGCTTGTATCAGGAATAGTGTTGTTAGCAGGATTAGGGAAGTGATCGTCCCCTTGTACTGGGCACCGGTGAATCCCTACCTCAAATACTGTGTTCAGTTTTGGGTCCCTCACTACAGGAGGGACATTGATTTAGTGGTGGGTTTTGGCAGTGTTAGGCTGATGGTTGGACTCAATGATCTCAAAGGTCCTTCCAACCTAGATGATTCTATGATTCTAATTATGTTGTTTTTCTTAAAAAAGTCCAAAAAGTGTTCTAAGTTCTATTATCTGCTACAAATACCATTCTAAGTACCGTTGTACTATATAGTAAGGTTTGGAATTCATCCCTTACACAGTCCAGAAGCTCATTGAATTGTAGCATGTATGAATTTGTGTTTCTCTGCTTGATCAAGACCCAAATATTGACATCAGATTTTTCAAATTTCAGAGATAAAAATGAAATGGTTCTTCATCTCTTTATTCAAACACACGTTTAGATTTCTTTATTACCCATCCTGTGAAGTAGTGATAAAGTAAATATAATTATGCAGGTTGGTAGTTAGATTGCTGATGAAATTTGAAACAGGCATAATCCATATATAAATATGTAATATTCTCAGAAGACATCTAATATATTTCAGTCATGGCTATGAGAAAATTCCAGCCTTTGTCATAATTTCACAAAATGAACAGAGATAAAGACCTTTTGTCACTTCAGCTTTTTAATAGATTAAGATAAAGGGGTAACTGAATGTTATTTTTAACTCAGTCTATTGAGAAAAATAACCCAGGTATTATAATGCCCTTTTCAAAAAACTTGGTAATAATCATATGATAATTGAAATAATTTAATTTTTGGCAGTTCACATAATCTTATTAATTACTATTCTTCATGCCAAAATTAATGTTCCAAATTCTCAACATGATATTAATCTTTGAAATAAAAAACCCCAACAACCAAACACCCTCACAAAAAAAAGTTACCTGCAAAATGCGAACTTTTGGAAAACACCATGTCAATTCAGGCATACTTTTCCTAATTTTACAAGCAGAAGACCCACCATGCTATCTTTTTTTCATTAGATTTGTATTAGATTTTCATACTGGAAGTTTGGAGTTTAACCACTTAGAATTTCTAATTCAGGGAGTTACTTTAATCACAAAGCAAAGTATTTAGCTGTACTTGGATTTGGCAATAGCAAAAGCTAATAAAAAAAAAAAAAAGTCTTACATTCTGCTTTCTATGTGTGGTGTGGAGAACAGAGATAGAGGGATGTTCCAATTTCTGCCTTTCTGTATCCCTTTTAATCATACACGTTTAGACAATAAGATGATATTAATACAAAAAATTCCTCTTCATCTCCTGCAGGGTCACACTTGAAGTTTTGGATTAGCTCTTGACATCTGTGTGGAAATTGTAATCTCTTGTGTGTGAAATTAACTAGTAGCTTCCCTTCCTTTGGAGGTCATACCTCACTATTACTGTCCAAACTATAGCTTTGCAAAATAGAAAAAAATTATTTACTATTTTCAAACTGGTTTTTGAGACTCTTTGTTTTTAAGGTAAAGTTGAACCTCAGTATAATTTCCCTTCAAGGTTGTTAAATAATTCCTTCTAGATTATTAAACTGGAAAAATACCCAGAATAACATTTTCTTCAACTTCTAAACCATTTACAAAATTGTTTGAGAACTCAAAGACACTAAAGAGCTTATTTAGATTTTGAGACAGGTGAATGATGATTGAGTTTAACCTTCAAAGATATTACATGGTTTTGAACTCTGAAAAATGTTTATTAAAGTATAGAAAACTTATGCAGATGGGAATATATAACGAATAATATATATATGGTAATATTAAAATTTCATATCTAGTTACACTTTCTTGTAACATCTAATCAGGAGCTACTGACTCTATATGACATTGTCAGAATTACAGTTAACACCATTGAAGGCAGACTTATAAGGAAATTGCATCTTTGGACTATGGAACTTTGAAAATTAGTCTGAAGTACAAATCATCATTATACAATCTTATTAAAAAATGTTGGTTAGCACTGCCCAAGACAGTGTGATTCCACAGTAGGAAATCACATGCTTCTCTCCAGTAATGCTAAATTACCCACCTTGGCTCCCTGAAGTGTTACCCTGCTAATAACCACACTAATTGCGACCTCAGAATGTGACATGTCTAATCCTTTCTCAGTCCCAGCTGGGGTGATAAGGTCATTTCCTGGCTGGGATACTGTCAATAATTAATACCAGAGGTACAGCCTGAAGCCTGGCAATTTGCCACTACAGGATTAGCTATTTTGTGATGCTTCGCTTCTGTGAAATGACATCTTACTCCAGGAGCACTCAACTCAGTGCGACTGACTGAACTTTACAACATGAGTCAGAATATCATGACCATGGCTAGAATCTGTCATTTTGACGATCTTCCCCATTCTGCATATTTTGTCACAACTTATTTATCTTTGGCTATCAACATGCTGCACTTGAAAATTTCCAAACATAATCCTCTGTTCATGACACTACATCCAGTAATGTGTAGTGCTGAGGCAGTATTACTACAGCTGTCATCATAAACCCACGATTTCATATTTTTGTAAAGGACATGTTTGAGAATGTTGAAATTTCTGCTATTTTTCATTGTTATGTCAATGCCATAACAAGATGATGTATGAGAGGAACAGGGCTTTCTTAAGTAAATATTGCCTCTTTTCAATATCTACAGCTCTAAAAATTCTATCCTTGTAACTTCCAGATTCAATATTTTCAATTTTAATAAACCATAGAAGCAGCAAATGAATGCTGCTCTTAATGAAAAGGATCAGAGAGAAATATGTTAAGCTCTTTTATTGTCTTTTCCTAATTGTTAAATTTATGTTGACTAAAATGTTAATTATCACTAATGCTGCTTACCCTGCTTCCTTAAATGTGACCTTTATTAGCTTGATTAACTACATTATATTTTATAGTCAGAAGCTGTTACTGCCAGTTTTGGTTAGGCAGTTTTATAGTCCGTTGTTATAGAAGATTTGACATTTATATCCTTATGCGGAAGACATATAACTTTAAGTTGACTTTAATATCTGAAAATTTTGACCTGAATAATAAACTAAAACTGAGTAGGAGACTAGTTTTATTATTCTTTAAATAGTATTGTTATCACTGTTACCCTTTAATTTGATTACCAAAGATTAAGTATATATAAATGTTCATCATGTTGAACATATATTGCTGCCTTTCTTTTAGTGAATTGAGCACACAGAAGGTGGAAAATTAAAATTTATTGTAATATGATTATTACATGTTGAAGTCTTTGTTTCCTGGAAAAAGAATTTATTCTGACTGAATTTATTTGCCAGTTCTGCTGATTCAGCAAACACTAAAATTTTGCAGCTGTTTTGAATCAGAACACACAATGTTTTGACACCATTTTAGTATCAGTATTTTTCAGCTAAAGCATATTGCTCTTTATCCTACTGCAAGGAACACAAAATACATGTCTTTACCTTATTATAAGAACATTTTCTTTCGCAGCACCTTCCAAACGAGATTCTCAGTAGTCTGGGATGGGCCAATTGAAGCCTGTTCTCATTTATGTTCATACTGATCCTTTCAAAATAAAATTATACTGATTAAGTAACAATATACATATTGTAGTGATATAAACATTGCAGGATGATATTTCAGTCATACCATGCATATAATTTAAAACTCCATCCATTTAGCTATTATAAACCTTATGGTTACCACGATAACCAGCCATAAATCTTCCAGTTTCTAGTACACTTAAGTGCAAATCCAAGAAGCCAAAAGGTGACACTTTATTGCTGTTTGGAATAACAGAGGAGCTTCTCAAAGGCTTCATGCTTCATGCTTGTGCACGTGGTAGAAAGTGTTGGCAGATTCACTGCATGGTCATGGGAGAACAAGAACCTACAAGATACAAGAAATCTTGTAAGGACAGCGAGAACAAGAGTGAATAACATATATAGATAAGCCTCAACTAAATGCAAGCAAGACATTAGTTCTGAAATCTAGAGCATTTAGAAGTGTAGTATGAACAGAATATAAAACACATGGAAGAATGCCCTGCCCTTGAGAGCATAAACAGTGAGTTTACTTACTGTCTGACAGGATGTTCCACATATGAACAGCTGAAGAAAAGCAGATAGGACATACCCTGTCAGTTGGAGAAAGAAGACAAGTGTGGACTGTGGAAGAGGAAATATGTGACTCTCCAAATTTTTTCAGTACACAAGCATCCATTGTGGGTGGACACAAGAATTTTTAAGTTTTAGAATAAAATACTCTTGCTTATGCAGGACCAAACAGGCTTCCATTTGTGCCTGAAAAATTATGTTCACGTGAAATTGACCAGACAATCAAGATGACACCTTCTATCTCCATTTTGTATGGTACTGGAAAAGCACTATATTGTCTGTAAATCTTGAATAAGAAACTTGCCAATTTGGAATATTTGAGTATATCACACATTTTCAAATATTCAAGCAAGTAGTATCTACATTGACGTTCTAGAAGGCACTAGCAAATAAGATATCTTGAATATTTTTACATATATTTATGTTTTTGTCAGTTATTTTTATTTAGTGTTTATTCTGGTCATGGAGACTATGCTGAAAACAGGCAAGTTTGACGATACAAATAAATATTCAGAGGCCTGGTATTTAAACAGTATAGAAAGTAGTTTTTGAAATATAGTTGATATTCTTTCAGGGATTACCAGTTTATTTTGGAAAAATCCTAGAAACAGCTTACCTCGAAGCAGTAGGTCAATCATAATTATTTATATTGAATGAAAATTGGTGATAGTATATTGCAGTTGGAACACAAAGGATAGACAAAGTCAGGAGAGGTAGCTCTAAACCATATTATAGAATTCTCCACTTCTGTTATAGTTGAAGTATCTGATAAATTAATGTGGAATTCTTTAAGATTGTTATGTTCTTCTTCATAGAGGCTGGATGTACAGAAATATTGGGTTTAATTAATATTTTTTTGCAAGCAGTTACTTCTCAATTTACATTTATCTTTACAATAAAATTAATTTAACCTTCAATCCATAACTTCAAAACATGTTTTATTTTATTATTTTCCAAGGATCAGATTATTCTTTACAAAGTGCTTTATCTTTAGAAATATAATCACTAAAAAAGCTAGAGCTATTTGTTAATTTTCCAGTATAATCTCTTGGATAAACATAGGATTTTCTGAAAAGCTGTGGACCATATGTCAGAGACTCTCACCCTGAGTTTCAGCAATACAAATTTAATTGGATAAGAGAGACTGGCAGGTGTAACTTCATGGAAGCTCATATGGTGTTGTGGTTTGGATTTGTGACCAAAACACCATTGATAACACACTGATGTTTTTCTTACTGCTGAACAGTGTTTATACAGCATCAGGGCCTTTTCACTTCCCTACTGGCAAGTAGGCTGGCAGTGGGCAAGAAGGACACAGCTGGGACAGCTGACCCCAAATGATCAAAAACCTCCAGATGTTGGGCCTCCCATATTATCTGTATATATCTTCTTTCTGCCTCTCACTCTCTCCCCCTCACATTCTAACTGCAGAAAAGGTATTCCTCTATTTTTTGAGAGGTTCATATTTAGCAGTTATCACTTAGTCCATTTCCTCCACCGGAAAAATTGCCACTTTCTTCATACTGTCTGCCACTCACGTGCCAACAGTAGGTTTTTATCAGCTATACAGACGTGAGAGAGAACACATTATGTGAAAATGGATTTTTTTTTTGATCAACAGCATATTGATTTTCAAGGACAATCAATTTGTGCCAGCTGTCATCTTTTCCTGTTAAAATTATTAGTTCTCACTCTACCTTGGGAACTCTTTTTTAGGTTGTCAAAATTTGTCTGCCACCTCCTGTGACGATCACAAATGTAATTTAGGTGAGGAGGAAATCTGGAATCACATAATCCACTCTGATTTAATATATAGAGCATAGAAGATGCTTAGTTTCCATTACAAAAAGGAATTGTCTCCTGTGGAGAACTGAGAGGTTGAAGGCATATGGAAGCTGTCCCTGCTAGGGTAAATTCAGTAGGAAGCTGTTGATATAATGAATCATTCTCTTATGCAAGTTAAATTGCTTTATAAAGGACCAGAAGAGAGCAAGTGGGACTGCTTAAAGCCTAATTCACTGACTGAATTCTTTCACCTGCCAAATTTGTCAGTGTTAACCCTAATGGTAGAGTCATACAGGCAGAGATACTTTATGCAACACTTAACATTTTTTTTTACCAAATCAGGAGTATTGCCAAAATAACAACTTCATATTTGCTAGGCAGAAATAGAAGGTAAAACACAATAATCACAAAAAGAATTTACATGATCTGCCAGCCTGTCCACTGTACATGGAATTAGATCCCTCCAGATACTAATTTCAAAATGAGCTTTAAGAATCAAAGTTCTTGTTACAACAACTTACCATCTTTGACCACTTGAAGAGGTAAGCATTTTTGAACTATGGTTCAGAAACCAAGTGTTTATCCCAGATACTTTGTAAAGTAGATAGTTCCGGAAAGAAACCCTGCATCAATAGACTTAAATACACTTTGTTCTGTACTTTTCTTCAGCGGTTGTTACAATGGTAATGAGACCAGTAACCTATTTCCTAAGGTGTCTAAGAATAAAAAAGATTCCTTTACTTAGTGTCTGGACTGTGGTAGTCCTAGGACTACAAATTTGCTTTGCTAAGTACTCTTCAGCATAGAAAAATCTATTTTATCCCTCTCTTCTTGTCAGGATTTTCTGAGATTCAAAGAACCTAAAAAAAACTCTTAGGCTTTATTTTTAGCAAGAACAAACCATATTCTGCTTGTCTTCTGTCATGCAAACTGATATAATCTATTTGTCTTTTTATTGTGTTTTCAGGTACAAAGTGCTTCAGGTACATCGGGCTTCACTTACATGATATCCATTCATCCCTTAGATTACATTCAGAATAGTCATAGTTGCTTGCATCAAATTCTTTGGGTAGATCTGTTGTAAAAATAATTTCATAAGATCACGAGACTCTGCAAATTCCATTTGCCTTACCAGAGGAAATAGAAACTCTCACATGACTATAGATTTTTGTTGGTTAGACTTGGATGGACTATTTTTTTTTTTTCTAATTTTGATCCTTCTCTGGAACCTAAAATTTCACAGGAATAACAGTTTGATCATATACTTTTATGGTCAGATCAGCTGTCTGGACAGCTACTCAATGGACCAGCATTTACTCCTAGATTGTCTTTCTTCCTTTCCTACACACAGTGATCAGTCCCAGCAATAATATTTCACAGTAGATCCCAGCTTGTATGTACACTTCTCTTTTAGAATCCTTCTCTACTTAAGTTTCTTCTGTTGTTTTTTCCCAGACTTTTTTTGTGTGACTTTCCTGTGTCTTTGTGCCTGATATATTGATCTGTAGTCAGAGTCTCATTTTAGATTATGACATTTTTTGCCTGTGCTTTGTCAGACAATCTGTAGATTTGCCACGAAAGTATTACTCTTCCCTCTAGTTTTTCAGACTCTCAAAACTAATAGTACCTCTTGTTCTCTAAATGGCAAATGTATTAAGCAATAAATACAGAATTCAAAAAACAAACCCAAAATCCCAATGCCCCAAACCTTTACTGATATATGAAGTGAATTATACTTTAGGAGTACAAAAGATGTTGAATGTGGAGGGAAAAAATTTACAGGTGAGATAAGGACATTTCCAACCACTCAAAACCTCAGGAGTTGCTTCATGTCATTTGCATAGTGCTTTGCTCTTGGTACTTGTGACTCCTAAATCTCACTGTGATCATGATCTTGTTTCTTGCCAAGAGCCTTCTCCATCTTCTGGCAACCTCAATTATTTTACCTACAGTCAAGCTCCTCCAGCTCAGTGAATGATTTCCCTGTTTGTTCCTGAGAACTCCCACATCTAAGGGGTAATAAGTCAGACCTTTCAGATTAATCACTAAGCAAGCAGAAAGAAGAAAAAAATCCTCCCCTGCATTCTGTCAGGGCAGGGATTTAAAAAAAACCCAAAACCTACAGTGGAGGCAGCTGTAATGTTGTTTTCTGTCTTATGTAAGATCTTATTTAGCTTATAAAGAAATGATGGTAACCAACTTAGAATCCTGGCTATTTAGTTCCTCTACATCAGCATGTCCAGGAAAGTTCTTTACTTTATTTCATCTCCTTCATACAGTTGGCTACCCTACCTCCAGGAAGGTAGTAAGCAAGTCTAGAGTAAACCTCTATATATGCTGACTGTCCTCAGACAAGGTGAGGTGACTAATTATGTGCTTAACTATATGACATGTTCTAGGTGATTAGGACAACACATGGTAATACGAATGAGTGGTCATTGCTTCCTCCCTCACCCCTTAACATTTTTTAGTTAACGATTCTTTCATTTTCTTGCCTGCCTGGTTTCTCCTACAGAATTCATCTAAAGGTAAAATGTTAAAACTTTGTAAATTATGCATTACAATAAACACTCATTTTATAATGACCTCATTAAATTCATAACATTCATTAACTGGGAGCTTCATATAAACACCAAATGTTCTAAAACAGATACTAAAACTCAGAAAGAAATGGTACTAAGCAGTGCTTCCACTAAACACGCACAGATAGATTTCAGGGGATTCTTTTCAGATGTCATGTTACAGAATTTAGCACAATAGCTTGGTTGTAACACTTTTCATTTAGAGATGAATGCAACCAGAAGACTTGAAAAAAGAATACGTGTCTGTGTAAAAGAGTAAGGTTACAAACAAACAAATATTTATGTGTATGGAGATTTTACATATGTATTTTAAACTTCTATAACTGAATGTCAGGTCCAGGGTGTGAACTCAGGGTGGAAAGAGTCTTTTATTTAAACAAATGCTGTTTATTATCTCATATTTTCAAAAAACAAGAGAAAACCCCTTTTGTATCACATGGATTTTTATCCATGTTGATTCCTTATCCCTTTGTTTTATTTTTGCCTTTTCCTTTCTTGTTTTTTCTTAATATATAACAATCTTTTTTACGGCCAAGCCTGAAATCACCTTCCTGGATGTCCTTATGTTTTACTGTTGCATTCTACACCTTGTAAATGAGATAGTTTTAAAACTAAGAACAAATTAAAAAAATTATCTAATATGCTGAAAATAAACCTGTTAATAAAAAAAAGCAAGAATGTTTTCTCTAAAGAAGAGCAACAATTTTTTCTGTATTATAGAAATAGTTGCCTTGTTCATATCAGTGTTTCACATGGAAATCATATAATATATATTACCTGCTCCTTTAAGTGTCCTTGCTGAAGTAAAACAGATTATTAATGAAACAATATAAGACTAGAATGAGCTTTTAATTCCTCATTTAAAACTTATAGTCAGAATTTTAAGTACTGTTTCTGATTTTATACATCCAAAAGAAGTATAATTTAGTGACATAAGATGTTTAAAAAAATTACTAGTCTCTCTGAAATCTTAATAAATATTAACTTGCAAATGTCTACCAGTACTTGCTTGTCTATTTAGTGCCAGAAAAGAATTTGACAGACTAAGGTAGGATTACCTATTTAATGCACTAGATAAATTTGGAAAGAGAAACAAATTTTATAAATGGATTAAATGCTTACTCCCAGAAGCGTGGCTTACTGGGCTAAGTCATCAGAATTGAAATCCCCACATTTCTTAAACAACAGTTTTGAATCTTTCTCAGCCTCCGTGTTCCTTCAAAAGGATGGATCACCATTATTTCAGGCTAGATTATGGGAATCTTTCTCTCCAGCTGAGACCTTTGCCTGCACAGCGTTCAAGATTACTGACGATATGTGATCCCCTTCCCCTTCCCCTTCCCTTCCAGTCCCTTAGTAGATGATAAATAGCACATCATCAGTCATCTTTGGGGTCCTGGAAAGTTATTCTGTTCATTCAGAAGTTATTCTTTTTTATGTCAAACTAATTTTGCTCCTTACAAATACTTCATTCACTTACACATCAGAGAATTACATATGACAAGAAGCAGCACTAGTGAGACGTTATCTTTGTGAATTTCATTTAAAGCGAAAAGGGTTTATGGCATGTTGCTGTTATTTTATGTCTCAATATAATTCTCTGATAGCATGTATCACCATCATATTATCAGTTGTCCATATCTTCCCAAGACCACCAATCTGTATTTTGTGAAGCCATGTACTGGTGCAAGGCTTATTATTCTTGTTTAAGCAGCTTCCAAAAATCAGCTGGGAGTCCTGATAAAAGAATTACAACAGCAGCTGGTAGCTGCCAAGTATACATTCCCTGCAAAGACTGTCTTAATGGTACAACATGTTTAAAAATCGCTTTCATCACAAATAGAAGGGTGCTACTGACTCAGTACCTAATCTTTTTTTCTGATCTGGATAAATGTTTGGGTCATGCTTCTGCAATCATTTCTGAGAGCTCTCTCTGGGCAGCAGAGGAGCGACTTCAATGAGCTCGAAATTGCAAGCATGCACTTATTGGAAGTAATCATCCACTCAGAATCAACAAAAACATTGGTTTAAATGGCCATGTTTCTTGAATGGGACTGACTGAGTCAAATAAGTTTACCTCTTGAAAAATACTCTTTATTTTGATTAACATAATTTGTAGTTATTAGTTCTTCATGGGCTTTTAAGCCAAAAATATTTAATGTCTCTGCTTGTGACCTTAAAAGTACACACACACAAAAAAAAAAAAAAACAAGAGAGAGAAAAGAGAAAAGGAAACAAAAACCAGAAGGATAATTGACTCACTTTCTATTCTCAAAGCACAGTAAGGATTAACAGTGGGAATATTGTCCTTGTCATTACAGAGGAGGAAAAAAGAACAAATTTGTTACAAACAAGGCTGAGGCTTGTTCAGAGGTTAGAATTATATTAGTGAAATAAGTTACAGTATTGAAAAGTAGATGTGCACCACTATCCTTACCTGCTCCTTTCTACCATCAATTCTGATTTCAGTCTCTCCTGCAACATTGAATCTGTGATGTTTTGATGTCCTACAATTATAAATTTTTTAAAAGCTATATTAGTTTTATTTCCTCCTTGCACTCATTACATGCAATTCCTAAAAGCCAATGAAAAAGTTTGATGAAAGTATTATCAAAATTAGTTGTCACTTACATATTCACAGAAAAAGTAATTTTAATGGTGTGATTTAATGGTAGCGGTTGATTAACTGTGTTTCTCACTGCTGTTACTATCAGCAGCCAATCCCTTTTTGCTCAGTAATTGTTGGGATTAATCCAGCTTTCTATGGAATAATTAGTGCTTCTCAGAAAAAAGGGTGCTTGACTTGAATGTTGTCTCTTACATACCTGCTGTAAAATAGTGTCTGTATGACAAAACTGAAACCACAGGTTTCCCTGCTTAGGACAGTCTTTTCCAGGGGAGACCACTTTCTCTCCAAACCACGTACATATTGTCAGTCCAGACCACTTCCCTCTTGGGCAGGCAGGAACGCTGCAGTGCCTAATCTCTGGCCCAGCAAGGTGATGGACCCTATGACTTCCCTCACCACTTATAAGGCTTCTTACAGGCACCGCTTTTTGAGTGACGGACTTTGACCAGCCCTACCCATCAACACCATTACAATGTATTTTCATGTGATTCTTTGGAGAACAAAGACAGATTTTTGGACCCAAAGTCATGTTCTTAATAAGTTGTTCAGATATTCTGTGGGTTGATAGAATGATAGGCACACTCACTGATGATGTTTGAGTCATCATACCCCTCTACATAGAAGAAAATAAACTTTTGATAAAGACGGTAGTATCAGCAGTTTGTTAAAATATTATCTGTTCCCTACTCCTTACAAGAAAATACATGGGACTTTCCAAGCTGTTTAAAGAAGCTGCTCTGTAGTTATTATCAGGAACTTTAGTATTCAGACTAAGAGCAAAAAAAAACCAGGTTAGTTTAACTCATCCAATTAATCCTTAATTACGGAAGAAGCAAGAATGAACACAAATTAAGAGTCTGCCTTGGAGAAGCCTTTTAAAAGTGTAGAAAAGCATTAGGAAAAACTATTATATGTTGCTACTACATCAGATTGACACAATGAAACATTCTACTGTAAAGGTTTTAGATGAAGCATTTAGCCTTTTTTGCCTGTGCAATGATTTAGTTGCTTGTCTGATTTTTCTCATACAATTGTTCAAGTACTTTTGGTAGTATGCAACTTTTTTGCTTTAGTATAAAAAGCAGTATAGTAACGTATGTTAATGCAACCAGCTGTGACATAATCTGTTACAATCAGGCTCACAGTTTAATTTAGATTGGCAGGAATATCTGGAGGTCATCTGGCACAATCCACTCCTCAAAGCAAGGACAGCTTTAAAGTGAAGTCGAACATTAAAGTAAGACTTTATGTCTTTTTTAAGACTTTTTCAAGTTCCTCAAGGCCTTTTTGAATCCTGTTTTGAGTGCCATTAAGGATGGAGATTCCACAGTCATGTTGAGTGTCCTCATGGCTAGAAAAAAAATTGTAACATCGAATGCAAACTAGCTCTGCTTCCTCCTCTCTTATTACTGATAATCCAGGTAATTTTTTGATGCCTCAGTCAAGAAATTATATTTATTTTGTTTCTACACTTCCAGATACCTACATACCTCTGGAAAATAGAAAAGTCCAGTGTATTCACTCCATGAGCACAAAGACCCCAATTCTGTGTCACTCTTCTGAGAATAGTCATCGTCTTGCTTTCTGCTCTCTTTACTATATAGCAGAAGGATAAGAAAGACGAAGACAACGTATAATCAAACCCTACAAAACATGGTATGCTAAGAAACTATGATAATATATCATACTGTCAAGTTTCTTACCGATCCACTTAAAGGGATATTGACCTTTAATATTAATGTGTTTAGCTACAAATGTCATTGGAAAAGACTATAATACTTAATCTTCAGTGACATAAAATGTGCATGTCAACTGTGAACAAAACCACAGACTGTAGTGAAGAAGTATAGCCTTAATTGCATCATCTACTTGTCAGTAGGCTCTTGCCATTTGCTATTATGAAAAATGGAGATTAAGAGTATTACCAGGCCAAAAGGTTACTATTCTTCATGGAAAGACATTACTGTGAAATAAAAAATAATTAGATTTTTGTTGCAGACAGGAAAGGTAGTTAAATTATACATGTTTATTTTGAAAGATTAATATCACGATGCTCTTGATATAAAATGAGAAGTACCAGCACGATACTTACAACAGTAAACAGAGAAGGGTTTATTGATTCTTTTATGTCTACATGGAATTTATTTTCTTATAAGATATAAAATATAAATTATACGGAATAAATTTTATTCAGAAGGGATGCTGAACAGAAACACCATTATCTGTGCACAAACCCACTCCAAAACCACTTTTTTCAAATCTTGGCATTAATTATTTTTCCCAAGTTGAGTCTGTTGTGCCCATGACAGTAATTGGTAAGCAATCTCTCTTTCCTCTCTCTCTTTGTCCCAATGAGGACTGGGAGTGAGTGAGCAGCCAAGTGGGAGTTTGGCCCTTAGTCAAGGATAACCCCCCCCACACTCTTCAAAGCTCAGTCTGCATAATTAGATTACCTTTTCATAAAATTATTTCTCTATTTTACATCAAGAAACAATTCTTTAAGCCTACACATGAAACATTGTACTACCAAATTACTGCTCCTAAACCAAAACCCAAACTCAAGAGAGGTGAGAGGAGGCTGAGTTGCAGCGGTGTTCAAAGGATGCATGAACTTACTGAATCAGTTAAGACTAAGAAACTGCTTGGATTACCAGTATTGGTTGGGTTTTGGGGTTTTTTTCCTTTTTTAAAACTTACATGTAACTTTATTTTTCTTATTTGCTCCTTTTAATATCTATATATGTGTATATGTTTTAGTATCATCTGAGGAGCCAGAAAGAAGTTTAAAATGTTGTCAATGATCAGTCTTGTTTCTTATTACTGAAAGACTTTGAAAGTGCTCAGCTAACACTACCAAGAAGTCATTCTGATTAAATAATAAGATAAAACTGTTCGACACTGCTAGGTCAAAGTAATTGAAACAGTTAGATGAGATGATAACTGGTAGTTGAAACGATACACAAGCTAAAATCTGGTGAAACTTTAAGACACTGAAAGTTACTTTCTGCTCAGTTAACTGGACAGTTTGAAAGCAGGCATATAAGACTTGTTGCAGGGTATGAAAAAGAGTTTGCTGCAAGACGGTTTCCATCTGATGTGTGTTGAATAATGCAATCCGCTCAAGTTCAGTGGTGTGTAAATGTGATTTTCATAGTCTGCATATATTTCAAATGAAAGCATTGATTGTGTGTTCCATTTTTGGCAAATTAAATTCCATGTGTCTTATTCCAAGAAGCTACCAGCAGAAACATTTATGCACTTATCCTTCAGCCATTGTTCTCAACCAATATGTTGTTATGACAGTGTAGGTCTTAGAATGGATTTCATGAAGACGGCATGTTTAATGTAGCATATATAATTTTTCTCAAAGTAGTACCATGAGTCATAGTCCATTATATGATACAGTACAGAACAGAGCTGAACCTAGTGTGGGGAAAGCTACACAATCTAATTAACATTAATCTAAATGTTTCTGTCAGTCCCAATAAAGCAAACCATAGAAAGAAAAATAATTTAATGATTTAATGACCCCATAAACTCACAGTATGAGCTAATAAAAATTGCTGTAGTGCTATCATTCAATTTTTGAAAACCTTGAATTTGATAAACTTAATTTTTCAAATTATAAAATCATACAGTCAGAATGAAAATTATATTCATAAATACATACAAGAACAGAGTTATATTTGTTATATTGCTAATGTTAGCTATGTAAAAACTAAAATTACTTTCAGCCTGTAACAGACAAAGGATGTTGTTAGGAAAACCTATTAGACTCTAAGAGAATTGTTAGAGACTATTATCCACTTAATAATGATACTGTGGATGTCTGAAGTATTATCAAGAATAATTTCTTGTTTTCCCTAAAAGGAGGTTTCCTCCTGTTTTTCTAGTCGCTAAAGTTATTCATTTCCATTCTAGTAATGGAAACTCTAGTTACATCCTAGAGCTAGTGCTATACTTAAGATATGCAATCAATAACATTATCACTAGCAGAACAGATGCTCAATTTTTCCACTGAGTTCAATGAGTTTCAGCATTCAATGTTTCTGAAAATCCATTCTTTTTGTTGCATGGTAGATACAGTAGGCACTGAGCTTCACGACAGCTTTGAAAATTTTTGGGCTAAAGTGTAATTCTTTCCTTGTAATCTGACTGTAATCTTTCACGCTGTATCACTGATTCCTTCCTTGCCTATATAACATTGGACTTTTAGAGACCAAATTATATCTGAGCTGGCTAAAAAGACAGAATTGAAATGCTCTGTTTCAGTCATGATATCTGCCCTGGAATTCAGCTGTGGGGGGATATATCTGTATGGAGTATGGGAGTAGGAGGAGCATGTTCACTCCGTTGCTTCTCTGTCAGTCAGGCTAAGACATTCCCTAGTTATGACAACAGGACAAAAAAAAAAAAAAAGAGGCACAGGCCTACATCAGTATTATTCACGTTCTACACCTTTTATGCCTTCATTCAGTCCACTCAGACTTCAGAATTTGGTATAGAAAAATAAATTGGTGTACTTTGATTACTACTACTCTAGGACCAGATAAAGGACACTGGAAATGAGACATAGTATTACTCTTCCTCAGTATGTCCAATAGTACGGACTGTGGTGTGGCCTGTTTGAGTGGGAAAATTCTGTAATGACTTGTCCATGTGTGCAAGGAGTAAATTCCTATTTCTGTTTCAAAGTAAGGAGACAGGAAAGGAGCTACAGTTCGGAGTATAAACCTCTCTGAAGTTTAGTGCCTCCTATTCTTCGTCATTAAAAAACTTTCTTCTCTTTCTTTCATGCTTCATTTTAGTAATCCCTTTTCACCCCACACAAGTGCTGACATAACTGATTCCAGCTGTCTTTTTTAACAGTAGCTACCAGGGAAGAGAAACGTACGGTCTCAGAGAGCACACTGTGAGGACACGTATGACTCACATTGCAGGAACCTAAAAAAAATTTATGAAAAATCTAATTATCTATCCTTAATATGAAGAAGGCAATTAGAAGCAACTATTGTAATAGACTATATCAGAAGGAGTCTCAGGAGGAGCGTCTGAGATTTTAAGCTAAGGTGCAATGGGATGAAAATAGTCTGCTAAGTAATGAAGGGAGGAAGAAAACCCAGAGAATCCATGAAAGATAATAGGCAGAAATAGTCTCTTGCCACTTATCTTGACCTCCATGACAAGACACCTGAAGAAGAGTACAGGCTTTGTTTTTTACCTCCAAGGGATGTAGAAAGGATCTAGGGATAAAGGGCCTGAAACGGACAGATACCTATGTTGTGTTTGTGAAAATGTTTACTAATTCTGTTATCTGAAAGTGCTCTTCCTTACACAGATGAAAAGATCATATATGATGGAAAGACTGTTATACCAGACAGGATATCGTTATAGTTAACTGACATATAAAAGCTGAGAACAGATCAAACATTAAAACTCCTACAGAATTTGTTGGCCTATGTACATTTAAGTTCAAAAAGACTAAGGTCATGACAAAGATTTACTAGTCTGTAGTTAGATACTTGGTCAAAAAATGCTGTTCAGCTGAAAAAGAGTGAGTATTTAGTGTTGACTGATGCGATACCATTTTATCTGCAGTCATTCAAAGAAAATTGTGGTGGCTAAATATAATAACTGGTGCCTTTAAATATTGGCATAAGGAAGCACTTAAAACATTTACTTTAAAGTTAGGACTAAAACTTAGTGTCCTACACTAACTCTCATTTAATTTGAAAGATCTTGTTAAGTGTCACTTTGGCTGGCATCTGGTCCCCATTTGTAATGTACAGCAACTTTTGCGGTAACAGGAAAAACATTTTACAGAACTCTGACCTGAAGCATTTTGTGAATATCTATTAAGAATGCATAGCAATCATGCAGGAATCTTAAGAGGTAGAGTCTGTAGCACTCTTAAACTGGCTTTTGTAACTTTAAGTTGCTGGAAATTTTCTGGATAAGTTGACTGAATTGTCTGACGCTTCTGTAAAGTCTTTTAAATTAAGTTAAATTAAGAGCCAAAGAAAATATTTTAAGACACACAACCCTGAAACTGAAGACAATGTTTTTCAATATGAAACACTGAAGTGAGTTCTAAATGCATCTTTAGCAGCAAGATGCATGAAAATGTATGTCTACTCATACAATTTATGCACAGACACAGTTGTTCATAAATTAGATATTCACTAGTTATTTTGTCTGTCTGGAAGCATCCCAATAGGAAACTTTATTTACATTCCTATTCTGACCCTCAGTGTGCTTGCAACTGCTGCTTTCCTAGTTTCATCCTGAAAGTTAATGATAAAAACAACACTGAGTAATACCAGAACCAGGCAATCCAAAATACAGCAAGGAACTCTGTCCTGTGGGTAGTCTGGCATCTTTTCTGAATCCTGAAGGGAAAGGCAGGTTTTGGTTTTTTGTCTCTCCCTCAGAAAGCTACAATGGATCTGACATATGGTTCTACTTTGATAACTGACCATTGCTAATTACTCCCTGAATTTGGCATTTCCTATCACCTGGGCAAATCACTTTGTAGTAATGTCATATATTCCTACATGAAAAAACGTCATTGCAAGTAGTTAAAATATACTAAAGTGTATAATATCTAAAATGCCCTTTTTCTCTAATTAAATGGAACCTATGAATACTTTATTCTTTCATGTTGGATACACAACAATAGTTCTGCCATTTTTTAAGAACTGAAGTTAATCTACCCAGTCTATGATCTCTGAGCTCTTTTTAATAAATGGTACTAGGATTGCTTGGTTGTTTCGGTCTTCTGCAATCTCAGCTGTTCTGAAAGGGCTCCAAGGGAACTTCTGACAGTTCCATGGGTTAAGCCAATTTTCAGAGCAACCTGAGGTAAATCTTCTTAAGCTGGACTGCTTTGAAAGCTTTTAATCTAACCTTGAGTTCATATTCACTTATTGATGAAGTTATTGTCTGATACTCCAACGCAAAGCCATGACTTGAACAAAAAGACCATACAGACGTTGGCCCTCTCATTGCCAGCTTTCTGTCCCTGCCAAGAAGTCAGAGGACTTACCTTTGCTTGACTCTTCTATTAAGGTATTTATAAAATATTTTCACTATATTTTCTCTCTTTTGCTTAGCTTACTTTATCCTGAGTCTCAGATTTACATATCATTCAACCTAAATACTCTTGTAAGCTTGTATACTCTCCTGACTGGCTTGATCTTCCTGTAATTTCTGCACAATCACATGTGCCTGGCATGGTAAGAGTTTGTAGTTTATATAAATTAATTTTGGTATGTCCTCAGTATGCCGCTAGGGCAGTCTGTACTTACCACCTTGTCCATTCTTCAAGAAAAAACACTTAATTCAACTCTTGCTTCCCCCCACCACCCCATCCCATCTTATCTCTTGTCATATCTCAAACTCAGAATTGCGGCTACCACATAATCTGCTTTCATTATGTCCATTGCGTTTATTTCAGTATTCTTCTTTCTGCCGAAAGGAAAAAATCACTGATTGCCTTTCCAGGAATGTCAATGGTAAGGACACGTATTCCTCTTTTCCTGTACTGCTACAGGCAAGAACCTCCAGCAGAGGAATAAGCCCACAGGGTAGAGCAGCATCTCAAATTGCTACAGCTAGAGTATCAACAGCTCTGTACACGGTCTCTTCTCTGAAGCTCTTCAGCATTTCAGGACTGGAATTTCATTGTAGCCTTGCAACCATTTCTAGAACCATATTCTAAACTTCAACATATTTATTATTCTTATTCTTGCTTTTGCTAGCTGTTTTGATTTGTTTCTTAAATATTTTACAACCAGAGGAAAACAATGTGAACATACTAGTTTTAGAAGCTGTTTGTTGCTTGATTTTGTTGGGGATGGAATTATGGCTTCAGCTGAAAAACATTAAACAGTGATCTTCACCACTTTTTTATATACCTTATTTCTGACAGAAATAATTAAAACTAGCAGTCTAGAACAAACTTTACATATTACTAAATCACACTTGTAGAAGTAATAAAAATTAAATCAAATATGATCTAGTGAATAAATTTTTATTCAGCATTAGTCAGGCTACTTAAAAATTTACAAGTTTGATTTTGAAACGGTTACCTGATAATTCACATCGTACTTTTCTTTTCTCTTCTTTGTCTCTGATTCTTCTATCTTTTGAAACATCTTTAATTAAAGCAAGTTAACCACTGGGATCCTTATCTAAAATCACTTCTACTTGTCTTATTTTGTTCAGAGATGTCACACAATTCAAGATTGGTCTCAATAAATATAGCCTTGAGGCAGTATGCAGCTGTGCTTCTTTTTCACCTGTGCCCACTTCTGTAAAAATAACTGATTGTGTCTTTAATGTTCCAAAAGCTTAGTGAATCTAGGTAGAATCCCAAGAATCTGACAAGTATCAAGCTGCTTGCTGAATTTTACAATTGGTTGACTCAATAAGAATACAGAGGTCAAAATGGAGAGAAGTGTATTTGTGAGCACGTGTTGCTTCAGATGATGCTAACAGGAGAGCTAAAATTCTTTCTCATGTTCCTCGTCTCCTGCTCCTCTTGACAAACCTGTACATAAACATATTAATGCTATTAACCATATCACACATACTTATTTTATATTGCAGTCTAAGAGATTCAGAAGACAAAATCTTAGAGTTCAAATCTTGCAGCCTCTGAAAACATTTCATCTAACACTATGAATGTGTATTTTTCTGCTGGTGGCATTTCTACATATTAACTGCTAAAAATAACTAATTCCACAAGAACCACAATGCTGGTTCATCATAAATCTTCTGACAGGGTCAAGGCATATTAGTATACTCTAAACTCCTATTGTCACCCTTTAACAGTCTCAAAAAGGAAGTTTCGCTGTGTTTCACTTTACACGTGAACAATGAACAACATCACTATGAAAAACAAATAAGGCTTTTGACACAAAGGATGATTTCTGCAATTTTATGCTTTATAAGAACTAGCCAGTTGTATTGTGATACCTGCTTCTTTCATATATGTGTGTGTGTATGGATGATGTGTGAGATTCACCACAAGGCAGTTCAAGTTTGCTTTTCTTTGTGTTGGAGAGGGTAAATCTGTTACCAGTTACACTTTGACCTATGTGTAACAAAGCATTTTCTGGACAAACAGATGAACTGTTTCACTAAGCAAAAATTGTCCTTGGAAAGTCAAAATATTCACTTGTTTCTTTCTCCTTCACAATAAATAAAGAAACAAGTAATTTTAAAAATAGTGAAGGTTAATACTTAAGGAAAAGGCATTTCATTTGGGATGGAGCATTAATTAATTCTAGCCTAAAATCTCTCTTTAGCAGAAGGAGAAATGTTGAAGTAGAACAAATCTTGAGTGTCTGCCAAGGACAGATAAAGCAATATTTCTAAATAACTATTTCATAAAGATTTTAAACTTGCCAAGATTTTTCGTAGTGCAAGAGGTGAAAATATAGTGAAATTTCATGATGTAACAGTTCATAGCATATTTGAATTTTATCTCCCCCCATGTACCAATGATCTTAAGTTAAGAACCAATACTTTTTAATCTTTAATATTCTGGAATTAAACATTAATTCTTCAGATTTTTTTAAAAAATGTGTTGGTTTTTCTTCCCAGGTGCTCGCAACAACAAAGCAGAGAAAAACAAAATAAGTCACAGCAGTGAAACACATTGGGTAAATATAAATAAATTAATACAACACTGATTATAACATTTCACAAAGTCTAAATTATTTTTTTATAAAGAAACTGAGAACTAAAGGTAAAGAAGAATTAGACATACATTATTCTGTTTTTTGCAATTGTACATCAAGGTCTTATATCTAAAAAGTTGCCAGAATAGACACACACATACACACACACATATATATGCAAAACTTCAGCTATCAATAAAGTTACATATATTTATGATTTTTAATCTCTTCAAGCAAACTCTAATGAAATCCATTTTTCAAGAATTTTAATAGGAAGATGAAACTGTTTATCATGCAGAGAAATATCTTGAAGACATATTATTCCTGCCTCCTATGTGTGCATAGTTCCTACTCACTTCAGAAGGAAATGTGTTGTGTGTACCCAACATGATGTCTGCACCCCAAGAGTATGGCTTAAAAACATGCAGAACTTTTTGCATGCACAGTCTAATTTTGAATCCTGAAATAGAGTTCTCAGCTGTGTGCTGGGTATGTTAGTGACTTTATTGTGATGTTAATAGCATCTAATGACAGTACTTGCACATTCATAATAAACTGGGACAGAATAGGTTAAAAATTATCTAAGTCTGTCAAGTGGAAAGTCTCAAGTAGCAATCAGGCACATTCAGGTACCAGGACTGATAAAAAAGAAATTGTCATCTTCCTCAGGAGAAGTGATATGACAAGTAAGATGCAAAATACACAGTCCTTTTCACCCCACCTTCCACGTCACTCTCACAGTCAATACTACTCTTCATAAGTTCCCTGAGCACACAAATCCATTCTCAATGCAAGGCAATGCCCTTTATTACAATCTTTCTTTTTTCCTTCTTCTGTTCTTACACTTTTTAACTGTTCTTAAAGTACAGGGGGCCAATGTGCATGTGGTTCAAACACAGGCAATGGATTTGGCGTTAGACATAAGATTATCAGAGTGGACTGGAAAGGAGAATCAAGGCCGAACTTACCTTCAGTGACTAAATTGAGGTCAGTGGAAATTACTTTGTGGTTAACGTTTACAAAGCATGGACTTTGGATCTTATGTTCAAATGATTAAACCCACTGTAGCTGGCAATAATACTGATAGATTTATTTTTTCCTTTTTTTTTTTCCCACTTCTAATTGGGTTTTATTTTTGTTTGGTTGCTTATTTTGCTTTTTGTGGGTTTTGAGTTTTTCTTTGGTTTTGTTTTGGTTTCTTTTTTTTATTTAATAATTTCCTTCTTAGTGGTGTGCCTGTTTGATTTTCACTGCATCATTAGGGAGAGAAGAAAGGATAGGATGTGTGGAAGTGTAGAAGCTGCTGTGGGAGAGAGAACTGACAGGCTCAGTATTTTATAGTTTGCTAAAAATGGATCTGAGTCTTGGAAAAAGTATAGTTAAACTTCCTGAATATGTAATAAAGCCTGTATTCATTGCTTTTTTTCTCCTGCCCAAAAAGCAGAATTGGTAGCTATTTAGCATGCAAACATATTTGCTTTTGTTCAAATAGGTTGAACACTGTAAGTTGATTGCTGTCCTTATAGTATTTCTGAACTTTGATGATTATTACTTTACACAGAGTGGCACCTCTCTGCTGCTTTGATTTCTCAAGAAACTTTTCTGAATCAGTCAGTGAGGGAGAAAGAGCAATATTCTAATTACTGGACAGTAATTTACAAGCAATATCTCCGTTACCCTAGAATGTGTATTTTAGAATGCTATAAAGCAAACATTTTGAGTGTCTGCCAAGTGTTCCTGGAGCAGGCAGTTTTGAGTACCAGTCTTTTCTTTCAAATGATAAAAATATAAGTGGACAAGGCAGATGAAAGAACTGAGAGGTATTATTATTAACATACCATCACAAAAAATCTGTTTACATTTCTTAATGAATATTTAGTTTGTGATATAAGAGGATTGATGTGGTAATGGTGATTTGATTGAATGGCAAACGCTATGGGTACACTCAACACAAGAGCTCCAAAGTTAGCTTTATTTTTACAGTAACTTTGCACTTCTATCATCTTTCTTACTCACCTTTTTTATGAATTCCTGACTAGAAATTGGACCTTTTTTCTGGGAAAGGAGTTTTATCTCTCTGTTTTTAAGAAAAAATAAAAAAGAAAAAGCTTTCAGAATAACCTGGAAGGAGGATCAGTTCCATGCCTGTTAAAAAGTAATAAAATTCCTGTTATCTTCATTGCAGTTGGAAGTCCAAATTGTAGACTGAAGTGGTTTACAAACTGAAAACAAGATTTTCGGTAACTTATTCTATTTGTTTAAATCCGTTTGACGTTTACTCATAGAGTGTGTCAATAGAATATTTCTTTGCGCTATTCAAAATTAACAGTACCCAGCACCATGCAGTTTGCAGTTTACCAATAAATCCAAATGCAAATTCAAGGATGAAATAGATGTCATGTCTCTGAGATAGACATCAAAGAAGAAAGCTCTGAAACAAAAAAACGGGGAGGAGCTATTAAATGCTACCAGAAGAGAATATAAACTTTGCACCATGTTTGTGAAGCCAGGGCAGATTTTTTTACATCTTCGATAACCTTGAACCTGCAGGGCTTCTTGTGACTCATCCCTGTGATGCTGATTTCCATACATAGCGCAAGTCACTATGTACAAGTGTAGGTGGGCAAAACAGCCATGAGCTTTTTTACACATCTTGCTGTACAGATGTGTGGGCTGGCAGGGAGAAAAGGGAGTCGGAGCTCAGCACCCATGAAATGTCAATCCAGCCAGGAGAACTGGCCTTTTCCAATCATTTCCATACTGGAGAAGTCATTAAAAGACTAGACAGAAAACCTAAGTCGGTTTTCCTAGGCCTTTACATAGGACTGTAAGGTTACTTTACTATGATACTTTACCTAGTTCTTTATTACCCAGGATAGCCAATAACTACCATTTTCACCCAGAATAGAGTATAAGCAGAATCATATTACATATATAAACCACAAGACCTCAAATGTGGACATTAAATTTCTTGTAAGAAAACAAAACTACCTGCTGTGATAGTGAACATTACAGAAAGTTATATTGGTAAACTAAACAAATCAATCCTAAGGACCTGATTTTATTCAGTCTTTGCTTATGAGACTTGCACTGGTTTCTGCACAGTCTTGCTGAAATCTAAGTAAATAAAATAAACAACAGGAAATTTCTGCACAAACATAGTGCAGAATGAGAAGATAAAAAAGTATAAAAGTGAACCTATTATCTTCTTTTTACCTGTAACACTGCTGATCGAGAAAGAACTTCCATTAAGGGCAGCCTTTAGGGACAAATTTTGGGTATATAACCTGAATACAAAATACTTAGGATTATGCATATTTATCTCCACTAATGAGAAAGTAAGTGTTCTATTAGATGACATTCATTTTAAATGGCTAAGTCTCATAAATTGCATATCTTAAATCATAATTAGGATCTGTGATTAGCTGAAACATTTCAAAAGAGGTACTTGAAGAATCAGTAAAATAGAAAAGATATATATCAAGATCCAATGAGTAAAACACCTTGTTTGCACTACAACCCTTACACACAGAGCAGGACGGATAAAATGTAAATGTTAATATTGAGTCGAATTTACAGTATGATTCGAAATGTCTCAAACACCAGAGTTTTAAAATAGCAGCTCTCAGTCTCTTTTTATGGTAATCTCATATTTCTAATACAAAAGGAGAATATATCATATTGTAATAAAGGGGCACTGGCCCGGCCTTACAACATTCATATGGTTCATATGAGCATATATCTCGGCATGGAGGCCCATGCTTTGAAGTGCAATTGCTGTGTTGGGAAGTGTTAAAAAGAAAATAGTCATCAATTATTTTTTCTTATCCCAAAGTACATGAGGATAAATACATTCTGACCTAAATTACATGAAGTGAAACTGGACTGTGTTGAAATGGAACCAAGAATTAAATATAGTGGAAATTTTTTCAAGTACAGTGAGAATGTATATTACATACATTCTTAGTAACAAATTAAGTTGTTAAAAAGAAATATTTTAATAGTAATAATAAGTTCCCTGGGTGTTTTTTTGTAGGGTTTGTTTTTTGGGATTCTTTTTTGGTTGTTTTTTTTTTAATTCTTATTTAATGCACCGAAATACTGGATTTTGCATGTACATTACTGCTAAGACATGAAATATTACTTCCTGCATGTCAGCATCCAACTAACCAAATTGCATGCTTGATTTTGAGATGAGTTATATGATCAAAATATGAATAAATATTAACAGCAGAAGAATCTAGCACAAATTTTGTTGTGCTTTCAGTTTTTCTTTCTCATGTGAAGAGTTTCACCTTTCAAAAATGCAGGAATTTACTCATCCATTTAATTATTCTTATTTAGTTCAAGTAACTTTTGTCATGACTGTTCTGTGAAATCAGAATTTTTAGAGATAATTGAGAGAAACAAACCCAAACAAATATACTTCTAAGGAAAATAACAATTTTGTGATAATTTCTATGCTGTTTTGTTTAGTCTAAACGTGAAACAACACAAGAGAATTTGGAGAACAGGAAAAGAGAGTCACCTAAAAGGAAGAAACTTGTAATCCTTCATCTTCACTAGTTTTCATCAATGAGCTATGTAATATAATCTCCTAATATACTGTAATTTAATCAATGTGATAGAAATAGATATAGTAGAGCTAGGCACTTCTTCATTCTCCCAAAGTAATCTATTTAATTACTGGTTGTATATTATTGTATGAAATGTTAATTTTTTGTTTACTGAATTTGAGAGGGTCTTTAGTAGGCTAGCAGGTGTTTCTTTTAATATATCTATAAAAAAAGTCACCTTCTTTGAAACTGGCAACATGTATAGGATAAGCTCTACTAAAGTCTGTATGAAAGACATCTTTAGTAAAATTTATGAAAGAAAATTCTGAGGATTTCAAACAACTTGGCTTACTAGAGTGCATACTTGCCAATTTTAAAGTGTCATAGGTGAATATTTCTAGAAAGGCAACCTTGTGGCAGAAACCCAGTAAATGACTAAGAGAATTATGATGAAAATCTCTAACATTGTCAGCTCAGAAGGTAAGAGACCATCTTAATATACTTATGAAAAAAATTACCATCTTAGAAATTATTCCATGAACCATATAGACACCAGAGGTTAATGTAATTGTTGCTCTCCTTGATCTAAAATAAGCTTATAACCAAGACAGATAAAGAAGGTGCAGATGCTGCAGGTGTTAGTTGAAAATATCCTAATAAGTTTCATATTTAGTATCAATACCCTGGTAAGTTTCACAACATTGAAAGTAACCTAGCACATCACTAGCTCCACTTCTATTGAAGATCACAGAAGAAGCCCTACTAGTTCAATTGAAACTAAACACAGAGTGAACTGTCTTTTGTTGTCTAAAATGTTCGCTATGATCAGGAAGAATTATTCCTGGTTTTGAAGGAGGAGCTTCAGACACAGAAAATAATGTAAGTGATCCAGCTCTCAATTCCAAATCAAACTTCTTGCATTATTCTTTTTTATTTCCATGATAAATGTCATCTGTGAGTATGTATCCAAAGCCCATTGCTTTCCAAAGCATTCTGGCACCACTGCTAAGGAGAAATAGATATAATTACCCCAGTGAGACTCAAAGTTTATTTACTTTTACGAAACTGAGGAAAGCGTAAGCACTTTTGGAGGAAGAGAGCACAGGAGTTTGGCTGGTTTACTGGATTTGAAATCAATTAAAAGCAAAAGATTAAAAGGCTTAGTTTTAAATGATGACTTCAAACACTAAATGTCATTCTGAAATAGGCTTAGAGATCTTAAGTTGAGCAAGTTCTTCCATCTTTGCCTTCTTACAGAATCCCCTTTGTGGGATTTTCAGCTATGTGAAATACTGCAAAGGTCAGAGAAGGAAGGAACAAAAAAGTAACACATGCACGTCTTTGGGATAGACTGTTGTTCTTCCAGACTAAAAGAGAAATCTCAATAGATAGCTCTAAATGTGTGGTTGTGTAATACAGCTTGGCAGAGCAGGCTAACAGCAACAGACTGAATTAAGACCACAGAATTTGCCTTGTCTCTTGAAATGAATCATGAAGTTAAGACAAAATATGTGTTCAAAACTGATGAGCACAATGAACTTCACGAAGTATATGAAAGCTCAGATTCCAGCTGATTAAACCCTGCTTCTCTTCTGGAAGGAAAAATGATAAAACGTGAATGATCCCAAAATACCATCTCCTGTAACTGGGATCGGTAGGTCTGAGCCTATTACACTAAATTAGGAATAAGTGACCCAAGACTGTATGTGAGCATTACAAGAATGTGAGACATAAATTAATTTTAGAACAACATAATCTCTGAGCAACAATTAATACAGGCTACATAAGGCCTGTCATAAAATTGAGTAAACAAAACATTTTTGAGCCAACCTGGTGGTAAACGTGTGTCCACTATTTTCCAAAACAGGCAAGTGGAGGAGTTTTGCATACTTCTAAATGCATATTTGCAACTAGAGGATGTATAGCTGAATTCCTCTGTTTCTGTAAGAGGTTGTTGTTGTTTTACACTATAGCAAAGTGAATTTATACAAGATCTATGCATGTGTATGTATATACGCTCACCTTCATATTTGCTATAATGATCTGGCTTGTCAAGGTTTAAATGTAATTTGAAAAATTGTGGTCTTAATTTGTCCAATATGATGCATTCCTAGGATACTGAACTTATCCCCAGGTTATAAACATCACTTTTTTTTGTGAAGGTGAAGATGCTAAAACTCTCTTATTAGTTCTAATTCATAGGAACAAAACAACTTTGGTATCTACACTACCTGCATTAGTCCAGAGAAAACCCATAGATTGACAGAAATATTTTGTGCAGTGAGATCTGCTCTTTCTGTGAAATATAACTCTACAGAAAATAGAATAGACAATTTCTTACATCATTTGTTTGCCTTTTTTGCATCTCATTGTTGAGTTAGTTCTTTCTTATTTCTAGGAAACAGGATTGATAGGACAGGCCTCGTGTTAGTACAAGTATGTTTGATTTTAAAGATTTTTGCTAACCATTTAACTAATGGCACACTTAAAGAAAGTAAAACATGCAAATAAAGAACACTATAATAGTGTGTCTGTTGGGGAAATACTCCGTGGAATCAAACTTGATAGAAAAAGCAGCAGAACGTTAAATGTACCAAATACACACTTCAACCTAAACTCTGCTTGGCTGAAATTATTTCCTTGTAATTAAGTGAAAGATAAAAAGGATAACTGCTGATCACCTTTTGTGGTCTTTTCTTTTTTTACCACCAGCACCCCCTTGCCCCCCTGTACCTTCTTTTAACAACCATCTTCTCTTGTTAAAAAAAAACCAAACAGAACATGTGGAAAAACATGAAATACTTATAACTGAAGTGGAAAGCTAATAAGAACTTCCTTTTTCATGCTACTTGTTTGTGGATCTTAAAAAGTTTTATCAGCTTATTCTAATTTAATTTATAAAATTTATTAGAGCCTATGTACCAGTCAACTGTTACTTCAGTTACAGGGAGTGAACAACACTTGAAGAGCACTTGAGTTTTAACTATCCCATGGTTTGCTCTAGATGCATCTTCCTGGAGGAGCCCTTAGAAGTGAGCCAGAGGTCCTGCTCTAGTGGCAGGAAATTCTGTCTGTGAGATACTCTTTCTTTTTACAGTATTAAAGGTAATCTGGAAATTGGGTATCTGGAAATACTGGTAATAATATGAGCACAGAGAATTACTCTTTGGTGCACGCAGAGTAAATTTGAGTTAATGGCAAGCTATAAGAGACAGCCCCCTATTCTCAATATGTAGCTTTCCTAACTAGAAACACAACACGACTCATTTAAGACTAAAAAGAGAAATGAGCTAGCACTTGTTCAGCACAGGTTCAGTGGGCTACCTTTGTATCAAGTCTCTTGTCTTACAATGTGTCCTGGTTTGAGGTAAAACAGGACCAATTTTGTTCAGTAACTCTGCTATCTAACTAGGCCTCTTCTAACTGCTGAAATTAACAGCATATTGTGCAGAAAACTGCTCTTTCTCAGAGTGATAAGACCCATGTTTATAGCTGATGCCAAGGCACGGTATGCAGAGAGGCCCTTGCTTAGACTTACTGCGATAACGACCAAGGCCAGACACCTTGTTATTTGCCCTGTTGGAGGGCTGGAAGCAGAGAGGCGTAGAGGGGTCCCATCTGTGGGGAGGAGCAGACAGGACAGGTGACCCAAAACTGACCAAACAGTGTATTCCATCCCATCTGCATCATGCTCAGTATAAAAAGCTGAGGGATCAAAGGGTTAGCATTCGTTGTTCCGTTGTTCCGTGGTTCCGTTGTTGCAGTTGTTCCAGTTTTATCTGTTTCCTGTTTTACGGCTTCACTTTCTTCTCCGATTTGCTTGGGCTTTTGCTCTTGCTGGGACTCTTGCTTTCCTTCTTCAATGGCCGGTGTCCGAGGAGGACTCCATTGGTTCGTCTGCCTTTGATCCTGACCCATGTATTCCTGGATCCAGTTCCCTTCCGTCGCTGAGTCCAGTCTGGGACTTCCCAGTGCCTGCTGGTGACGTGATTGTCATCCTGGGAGCTTAATACGGTTTTGTATATATTTCATTATTTTCTTGTGTTATTTTATTCTTTATATTTCATTAAAGTAGTTTAGTTCTTACTAAACTAGTCTCTCTTCTTCTCTCTCTCCTGCTCGGCAGGAGAGAGGGAACATCTGTCGCTCAGCTTGCTTGGGCCAATCCAGCCCAAACCCACGACACAATGTGTTATTATTTTAGTAATGGTTAAAATCTTCTAGTTGTCAACTGATTAGTTCATTTTGTGCACTCGCACTTAATCATCCACGTTACAGATTCAGCATGTTATTTGATTTAGAGAAAGCCAATTATAATCTGAATTATAAAATTCCATCTTCCTGAATTTTATCTTTAAGTTACTTGAGTAGAATGACAGTTTTCATTATTCTCTCTAGACAAAAGGAAGAGAAGCAGCTTTATGAGAGTATTTCTTTCAGGATGTCGTCTTCATCTTTAAATTATTTGACAATAAGTCATGCAGTTTACCACTTCTAAAAGAGAGAAAAAAATATACGGTCTGTTAGACCATACAGATAGACTATAAAGGACAGCAGTGAGGATGCATTTTACGAGTAAATGTTGAATCCAAACTTTCCTTTTGAAAAGTATTAGAAGAGTATATTAAGATAAAATCAGTCAGTTGTCATCCTTAAAAAAACTAACAAAATCAGTAGTGAGATGATTTTTTAAGTAATTAAGAGTAACTCATCCCTTACATATATAGTGAATGGTAAGAAATAAAAATCTAGCATATGTTGATGCATATAAATCCTGGGATTGGAGTGTTTAGTTGGACTTGCATTTTGACTTATTTTTTAAAGGACGACCTACTCAGTAGGCTTGCCACATACATGCTGTTGGCAAAGCTCTCAATAAAACCTTCTTGGAATTTTAAATTTGTTCCAAGAGGAATACATCCAAATTAACATCTTCTTGTATCCACCTCTGTGAATGTTACCTTGGCTTTCTCTTTTAACTGAAATGGAAATTTCTGTGGCAGTGGAGAAAACATAGCTTCATGAATATGAGGTAATTTTGTTAGATTGTTCCTAAAATATGAAAAGCTAGTTACTGAACAGGACAGAAAATTAATGAAAACCCTATCACTCTCTACAACTACCTGAAAGGAAGTTATAGCGAGGTGGGGGTCAATCTCTTCTCCCAAGTAACAAGAGATAGGACAAGAGGAAATGGCCTCAAGTTGTCCCAGGGGAGGTTTAGGTTGGATATTAGGAAAAACTTCTTTACCGAAAGGGTTATCAAGCATTGGAACAGGCTGCCCAGGGAGGTGGTGGAATCACCATCCCTGAAGGTATTTAAAAAATGGGTAGATGTCGTGCTGAGGGGTATGGCTTATTGGTGGTTTTGGCATAGGCTTATGGTTGGACTTGGTGATCTTGAAGGTCTCTTCCAACCCAAGTGATTCTATGATTCTATGAAATACATAAGTATATCAAGTCTTGCCTGTCATTCAGCACTCTCGTTATCTGAACCTGGTTCCTTTTTCTCACTCTAGATTGAAACTCCACAGGGATAAATACTGTGTATTTTAAAAGGTAGCCCTCAGCACCCTGTTAATATTAATCAGCAGAAAAATAGCTGCAGGTAACCTGATGGTGACTTTTTATTGGGACCAAGTACTTTACCCTGCAGAGCCACCACAAGTGTGACACTTGCCACCCTGAGGTCTCAGTTCTAGCACCATCACAGTGGTCATTTAAGTGCAATGTGCAGATTTCAATATTGTTGTGATTGATGATTTCTGGAGTCATTTAATACAAGCATCTTGGGCTACAATATAATTAGGAATCAGGTTAACTTGAGAGATTGTAATGGCTAGTGTTATGCAGGCTTAACCTAACCTGACGATCCTTTCTGTCCTTAAGCTTGGTGAATACGTGAACTTAGTGAGCTGTCAGGGTTTCCACAGCCACTGAGATTCAATAACAGGATCATATCTTACCTCACCAAATAAATACCTCGGGATCATTACTCTGATCTCATTGAGAAATAAGAACGATATAAATATAAAACTGATAGAAAAACTAGTAAAATTAACAATATTTCACCCTTTTTCTAACAAGTCTTACAACTGAGCTTTTCTGAGGAGGAGAAACAGATACAGAGTGACACAAACTTTACATGAGGTCAAACGAAAGTTCAGGAACCTCCCATTAGAAATTGCTTACACACACCAAAGTCATAGGGGAAAATTCAGGGAATAATCAGTAGTGCACATAGAGGGCATCTCTTCCTTCTTGCAAATTTCTCTTTCCAGCAGTTTATGCAACTGATATTAACATAATTATTTTCATTTAACTAAATTGTTTTTCATATTTTAATAAGAAGACGATAGAGAATTTTGTACAACAGGATCATATGCAGCCATAATGGTGCTAGTACTTGATATTTCCTCCTACAACCAGAGGAAACACAAGTTGATCACTGCTGTCCATTATTTCTGGATCAGTGAATGAACCTTTGATTGTGTATCTTCCGTATAATACTTCAATAAACTTTTCAAAGGGCCAATGATATACCATTGCTTTTACACTTTTTTGCATGCTTTTCCCCCTGGTAAATAGTGACTGATAGAAGAATCAAGGATACCGAGTGAAGCAAACTTGAGGGATCACATTTTCTTTTATGAAATCATTTATTTTCCTGTTTCTTAGGAAGTGTTATGAGTATTTATATACTGATCATTGCATTTCAGATTATATATGCATTGTGATGCATGCAATGTTTTAATTCATCTTTTATGTTACATTCTATAGTCCTATATATTTCTTTTTTAGTGTGTCATGCTTTAAATGGGCTCACACTTTTCCATGCTGTGAATAAAGTTGGTGCTTATACACTGTTTCAATGGAAGAAGGAATACAAACACAAATTCATGTAAAAGGATATTTGGGCAGACTGAGATCAGCAAGTAACAGCTGTTACCACTTTCAGATATGTCTGTAGGATTAATTCTTTTTCTAATGCAAGTTTAAGTCAGTAGATGTAGGTTAACTGGTGTGATACGCCATTTGCAAAAATATCTTTCATGCTACTACACTGAACACCTTGAAATTAAGCACTTTATGGTGTTTTTACCTTGTCAACCTTCTAAAAGTGTTATAAATAAAGTTTTTGTAACTGATTTAATATGACATACAAATCTGTAAAATTTTGAGTGTATCTATATACATATGGTGTATATAGTGCAGCTTATATATATATATATGACACTGAAAAGGAACTATCTGCAGGTCACCTCCTTTGACATGCATGACAGAAATAAAAAAAATTGATGCAGCCCAAGTCCAAAACTTAGAATGCAGATCCTGGAGTTTGGCACCTATTACTCATTTGCCAAATCTAAGTGTTATAATATTGGATGTGCTGTTTCTCAATCATTCTTTAAAGAAAGGAAATTAATTCACGAAACACCAAAATTGCAAAGCTCCCGATAGCAGTCCATTTTTTATGTGCATTCTGTGACAAATGTCTTTTGTCTGCTTGTCAATTAGAAAATAAGATTTAATTTTGGTCTGACAGTCATCTATACCTGTTATCGTCTACTAAGATCTTTCCACCTCTGGAGAAACATGAGCAGAAACTGCAACTGCCTTGTTGTTCTGTCAAGGCAGAAAGAGGAAATAATGTTAACCAGTCCTACGTCCCATCTACTGGCAGTTCCCACTGTCCCACCAATTTTTTGTCATTATCAAGAATGTAGAATAATAAAAACAATATTGGATTTTGAATGTTATGCGGTCATTCTTGATTAACATATAAACATACTGTTCTTGCGGAGGGAAACTAATATATTGAGAAGGATGAGATATTTAATTTCAAAACAAGGGCATGCTGTCCCACTGCTCCTCATCCAGAAGAGGTTACTACATGGCAGATTCAACATTTCAAACATATGTATGTCAGAAAGCATTTCACTAGTTTTGAATAAGTGAAGGTCAGAACTGAGAAAGCAGCAAAATGTGAAGGACTGCAGCTCTGCAGCTGTCAGTAAAGGGAAAGACAGCAAATGGATTTTTTTTTCACTCTGAGTGCAGATTCTAATGCTTTAATTAAAGAAATAAATCAATTCTTCATTGACTGGAATTACTCCAACTCCAGATTTAGAAAGGATACAGGAAAAGTAGACATATATCTAGGCATTTTTCTACCTTAGAGTGTCTAAAAGTGAAAAGTAGACATAAGGAAATCTACCATGACCTCCATGATAGCAGAGTTCTCTAAACAGTGAGATTAGTATTGTCATGATCCATAGGAATTTAGGAGCTGAATGAGGATAACTAAGAGTGATACTGGGTCATTACACTGCTGTAGCTGTGTGGAGTGACAGGAGATATCTATGAGCCTATAGGTTTGCTTTTCTTGGGAACAAAATAAAATTATCTGTGGTGCAGATTAGCAGCAAATCTAATTTGTTCTGTGTTATCAGTCTCCTCAATTCTGTGTCATTACCCAGAAGGATACCATCTTATGCTTTCCACTGTTATTTCAAGTCATTCTTAAATTGTGAAGTGCAGTGACTCCTCTCTGCTCTTTGATTCCATATTAGCAACTTGTACCCTTCAAACCAGCACCACCTCAGTGCATGGTATGAAAGAATGAAAGTGAACATGTGCCATTACATCCAAGCTAGCTACAGTGAAGTTCTGAGCCTATGAGTTGACAGCCTCCTGATGCAGACTTTTGACCTTGTGCTTTGTTGCCTTGCATGAAGAAAGAGAAGATAACATTGGTGTAACCCGTCTTTTCTTTGGAATTCCATCCCACCTTTCAGGGAACTACTTTGCTTCAAAACCTGACTTTTAGTGGGGATCAAAGAGCGATCAAACTTTGTGTACAAAGTTTATCTGGAAAGAATCTCACTTTCAGAATTTACTATATGTGTTTACATGTCTTCCTCGATTTGCTTTTTGTTTTATAGAAAGAATTTGGAAGATAATAGTAAATAATAGTGTCACCCAATGACACTTCCATAACAGTAATGTACTTCTTTTTCTGCTTGACAGGGAGCTAGATTCATATTTTAAAATATTTGTTGATTATTGTGGTAGCCTGAGTCTGAATTCAAAAAGCCAGATCAGTTTCTTTTCCGGTATTGTTAAAAATGTTGTGGGATTAATTGCAAGTTGCATAGTTCAGTGAATCTCATTCTTTTTAAAGCTGAATCTCATTTGAAAAATGTGACAGTGCTCCAGACCTCACTGGTGCTGATTCCTATCTTACTTGCCCTCATGGAAAATTGCTACTTTCCCTCTCCTATAGAAGCTCTATGTTTCCTATCATAAATTTCAAGTGAAGCTTAGAGCCTAATTGTGTAAGGTACTTATGCCTCACCAGTAAGACTAGCTCTTTTGGTCCTGAATATACAACTGATTTAAGCACTTTAAGGCCTATTACAAGCCTTCACTATATAATTATTTGCTTATATGTTGTTCTAGGAATTTCTAGAGGTTTCAAAGGTAATTTGTATCTGTACCTGGCTGCATTTGGTATGATTATTTATTATCTCCTCTAGAATAAAACACCCTATTTTTTTTTTTTTTATTATGCTGAAGGTAAGTGCTTCCAGGTGATGCAATACTTAAAATTTAGTTGCTGCTTAGCTCTCCCTACACATATGATATAACTGCAGATACTTCACTGCAAAAGAAATTCATTATGATTGGAAATACCTGTTGTGAGTTGTGAACTCAGAACAGATTGTATTGCAGCTATAAAAGCATGGCCTTTTTCTACTTCACAGTAGGTTTAACTTTTAATTTTGGTTGCTATGCCATAATCTTTGTCGCAGTTCTTCCTTTACTAGAAGCTAATGATTTAAATCAGCCTGTTGGATAACTTGTCTAGAGTTCTTAATACTTATTTTTGCCCAGTCACATAATTACACTGTTATCTAGAGTTTAATAGAACATTGCAACATTTAATTAAAACTATGTAGAACGATTACTGTTTTGATTAAACCTGGGTTTGGAAGCAGCCAATTTGTCGACATAAGTTCAGCATGTCTGGCTTTCTGCTAAAAACCTTCATTAAGGTCACATCTGCTTCCCTTGAGTCCTTCATCAAAAATGACCTTGGTGTTTACTCTGTTTTATGACCATAAAATCTCTCAGTGAAAGAGCCCTTCAAATCTGTTTATGACAGCATCTTTTGGCTCCTGAATATTTCCAAGTTGGGGTACACAGATCCCTTTAAGTCAATATACAGCTCATCCCGGGCGAAAAAAGTGACCGTGGCTACTGAAGTCTCTTGCTTCCCATGCCTGGCAAAAGGTAATTCTAGAGGACTAACACTAAACGTTAAACTTCATCCTACTGTTTTGCGAGAGCATAAGGACATAAAGAACTATGGGACTAAAATACCCTCCTGTTGTATTACATAAATCTCTTCTGTTACCCTTTAAAGGTTAGAAATTGCATAAAATGCAATATAAGCATCACTGGTGTACTAATATATCCTAGAATGTGCATGAAGGGAAAACTTTGCACTTATTCAACTCAGATTTTATACATATGTGACTCAAGCTTTTCAGAAAAATAGCTGGAAAAAACACACAGCAGCTTTAAAGCAGCTTAAAAAAAATCCTTCGCAGTGCAGATTCATGTCCTTCTGGTACAAAAAAACAGCAGGAAATCACCTTTTCTTCTCCCCTGTCTAAACTGTCTGCCCTGCCAGACTGACTTTCACCAGCCATTTACAAATTATTTTGTGGATGATCACTGTCCTGCTATGCTTTTGTACAGGTCCAGCAGAAGTAAAAAGATTTCCATTCTAAGAGATTCATGTTTCTATTACTTATGCTAGCAATCTGAAAAGTTAAGGGTGGTAGGGCTTAGGGCAATTGTCTTTTACCCTAGATTTCAAAGTGCAAATAGATATGGCATTAATTGGTGATTACTCAGAACTGAACAAAAAGGGGATTCTATAAGAAATAAGGTTTACCTCTGCCACATTACTCATTACATTGGGCAGCTACAGGACTTTGTTAAACATCCCAAGATACCACAACCACTGTTTAGGTCCCATGACACTATTTTTTTAAAAATGTCCTTAAAACTGCACCTGAATCACATGCAAGTGCTAATATAGAGGCTAGAGTTTCAAAAACTAAAAAGAACTGTGTGTGAAGTTGTGTTACTGTTGATGGTTGCTGAAATTCCTGGTCAACACTCATGAAGAACAACCACATGTGGCTGTTACCGTGTGTTCTGTCTCTCGATATAAGAACTATCAATCTTGTCTAAAAAGGAAAAGGAAAAAAACTCAAAAACAAAACTAAAACCACTTGACTGCAATGTAGCCATGTGACTTCTGTGCTCTCCTTGAACAGGATTGCAGATTTGACCTGGTAATCCAAAGAGAGTGGCTATATTTTTGCACAGAAAATGTTGCCATAGATTCAAATTACAGCAGAGGAAAAATTTCTGTTGGTAAGCCCAGTGCTGAAAAACGGTGGGTGGTTAAGTGCTATATGCTCTTGCCCTGAGCCCAGCATTAATTAATTTATGTATTTATGTGGGTTTTGATAAATGCTCATGAAGAACAGACAGAATTGAAAAGGCGTAAGTCGGTCTTTGATCTTACACTCAGACCATTGTTGCTTGACATTGTGTCCAGTCATACATGAAATAAATGATGCAATAATATTTGTGAAAGATGAAAAGACATCTGGGCTCGCATATCATGCCTGTTGAAATCAGTAAAGTGTCTGTGCTTGCACCAGCTTTTCTCATATTTAAGATTATTTTTACGATCTTAGTGGCATCACAGGGATGTGATGTGATGACCCCTATGACTGGAATTTTGGAATGGAAGGATACAGGCTCTTCAGGAGGGAAAACGCAGTAGGGCATAAGCAATCCAAGGTGTTCCTGGAATGTGCTGATGATAACTTCCTTCTTCAAGTGATAAAGGAGCCAATGAGGAAAGGTGCCATGCTGGACCTGGTTCTCACCAAGGAGGGCTTGGTGGGGAATGGGAAACTCAAAGGCAGCCTTGGTTGCAGTGACTATGAGGTCCTGAAATTCAAGATATTTAGGGCAGTGAGGAGGCCGCACAGTGAGCTTGCTATCTTGGACTTCAGGAGAGCAGACTTTGGCCTCTTCAGAGGCTTGCTGGGCAGAGTACCGTGAGATAAAGCCCTGAAGAGAAGAAGGGCCCAAGAAAGCTGGTTAATATTTAAGGATCACATCCTCCAATCTCAGAAACAATGTATCCCAACGAAGAGGAAGTCAGGCAAAAATGCCAGGAGGCCTGCCTGGATGAACAAATTGCTCCTGGATAATCTCAAACAGAAACAGGAAGTCAAGAGAGGGCAGAATCAAGGACAGGTAGCCTGGGAGGAATACAGAGAAATTTTCTGAACAGCCAAGGATCAGGTTAGGAAAGCCAAAGCTCAGAAAGAGTTAAATCTGGCCAGGAACATCAAGGGCAACAAGAAAGCCTTCTATAGGTATGACAGTGAGAAAAGGAAGACTAGAGAAAATGTGGGCCCTCTCTGGAAGGAATCGTGAGACCTGGTTACCTGTGACGTGGACAAGGTACTCAGTGACTTTTTTGCCTCAGTCTTCATCAGCAAGGGCTCTAGCCACACCACCTGAGTTGCATCAGGAAAAAGACAGGGACTGGGAGAATGAGAAACTGCCCACTGTAGGAGAAGACCAGGTTCAAGACCAGCTGAGGAACATGAAGGTGCACAAATTCATGGGACATGATGAGATTCATCTGTGGGTCCTGAGGGAACTGGCAGATGAAGTTGCCAAACCACTGTCCACCATATTTGAGAAGTTGTGGCAGTCCAGTGAAGTTCCCACTAAATAGAAAAGGGGAAACAATCCCCATTTTTAAAACGTGTGAAAAAGAAGAACTGGGGAACTACAGGCACCTCAGTCTCTCCTCTGTGCCCCAAGATCATGGAGCAGATCCTCCTGGAAACTCTGCTAAGGCACATGGAAAATAAGGAAGTGATTGGGGGCAGCCAACATGGTTTCACTAAGGGAAAATCATGCCTGACAAATTTGGTGGCCTTCTACAACAGCATTATGGTGTTGGTGGGTAAGGGGAGAGCAAGTGATACCACCTACCTGGATTTGGGCAAAACAGTTGACATTGTCCCACTCAACATCTTTGTCTCTAAATTGAAGAGACATGGATTTCATGGATGGACCACTCGGTGAATAAGGAACTGGCTGGATGGTCACACTCAAAAAGTTGTGGTCAACAGGTTGATGTCCAGGAGGTGAGAAGTGACGAGTGGTGTTCCTCAGGGGTCAGTACTAGGACTAGTACTATTTAACATCTTTGTTGGTGACATGGACGTTGGGATTGAGTGCACCCTCAGTGAGTTTGCTGACAACATCAAGCTATGTGGAACAGTCAACATGCTGGAGGGAAGGGATGCCATCCAGAGGGGCCTGGACAGGCTTGAGAAGTGGGCTTGAGAAGAAGGCTAAGTGCAAGGTCAGGGTGATCCCATGCACAAATACAGGCTAAGCAGAGAATGGATTGAGAACAGCCCTGAGGAGAGGGACATGAGGATATTGGTGGATGGGAAACTCAACATGAGCTAGCAAAGTGCAATTGCAGCCCAAAAAGCCAACTGCATCCTGGGCTGCATCAAAAGAAGTGTGGCCAGCAGGTCAAGGGAGGTGATTCCGCCCCTCTACTCCACTCTGGTGAGATCCCATCTGGAGTCCTGCATCCAGCTCTAGAGCCCCCAACGTGAGAAGGATGTGGACCTGTTGGAGCAAGTCCAGAGGAGAGCCACAAAGATGATCAGAGGGTTAGAGCACTTCTTCTATGGAGACAGACTGAGAGAGTTGGGGTTGTTCAGCCTGGAGAAAAGAAGGCTCCAGGGAGACCTTATAGCAGCCTTCCAGTACCTAAAGGGGGCCTACAGGAAAAATGGGGAGGGATTCTTTATCAGGGAGTGTAGCAATAAGATGAGGGGTAACAGTTTTAACTGGAAGAAGTTAGATCTAGATTAGATATTAGGAAGAAATTCTTTGCTGTGAGGGTGGTGAGACACTGGAACAGGTTGCCCAGAGGTGTGGATGCCCCATCCCTGGAAGTGTTCAAGGCCAGGCTGGACGGGGCTTTGAGCAACCTGATCTTGTGGGAGGTGTCCCTGCCCATAGCAGGGGGCTTAGAACTAGATGATCTTTAAGGTTCCTTCCAACTCTAACCATTCTATGGTTCTATGATTCTATGATTAAGACTACACTCATAGGAATGTAAACATGGAATTATTATCAGGATGCACAATGACAAAACAGATATGTCACCATGGGGATACCTTCTCTGATTTTAAAACATGACACTGTCTGGTGTTCTCTCCAACAAAATATGTTTCATGAGGGATATATTTTTTTAAAAATCTCTATAATCACCCAACTAACTTGCAAAGATTCTGATTCCAAAGATTAAGCACTGGGCCTTCTCAATGCAAAAGAGGTCTAGGAGGTGTTCAATAAACTGATTTCCAGTAAACTGTTTTGCAACAAGCTTTGGACTAGCTAACAGGGAAATTATGAATTAATCCCTAGAGGAGAGTGTATTACCTCTTCCAAATCTATTCTTAGAACTGGAGTTCTGTTTGCTTATACACTAATTTACCCTGAAAAAAATTGAATAATTCTAACAGCAAATTTGGTGAGATAACTTCTAGAAGACTGGAATTCCATTTGTTTGGTTTATGAAAGAAATATAAAATCAAGATGGTATTGAGCTTTCAATCAAATTAAAAAAATAAAACCTTTCTAGGCTTATCGTGTTAATGTACAAATGTGATCACTTTATCTTGTATGAAAATTGTATTTGGCACCTGGAAGTATTCCAGTGAAGATCACAACTAGATCTATTCTGAGTCAGATGTCAGATGACCGTAACAGGTCTTCTAGCCTCTAGAATGCACATCTATGAAGGCTCAGCCAGAAGAATGAGGGATTTTGGTTGAGCGGTACACTGATGGCAGACATATTATATCAAATATGACTGGGAAATAAGAAATGCAGTTGTTTAAGAAAGTATTTCAAGGATACCTTAAAGGCATGCTTGCTTTGAATACAACTTAAGAGCCAGCTTCTCGGGGCTTTTATTCAAAAGCAGACCTTAGGTAGCAATGAAGCCTAGGATGGCAGAAAGCATAAATTTCTTCAGAAAGCATGAAGTTATACAGCGAAAGTATGCCAGAAGAGCATAGCCCGGACAAATATTCTGCTCATACTCTGGGTAGTGCTATGAATTGCTCAATAACAATATACAGTTATTTGTTCACCTGCGAGCAGGTCTCAGTCATCTCTTCCTTGTAACACTGTGATTCTCCTCTCAACAGTAAATTGTGGTATTTTTGCCAAATAATACTCTGCAATCTGACAGATCAGCACTGTCGGTCTCTGACAGATCAGCACTGTATATTCAGCTAGGGCAATGTAAATGTTTCGTATGTTAAAGTAACTGTCATAGTTGCTAAGCTTGAGGGGAATCTTACTTATATATACACTGTAGTAGGTACCAATCATATGCAATTTGCTACTGATATCATAGACTAGCAATTTCCATTGCTACTTTTTTAAAATAGACTTGGGGAAAATAGTATGTACAAGGCATTTCTACTATTTCAGGGTAGCTTTCCTTGAGTAAACTCTCAGAAAACAAAGGTTTGTTAAACAGAAAAGTTTTAATGAAAATATGCAGGTCGTTATTATTGTTGTTATTATTATTATTATTATTATTATCAGCAGCAGCAGCAGCAGCAGCAGCAGCAGCAGTAGTAGTAGAAATATTAACCAGAAATACTTTTCAGTTCTCTGAAAAGCTTGGCAGAAGAAAAGATACCTATTCCATCTTTTCTCATTAATTCACGAGGAACATCCAGATCACCATTAATCCAGATAAGTATCTTAATTGTCACACAATAAAGAGTTTTTATCCATTTAAAAAGACTGGGCATAAACATTTTTGATGGTTTTATTTTCTCAAAAGGTTTCAGCTAAAAAGAAAAACACACACACAAAAAGAAAACCCTGCACACAAAAACACCAGCTAAACAAACAAAACCAAAAGACATGGCATCTATAAAAGATTCAATGAGAAGCACATTTTTAAGGGAAATGTTTTCAGTGTGTAACTAAGGGAAACATTTAAAGTGTGTTTAACTTAATGAAGATAGTTGATCATGCTCTTTGGGAGCAGATGCTTTCTGTGAGTTGTCCTCAAAGTCCCTCTGTGCATAATATTCTTGTCTGAATCATCAGTATTATTTTCTAAGTTGATCATGAAGCTAATTCCCTGGTAACACAGATGTAAATAAATTCCTGTGATCATATGTGATTTAATAGATTTTGTGTTTATCAGTTGTGACTTTTTCAGTTGTCCTGGTTTGAGCAATACAGGACTAATTTTATTTCCTAGTGCTTGGGAAAGCTGTATTTTTGGAAGACTCTAGTGTCTGAATTTGTGAAGATATTTACTTTATAGCCAGCTATGGTGTGTGGGTTTCAAGGTCTCAGTGTTTTCGAGCTCGCCAGGTGCAAGGATGGGGAGGAGCGAGACTCGGGCACTTGACACAAGCTGGTCAACAGGATTATTTCATACCATGAACGTCACATTCAATATAAATTAGAAAGGTTTGCTGCAAAGTTCGTGCTCCCCCTTGATGGCTCCCCTTTGATGGCTCCCCCTTAACGGCTCCCCCTTGACGGCGGTGATCCAGAGGACTTCTTGCCCCAGTGCCGAATCTCTGAGGCCTTCCCTTCCTCTCAAAGCTGTAGCACTCACAGAGTCTGACATTTACTGTCCACTGCTGGGAGTGCAGAGCTTCCTACTGATATAATTGGCTGAGTATAATCCTTGTATAGTATATACAGGTATTGGGATCAATATGGATTCTTTAGTGTTAGTACTGTTAATTATCTAGTTCTATCCTATTAGATCTGTTTCTCTTTCAACCCCCAGATTTCCTTGTTTGCTTCCTGATTCCCCTTCCTGGGTGGGGAAGGGCCATCAGGTGAGAGAATAATTGTCTAAATGACAATAAATTGTTATAGATTTTCTCAAACCATAACACCAGTTTATCTGCTTTGTCAGGAGGCAGTAGTATCAAGCTGTCTGACAAAGCCTCATATAAAACACCTCTAGAATCCGTGTTTCATTGCATGAATAAGATATTTATGCAACTTGTGTATTTAATTTGAGAATTTTTTATTATTTAGCTTGAAATAAATCGCAAACATGTTAGGTCTGGAAACAAGGTTTACTAAATCATATAAGAACAGGTCATATACTCTTTCATGACAGGTTTACCACTTTGACTACACTGAACGGAGCACTTCCAAAATCTCCAACAGATCTTTGAACAAAATGCAGTAAGAAAAGCCATCTAAAATTATATAATAAATGATGAAATGAAATAAAAATGAAAGATTAAGATGCCAGATTAACACCTTCAAAGTTAAGATCTGGAAATATTCTACATCAGACTTTATGAAGCATTCTGATTTTAATAGGGTTTTACTAGAGCTGGCAAACAGCCTTTTGCCCCTGAAAGGACACTTATTTTTCAAGACTAATTGAGAACAAACAGGTATTATCCAGAGTTCATGGCAGAAAAAATAATGAAATCCCTTTTTTAAAGTTCCTGTTTCTACTGAGTAGAAATCTCTGACATGAAAATCTAATTTATTAAGGGCGTTATTAACTATGTCTTATCACTGCTGCTACATCTTTTCTTAGGTGGAATCCAACAGAGTGAGAAAGAAAGAAAACAACAATGGCTTTGGCAAGGGCAGAGTAGAGGAGATGTTGCCAGGGAGACAGAGTAGGAAGTGTTCAGGCTGTTTACTTGGAAGTGTTGGGGACATGTGGACTGGATACCTTAAGCACTGTATCTGAAAGTATTCAGTGAAAGTGAACCCAGAGTTTTGTATTTTTTTTTGATAATTGCATGATTCCATTAAAGTCATATGAAGACAAATGTGAGCAGGACTGAAAAGTGATATGGAAATCTGTTTTTTCATCAAACAAAATTCAATAGGACAGAAAATTTTGCATGTTATTTGTTGCAGTTAATGTAGACACAATAAGTCAATTCTATGCAATGTGTAAAAGGCTCATTCAGATATAAAATAAAGAAGGATGGGAAATATATAAATAACAATTATTGTAAAGCAATACTTTTTTACTGTACAATATTGAAATTTAAATTATTTTGATGAGTTTCCCAAGTTTTTATTTATTTTCTTCATGAACCAAACTTTGGAGATAAATAACACAAGATAGCTTTCATGTAATGAAGCTTGCTCCTGACCTTCAACCAGAGAGATCTTTACAAGCTTATAACTAGATATATATTAAAGGAACACACTCCTCTATCTTCTGAAGTGCCACAAGAGAAAGAATGATGAAACGTTTCTAGTGCTACATGATTTGTAAATCTAATTTCTTTCATAAAGTCTGGTTAACTGTAGACAGGCATCATTGTAATGATTTTCAACTAGATAATAAAATTTGAAAAAACAGGTTTATTTCTTATTTTACTGAAATAATTTTTTGAGCTGCATTTCAACTGGACAGATGGTGCACACTGAAAAATTAGGTTGTACAAAATGGCAGGCTTGTTTAGCGTTGACAGTTTAAAGTGCGTATGTGCACATGTTTTAATGTTAATAAACTGACCAAGATCATCCATTTGAAAACTGACAACACTGAGATGAAATGCATAGAAAACCATGGGTCTGCTCCTGTTCTCAGTTGGGATGCATTTTAAATAGGAATAATTTCTTTTTTATTTAATCTGTATTTAAATTTAGTTGCTTTTGGCACTTGCTATTCTGGAGGTAGCTCAGTTTTCTTCTGCCAGATTAAATGCAAATGCTTTTTCCCCTACCAGCTGTAACAGATCTCCTGCCCTGCACACCTTATTGTCTGCCATTGTGTCTTGTCTCTTGGAGGACCCCACTGCTGGTTCCTTAGTTGGACAGGATCACCCATTTTGGCAGATACTTCTTTTTCTATATTCCAGTTCTACCTTTTGCCTCGCATCCTAAACTAAACTAAAAGATAAAGATATAGAATCACCTAGGTTGGAAGAGACCTTTAAGATCATTGAGTCCAACCATAAAACTAACACTGCCAAAACCACCGCATATTGTAGAGAGCAATAACGTCTCACAGAATCACAGAATCACAGAAAGTTAAGGGTTGGAACGGACCTCTAGAGATCATCTGGTCCAACCCCCCTGCCAGAGCAGGTCCACCTACAGCAGGTTGCACAGGATGGCGTCCAGGCAGGTTTGGAATGTCTCCAGAGTCGGAGACTCCACCACCTCTCTGGGCAGCCTATTCCAGTGCTCTGCCACCCGCAAAGTAAAGAAGTTTCTCCTCATGTTGAGATGGAACTTCCTATATTCGATTTTATACCCATTGCCCCTTGTCCTGTCACTAGATACCACTGAAAAAAGACTGTCCCCCTCCTGCTGGCACCTTCCCTAGTCCTGCTCACCACAGCCAGGATGCTGTTGGCCTTCTTGGCCCCCTGGACACACAGCTGGCTCATAACCAGTGGGCTGTCAACCAACACCCTCAGGTCCTTTTCTGCCAGGCAGCTTTCTAGCCACTCTTCCCAAAGCCTGTAGTCCTGCATGGGGTCATATGTTCTGAGCTCAATAAAAAAAAAAATTATATGTGTTTCCCAACATTTCACAGAGTCACAGAATCATTGACGTTGAATGGTATATGAGGAGGATTCTAGTCCAACCCTCTTGGTAAAAGCAGGGTTTATACTGAATTCACATTAGATCACTTAGAGGATTGTCCCTCTAGTTCTTGAAAATCCTCAGGGATGGAGATTTCCCAGCCTGGGAAACCTGCTCCAATGCTTAGTTATCCTTTTGGCGGCAAAATTTTTTTCATTCTATCCAATCAGAACTTTCCTCTGTATCAATGCATGACAACATTTCTCATTCTTCTGCTGTGTATGTCAGTAAAGAGGCTGGCACTATCACCTCATAATGCCTTGATTTCAATGGAACAGAAGAGCAAAATTTTGGGATAAGAACAAAAATCCATTTAATACCTTGTATTTTTTCTGGGATTTTGCCTTAATCATATGCCTAGGAAAGAGCTCAGGGGCACCCTATAGTGATATTTCCTCAGAATATTCCTCATTCCTCCAACAATTTATGGCCCAGGAATTTCCTAAACCACCAGTTATTTTTTTGCATCAAATAGCCTGCATGATTTTGGATTATTCATATTCTCTTGCTGCAAGGACCTCTACAGCTCAGCTCTAGTGTATGTGAAGAATCAATTCCATTTTTTCAACCTGCCATCTAATACTTCCATTTGATGACCTGTTAAGAACTAAAACTCTGAGAAACACTGAATGATTGTTTCCCATTTTCACCCTTTACAATTTTATTGGACTGTGTTGTATACACCCTCAGTTGCCTCTCTTCCAGCCTGGGCTTCTTAGTCATTGCCCATTCTGACATTGTTTCCTGACTTTTCTGCCCTTCTTTGAGTCTTTCCTAGCCATACTAGTAATACAAAAAGTATCTTGAGATCAAAACTACACAAAATGGTTACATGTTTATACAGCAGCATAACACTGTTATTTCACCATTCTTATCTGTATAAAATAAACACTTTCTGTTCTGCTCTCCATTCCTATCTGCATGCCATGGTATGGATGGATTGACCCAATCAAGTGGAATGACAAGTATTCTCTCTCCTGCTTAGCTTCGAAGGGAGACAGGAGAGAGACTTACGAGTTTAGAAGAAACCAAACTACTTTAATGAAATATTCATAATAAAATAAAAAGAAAATAATGAAATACATACAAAACCATATCAAGTTCTGAGGATGACAATCACATCACCAGAGGGCACTTGGGAATTCCCAGAATGGACTCAGTGATTGAGAGAAACTGGATTCTGGATCTGGGTTCCAGATTGGGATCAAAGGCAGACAAACAGAGTTCTCCTCAGACGTTTGCCGTTGAAGAAAGAGGGCTGACCCTTTTATACCAAGCATGAGGCAGATGGGATGGAATACCCTGTTGGTCAATTTTGGGTCACCTGTCCTGTCCGCTTCTCCCCGTAGGTGAGACCTCCCTACACTTTTCTGCTTCCGACCCTCCAACGGGGCAAGTAACAAAGTTTCTGGCCTTGGGTATTATAGCAATAAGTGTAATCAAGAGCCTCTCTGCATTCCATGCCTTGGCACCAACTATAAACATGGGTCTTATCGCTCTGAGAAAGAGTAGTTTTCTGCACAACATGTTGTTAATTTCAGCAGTTAGAAGAGAGCTAGTTAGAAAGTAAAGTTACTGAACAAAATTGGTCCTGTTTTACCTCAAGCCAGGACACTGTACCAGTCCTTTTGGGACTCCTACTAGTCTGGTGTCTCCACCAAAATCTTAGAGATAATCCAAGACATCAGTCTGAATTGCAATGGTCTGTTCAGAGCCCAGCATTTTGTATGTAAAGTCAGGACTCTCTTTTCCCTATGAGTATCATTTCACATTTACCATCTTTGAAATTCATAAGCCATTGTATTGTTCAGTAAGTCTAATGGATTCTTCTTAAATGCCTTATGCGCAGTCTCTACTTGTCTGATGGTTTTTAATTTGGGACTTGGCAGTGTTTGGATTAAAAATTTTCAGGTTTTATGTGTTTGCATAAAAGTGTGTGGTGGGAGTTTGGATGAGAAGGGAGTAATTCTTTCTGTAGCTTTTCAAAAGAAATGGTTGGTAGTAATCTTAGATGCAAAAGTCCTTGAATTGTCTGTGTTTCCCTTCTTTCAAGCTTTTAAAAAAACTGACTTTATAATTTAAAACAGAAGGATCTCCTTCTTTACCAATAAAAGTATAAGGCTGTGAGCATGTTTGCCATCCTAAAAGAATGAATGCCCCTATGTTTGCAATTAGAATCCAGCCACTTTTCTAATAGAATTTATCCACGTTAACTGAGATTAATTGACATCACCGAATAAACAAAGATGAAAGAATAATACACTAAAAAAAAATCAGATTTTTTTCCTATTTGACAATTGTGCTTTTAATCATTAATGATAACACTATATAGTAGATCAATTTTTTGATGAAGGACAAAAAAATGGTTAATTCAAAAATTATGGAGATTTCAGTCCTCTATATTAAATATTTGAGCAACAGAAAAACTCTTTCATTTAGTTACCATATTAAACCATAAGATTCATGTTTCCAAGTGATATCCTGGCACTTTTAGTTAATTGCCCTAATTTTAAAAGTCTGCTGAACAGTCAATATTTAGTGAAAAGCATGAGTTAAATTCTTGACATAATTAAAACAGACAGGATTTGCATCACTTCCCAAACCGGTCACTGCATTTCCCCCTAAAGTCAATTCTTGGATTAAGACTTTTGTTCATGCGTATTAGGGGCTTTTCCTCTGCTACAGGTCCACACCAAGTTCATGCCTAGGTAGGTACATGGTTTGAGAGTTAAGATTGTTGAGCATCTCCTTGGGGTTAAGGTTTAGCAGGACTATATAGTACCATGTCGCTATTTGTGAATCCAATAAGAATACTACGTAAGGAACTTCATTTGACCTGCCTACAGAAAAAGTATAGGACAACTTGTCAGAGTTCACCTTTTTTCATTATTTCGATGTCATAAAATTCCTCCTTTCATCCATCAGAGATTCCCAGTAGATGTGGATAAGGAAAAAGAATCTTTCAGGTCTGTCATCATCCTAGTTGCTCTGAGCAGATGCTGGTATATTAGACTCTGAACACTTTAAGTATTGCTAGAGTTCTTTGAAAATGTGGTGCAGTTTCTTACTTTGCGATATCTGGATGGTACAATATAATTGTATTGAGTGAAAGCAAAAATGAAATGTCTTCCTTCAGTGAAACTGGCATGGAAAGTTTTATTTTAAGAAATCCTCATGAGGAAGATTTTGATTATTGAGTTAGAACAGAGTTTTCACTCTTATGATTTTATTTTATGATTTTATTGAGTATTTGATTTCACTGAGATTTATACTTCTTTATCTGCCCCAGCTGCTGAAATTGGATTACTATCTGAGAAGGTACGTTTTATTTTTTTAAATGTAACTGTTTGATGACTGCTTGACTTAGGAAACAGGTTGACTAAAGCTAAATACTCAATATCTATGGGAAGACAAAGACAATCCAACCTACTTATTCCCTATATCTCAAAACCATAAATAAATAAATGCTTTATGAAAACCAATTTATTCATATTTTATGAATGTTTATCAGAGGAAGAATAAGAAGCCAAACAATGATCCAAATTTAAAGTTGACAAGTGAATAAGGTTTTTTTAAAACCACTGTAACTTAAGTTGACTAACATGGAAGAGAAGGCACAGTAAATTCAAAAGATATATTGTTCCTATACGCTGGTTTAAGATAGCAGTGAACCTAACATGGATTGTTAACCTAGAGACACACTTTTTTGTTTCTTGTGCTAGACTGCATAGCTAAAAAATACAATTAATTACATTAATTCTGAAATCTTAGTAAATTTTTGTCCATTATGTAGAACATGGTGAGATTATGTTACTCTGATAGGAGTATTAAGCTTTAAAAAGAAGGTTGGGGTGTCAGAAGGTGGGGCAGCCCAAATGAATACCCTGACCCGGATGTTCCCAGGGCTATTACAGGAGAACCATCAGCTCTCCCCACATCCTCACCGCCACTGGGCCTCTCCAGGGCACTTTTCATGTTGAGGTGCGACTGCTCACAGGGCTACCAGATGTATGAATTGCAGAGGAAAAGCACTTGGGGATTGCACAAATCCTGTTATAGGATGTTTAGGGGAGGAACCAAAGGTAGGGAAAAGGAGACATCAAAGTGGCTTGGGGAGAAACAGGCATGGGAAAATGGAGTGCTCAAGCATGGAAAAACAAGAGTGACAGCTCACCTGTGAACAGGTCAGTATGCATGTCTAGCTGTGCTCTGCCCTTAATCACCACTGTCTGCCTTCTCTTCTCATTAATCTACTTTTGTAACTTTTCCTGGGGCTCTATTCAGCGTGCATGTGTGTCTACGTGACAAGTGGAGTCAGACCGCGGGTTGCAGGGACCCATGGGTCTGTAATGTCAGTATATGAGGGGACGAGCACTTGCAGGTCAGGGTGTGATCACAGGGAGTACTAAACTGAATTAGCTAGCAAATAGGTGAAGTGGCCTGGGAGCCATGGGTGTTTAGGGATGGATCTCTGGGAATGAAGCAACTGAAGGACCTGGCTGCTGGATAAACTAGGTTGCCCAGCCCATCTGCCAGTGAGACCGTGGGGTCTGGGTGTCGACTGAGGGACCCGTGTGTGTCTGAGAGACAGTCTGTACCAGCAGCTGGAGCTGGCGGTGGCCTCAGGGACTCATACGCCCAGGTGCCAGCAGCTGGGGATACTGGGATCCAGGGGCAGCTATTGGGAAGCCTGCTGCAGTGTCTGAGCCCAGCTGCTGGAGGCATCCGCGCTGAACATATGTGCATGTGTATTTTCCGGTAATGCACCTTCAGCCTGATAAGCCAGAGAAGGAAGCAGGATGAGGCCTTTGGTGTTGTGTTTGTATGAGCGCTATGCTTTCTGTCTGTTGATCTATGCAGCTGGCATAGATGTACGTATACATTAAGTGTATATATGTTTATGTTTGCCTGTTGTGTGTATTTGGCACATATGCTCAGCCTTGCTACTGGTTGGACCAGGGTACATGAAGCTGTGGCAGCCTCACCCCATTAGACCACCAGGCTGGCAAAGCCTAACAGTATCCAGCTCACTTTTTGCCCTTGAAAAATCACCCCATTGGGCTGCTTGATTTCATGAGATTTTAGTCCCTGAAATAAACAGAATTGAAAAGGTAGGAACAATTCCAACTTTGCAAAAATTTTGGCAAATGGTAATATCTGTATTTTACAAAGACTCCTGAAACGTTCAAGCTGCCTATCTCTGATGTGCACGCTGTTGCTGTCTAGTTAGGAAAGACTTTTTCTATATGAAAGCAAAAGTAATATTTCTGACTTTAGGAAGACATAAAGGGAGGAGATAGAAAATGGTAGTAGTAGATGGTTGATATTTTATTCATTTTGCAAGCTGAGTTGTCTAGTCATCTAATCAGATGTGTAGTTGATCCTCATTTTTTTCTTACTTTTGGTCTGTGACTACACTGAAGTTAATTCAAAATATTCTAATAAAGAGCTTCAAATAAGGCACTTCCTATTAAAATGATTTTCAGAATAGACTTAAAACCTGTCTCAGTAGTAGATCAAGACATCCATTAATCTGATTAGCCAGGACTGATCTGTCTCTACGCAGCACTGAAGGGTTCCTGAGGTTACCTGTGCTTCTGGAAGAATTTGATCATTCAAACTCAGCAAATGCAGGTAATATACATCTGTCAAAGTAATTTTGCCAGTAGAAACCATTGTTTAAAATATAATTCAGCTACTAGTGAGACAGGTGGATGAAAGAATGGCACCAGGTGGATAACTAAGGACAGAGGCAATTCATACTTTATAGAAACTTGCAACTGGAACAAATTCTGGGTTCTCAAAATAATAGAGGTGCTGAAAGACAATATAATACTCACTTGCAGTCCTGGTTACAATTTGGTTTGAATTTGCATACAATATCATCTAAAGCTCATGACAAATTCCATGGGTACCTACAAAACAATTAAGAAGTCATATAAATGCTGTCACACAATGTTTAGGAAAGATGGTGTTGCTTAGAAATAGGCCTCTTTTATGATGTTGCTATTCATAAGTGAAATTCATCAAACATGCATTTAAATAGTAATTACCCTAATGGAAAGTGAAAACAGCTGTAATGTATTTCAACTACTGCATAACTACTAGCACTAGTCATATACCGAGAGGAAGTATGGGGGCAAAAACTTGTACCATCAAATGAAAACTAGCAATTGAGGAATCTGTTGTTATAAACAGTTTTCTGAGTATAAGTAAATCCCTTTATACATTATAGTAGAATTTATAGGTGTGTTAATTTAGAAGTATATGCCACTGAAGATTACCTTTATCACCCTGACTTGTCCATTCAACTAGAGTGTTGCACTTAATATTGAAATAGCAACAGTGTTTTGCCCCTCTATTTGCTGTCAGTGGTCCAAACGCAGATGCTACTAACAGATTACACAGTCCTTTCACTTCTTCCTCCTCTGGCTAGTGTTTCTATAGTATTTAAAACTCAGAAAACAATCCTTGCATTGAATTGCACAGTTGGGTCACATATCAAAGTAGCAAAAATTATGATAGTGTCTCTCAGTTCGTTTCATGTTAAATTACAGACACTCATAGTTGTGGACTTCGTGCTGGCATTTGACAACCAAAGAGACTCTGGTCGCAGTCCAGGTTAGATAAGATCTAGACAGTTGGTCCATTAATCAAGTGAACAATTTCAGCTTCACAGAACACTAGCGTCAGATGGTCTAAATTGGCTTTGTCAGCGGAGCTGTGCTGCCTTACTCCGAGGCCATGGCGTCCATTTTTCATCTGATTTGTTAGCCGAGACAGCCCGTGGGTTAAGTTACACAGGGAGAATATTTTATTTCAGTGCCAGATACCTGCAGTTGACTTCAAGTGACGACACAATTTTTACTTTGTTCTCAAATGCCAGTATTCCTATGCTGGGAAAGTCTAATTAGTCTTGGAATACTACATTACCTATCATACATTTCTGGGACAGGCATAAAACACTTTTGGCGAGTTAGTGTCCTGCCGATAGAGACCTAAAGGAGCAGTGGTATGACCTCATTCCTTTCTGCCCCTATTGATATCTTCATTCAGTTATTTAGAACGTTTTGCAAAAATCTGGGCTGTCTTGCAGTCCAAGCTTCTATACCTATAACTCAGTAGATGTTCACCCCATTTCCTAGTAATGATTCTGTCTGAAGCCAGTAACTTTAAATTTGAAGAGACACCAGTAGGGAGCAGAGAGATCTGGGAGAATACAGAGACAACCAGACCCATTTTGCACAAGCCACTTCATGTCCACATCCAGGCACCCACCCACTCTCTGCCAGATGGGGGATTAGCTCAGGCACTACCCCGGCATGCGTTACTACACTTCTTCCTGGTCAAAGCTGCCGTGCATGGAAGTGTTCAGGCCAGCAGATGAGGTGGTAGCATAGGTAGAGAAGGATTTGGAAGATTGTGAGTGTCCTACAAAGGAGGCAAAAATGGCAAATTGCAGCCAAGCAGCTGCAAGGTTTGTACATTTGTTTCCTGACAAACGTGGAAAGAGTCAGCTGCTAAGCCAGATTCTGGCACTTGAATTTGCTGTGTGAGAGATGCACCCCTGAGCTCTCACAAGAGCCACTCCAAAAAGTTTGGAAAGAACTAACTAAAGCTTGTTGTTATTGTTCATTCTATAAAGAAATATCAATACGAATCTATTTAATAAAACAAACCTGCGATGATGAATACAATTTACCCATTTTCTAACACTGGGTGTGGTGAAGATAGATATAATTCTCCCAGTGGTGGGCATGCCCAGTAGTCATGTTAGCCTGAGTTTTCACATCAAGTATGAAGCCTGATTTTTGCTTTTAAAATGAAAGGGTATTGTGTCAGATATCACTTTGGGGAAGCAGACTGTGGCTTTCCCTCCTACAGTCACAACAGGACATGGTTAAAATGTGATAAAGCAAGCCTCTCCATCAGTTTATTTTGTAAACATTATTAACTGATATTTCATTTTACATGGATAAATTATTGGTTTTAACAGAAATTAGAAAGACTAATGTAAGTTCTATCACTATGACTGAGGTTCAAAGATATTAATGCAAGCGAATACTATTACCTTGGGGTTTTCCAGCTAAAAATGTTTTTCATGGTCACTATGATTGAGGATGTGATTGTCAAAGACTGGAGAAGATCTGTGGTGTATCTGGGAAAAAAAAGTTTTAATTTCATGGAGCAAGAAATTATGCTTAGTAAATGACAAAAATGATACTTAGATATATACCTTAGCCTAAAGAAAACGATATAATTGATATATTTTTACATAGGCTGATAGATTTTTAAATCAGGCTGGTTTCCAATGATTTCCCGAACATGAAACACAGAACGTACAGGTCATAAAAAACTTATTAAAAAAAAATATGTTTATTTACAATTCTTCAGTGTCCTAGTTGTCATCAAAATACAGATTTTCCACACTGATGGGTTCTGTTAATGGTCAACCATGAGAAATTTATTATGCAGAAAACTAAAATATGGAGAAAACCAACCTGGCATTATTAGCGTGACAGTAATAATGAAATAAATTGCTCCTGCTGGATTTTCTGCTTTGGTTTATAACACAAAACACAATTATTATCCCAATGGGCTGCTACAATTGTGATGCTCACCAGGTCAGTGAAGTACCTTAGAGAAACTTCTCTTAAATCTGAATGAGTCACATATTACTGCTAAATTACTGGAGATCAGGATTATATGCTGCATTTACACCAGTCATAATAGCAGAAGTAATTGGACTATTATCTGCACAAATCACAAATTTTTAAATGTAGTTTTCAGTATGACAATTATGAAATCTGGGTACACTAAAAAAAAATTTACTGCTTTTATAAACTTCAGAAATGCCCAAATTTTGAAAAAAGCCCGACCACGGCCAAGTTTTAGCATAAATGCATTCTCTTAACAAAACAATTAAAAAAATTCTATTTAGGCACCTAATTTTGCATGAAATGAAAGGGAGATATACTGTTCATTTCTGTCCAGTGCAAACTCCCTACAATGCTTTACATTTTAAATGTACAGCTAAGGAGCCTGTACACAAAGATCTAAATCACATTCTATCTTCTATTAACTAGGCTGGTAAAATCTGCTATTTCCAGAGATTTGGATTGTCAAATTTCTATCAACTTTAACTGTTTCAGAATTTATTTATAAATTCTCACATTTTTTTTTTTCTTGTTAAAAGGTAACACACAAAGAAAGTCTATATCCTGTTACTTTTAGTACAGAGAACCAATCTACTTTTGCTTGTATGATATGAACAGGAAAATAGTAAGTGGACCAATGTAATTAATTTTTCATACAGTACTCAATCATATAAAAGATGGAATGAAAAATAAGTTTTGCACATTAAGCATTACTCACAAGCAGATCTTGTTAAGGATTAAATATATGATACGGGCTGTGTAATCAGAGCACATAGCAGTTCGGTTACAATAGCAATTGTAAATACTTTGAGAGATCTGAAAGGCTGATTTCAGAGGAACTGAAACTTTTACTCGTTATCTAACTCTAGATGCTAGCAATTTTCAGTGAATCCAGTAGTGATGATCTGATCACAGAACAACAGGGTCAGCTGTATACTTATGTATACTTATGTGACCTTTCCCTTTTTTTTTTTTTTAACAGTAGGTGCCAAATACTGAAGTTTCCTTCATTCATGTACAAATTGATTAAATTTCTGTGTCTTCCCATAAAATGAGTTGATTCTGGGATCTGAAAAATAATCACTTCAAGTGAAGCCTAAAGTGTACCTGGAGAGTTAGCAGAAAGCATATACACATTCATCTCCAACTGCAGTTTGATTTGCTTACGTATTCATTAGCACAAAATGTTGGACCAGTCAGCAAAATTGCCTAAATATGGAGGTGTCTCACATATATCAGTGATTTGACATACTGCTGCTGACAACTCAATTAAATTAAATGTCATAGATGAATATTTTTACTGACAAGTGCACTGAATTAGGAAGACACCCACTTAATGTTCTTCAGTAATTAAATCATATTGAAGTATGAGGTGCCTGTCCACCTGCATTACTGGCCCCATTCATAACATACTCAGAATGAAAATTAATAATTAGCATTGGTTAAATACACATGTCTGAGTTTAATCATCATTGTATTTTTCTTGATTATTCATGTGATAGAATATACCTCTGGTGACGCATAATTTTGATCAGACACTGTCGCAAGTATACTAAGAAAAGAATTAAAAGTTTCTTATTTTTGCTCAGTTAGTTGCATAGTCTTAAACAATAATAGTTTTAACTGGCCTTTTCTGATCAGAATCCCTTAATGTCCTAGCTCATAAAAACAGCGTGCCCAAAATTAATCACTCTTCAAGAGCAAAACTCAAAAAAAGCCTTGACTTTGATTACAATCAGTAGGAGTTTCAGGCAGAAGGTTTTGGTCTACTGGTTTTAAAGACAGGGAGAAGGTTAATATTTATTTGCAGTGGTTATTACATAGCAGTGTCACAGAGAGCCTTGAGAGGATGTAACAGCGTCATAGCTAAAGGCAGTTTGTCAGAGGGACCAAGTCATAAGGCAGTTGTTCAGTTTGTGATTGAGACAGTAAAACTCTCCACTATCTCAGTTTTTACATCCTCGCTATTTCAAGTTTCTTGATAAGTGAGGAGTTTTCTGTGCCTTCTGGTAAGCCCTTGAATCCATTTGGAATAACAGAGAGAAGTTACAAATATACCTGGAAATGCTGCTTGCCAGACGCTGTATTCTGATAGACTGATGGGCTGCATCAGCTCCCATTGACGCACAGCTGACACTTTATTTAAGTGCATAGATGACAGTCTTCCTGCCACTGATATTAGATGGGTATGGAGATGGAGACAATATTACCAGAAGTACTCTCATTAAGTATCCTGAGGCCTAAGTGAAAAGAAGCCTTTTTTTTTTAACAGATGAAAGGAACAGAAAGTCTGTGAAAAAATTAGTAGTAATTATTTTTGCTTTTTTTTTCCCAAAATAAATAATTTGCTATTAAAAATAAGTAAATAAACAAAGAAAAGATGACACACATAAAGCAACAGAACTGAGCTAATATGACTTAGAGTTTACAATGGCTTTGTTTTTATAAACACTTTTCCCCCAAATATACCCTTTTGCTCCAGCCTCCTCAAACACTCATGGGTAATATATAACCCTTTCCATCACTGAAGACCATTGCATAGCTAAGATTTGATTTTGCAGCTATTTTATAGCCAATATCTGAAAACACAATCCTTAGAGTTTGTATTGAGAACTGAGAACACAATGATATATGAAGCATAACAACCTCAGATGAACTGTAAAATGGAGGGAAGATGAAACTTCACAAGGTCTTGTCTCAGCTAGGCTCCCCACATCTGCGATCCAAAATGACTCTGTTTACAGAAAGCTTCATACAATGGAAAACTTCGATAAAGTGTATTTTGTTGTCTTTTTTGGATACTATTCCTTTCTGTGGAATCCGAGTTTGTGTTTTGCTGAGTTGCAGTTAATATTCAGGCACAACACATATATTCTTTAGGTCCTGTGGAGACTTTGTAGTCTTGCTTTGGCTTACAAAATACGTATATGTCAGCACATACCTATATGCTGATCGTTAGTAGCTTAAAGAAATGTCTGAAAATAGACCCTGTGCATAGTTCATGTAGTGATAGCTGCACAAGTATTTAGACAGCCTTTGACAATGAGAACAGGTTACAGTCAGGCAAGAAATTGTTTTTTCCCATGCCTACTGGCGGGGCAGTCTTGGACCTACACCTAAAGGAAGCAAAACAGACTAGCTAAAGGCTGGCATGCTAAGCTTGGGGGAAACAACATACACAAACCATTATTGTTTGTGCACGCTCCTGACAAGCCCTACTTCAGAACTGTTGTTTCAGGCTTTCTAAGGATTCAAGTAAGCATCAACGTATGAGATGACTTTGTTTCACAAATGTGAGATTTTTTTCCACCTGATTCTGACCTGAGGCAAATTTCATGCGTAAAGTTTTCACTTACCAGAAATGGAGGTTTTCAAACTGGAACATCCTCAGAAGCTCAGCATCAGATCATCTGCTTCCAAAGAGAAAGCTGTCCTTTTGGCAGAGATATGCTCTCCCTTCAGCAACATTATCTTCTTCGAAAAATAAACTTTCTTTTTAATTTTTAAATTTGTATCTATTTATTTAACAGCAGTTATTGTACTACAAAAATCTGTTGAAACAGTAACTAGGTTCCTTGCAAACTGGACAAACATAAACTATTTGGATTACATATATATATACACACAACTACATTTTGTATATACAAGCTCTTCCTCTGTATTATTAAATACTATAATAAAGTGTCTCTATGGTGTCTATGTAGGCTTGGCACATTATGCAAATCAAAGCACTAGAGAGCCAATGCTAATATTCTTCTCAGACTTAGTGTCTATAAAGTGTCTATACGTTTATAAAGTGCATAAAGAAAATAAAGGCAAACTACCCTTCTTGTAGCAGTCTTTAGATAAACTTTATGGTCACCATCCTCTTTGTCTTCAAATTAAGTTAGAACGATACAGGATCTGGTCATCATATTTTCACTAGCAGCCGCTAAGTAAAACGTGCATAAATCCCTTCAAAACTGTCCATAACCCACACAAACTAAAATGAATGAGGGATCTATGAAGAAGGCATCTTAGAGCTGACGCAAACTATGCAGACATGTTAAGAGATAGATGTAATTCACACGTAAATTAAATTCAATTTTTTTATATCAAATCTCAAATCATACGGTCTTCTACTGTCCTCTACTAATTCAACATATTAGAACATAAACATAAGTGATGGAGAAACTGGACAGGCGCTGTGATATCACCAGGATGTGCACTGTTTTATTTGAAGTTTTCACCTCTAGAGCTAAATCCTAATAGCAGTGGGGTGACAAAAAGATAGTACTTTTTACCTTTCCCTTGACAGCCTTCCAACACCTTAGCTTGAAATTTTTATTCCAGCCTTCCCTTGGTGCTGAGAGAATAATCAGAATAGTTTACTCTGTGCGACCCATGACAAAGAAGGTATCCACGGTACTGTAAGATGTAGGAAAGCCTACACAAATTCTTATTCAACCTACTGAATACCACTCTCTGAATAACTAAGTCACATAAATGTCACATAATCCCAATTTTTAGCTTAAACACCTCTTTTCACATAGTTCTCATGTAGAGGCTTAAGCTGTATGACTACAATAGCAAGAACATGCATTTGCTGAAGAAGTGTGCATGTGAAGTTTATTGATTGCTACAGTTTCATTAGGCTTCATGAAGTATGACAACAAAGCTAACATTTTCATCTTCGTGCCACAGTCTTTCTTAAAACCTGTATCATGTTAACTTCTTAAAAAGCCAGTAAAAGTAAAGTTAGATAGAAATCTTTATACTGGCACCAAAATGCTTTCAAATACCTCTGCTGACACATGATTAAATCCCGTAGGTAAAAGAAAGCTCACTGAATACTCTGGTACAGTTATTTTAAAGAAAGCTTTCATGAGTTTGCTCAAGGACACTTGCACAATCAAAAGACAGTTAGATAATGAACTGATTTGGCCCTGTCTCCTCTCCTCTGCAAGTTATACTATTTTGTTTATGTTACCGTCTTTCTGTAACAGCTAAATTATTTCAGAGTCACTACTGCAGGTAAAGAAAAAGCAAACAAAGAAGACCTTTTCAGTAATGCTAGGAAAACAAAAGAAAAACACCACTTAACAGTATAGCTAAATACATTGAGTTTTCCTGTTATTGTGTGGGAGACATCGGGGACTTTAAATACTTCTTGTTCCAGTACATATATTTTCAAACCTGGAGAACAGATTTGCAAAATGGTGATCAAGCCTCTACCTTTAATTTATTTATATTTACTTTAATAAAGTACTTTAATTTATATTTATTTATGCTTTGATATTTACTCTGGTTGACATTTATCTACATTGTAATAACTTCCTTTTCAAGTTTATTAAATACAGATAATTTCTGTTGCAACCATGTTGTTAAAAGATGTTAAAATTTAAAGCTAAGGCACACTAGATAAAGCAGGAAAATCTTCCAGTTTGATAAAGCTGAACCCGTCAAATAGAGCTGAATGAAAAAAGGGAAAATGGCTGGTCTGTAGATGTTTTTTGTTGTATGTTAAAATTCTTCTTACATCTCCCAAAGCACAGACGGTATCTTCTTTAAATACTTTTGTAGGTAGTGGTCTTATGAACGAGGAAGCTTGAAAAAATGCAGTGAGTTAGAGATCCTGCTGAAACTGCTGTGACATAACAACTATTTGAAATTTTGTAGTCTACACTGAAGGTAAAAATTAGTTTTCTTTTGGTTTTTTGTCTCTTCCCAATAGCACTCAAAATACCTTGTTTTAAAAGCTGGTGCAAATTTTGTTGAAATAAATTTGAAAATTACCTTTTAATGGACTTTGAATAAGGGGAAATAATTCTGTTCTAAAAGATAAAACTAGCCTGGATAAAATTAACTATGTTCTAAAAGATAAAATTAGCCTAGAAAATTAGTTGTCTCCTCTCAGGATCAAAGCTTTTGCTGTATGGAGAAGTTCTCTGCCTCTTTGGTCTCTACTTAAAACTGTGATGGCAAAATCTAGAAGACAAATTGTTGAACCCATTGTGTGTGTACTAGAACTCAGTTATGTAGCCATAATCAATCTGTAAGGAAGGTTATCAAACAGCTTTTAAAAAGACAGATCTATAAAATTAATGTATGGTATATAAAATTAATGGTATAAAACTCCTTATTATTCTGGGCACAGTATGACTTCATGCCTCCATTTGTCTGAAAATCTTATTCTGGAATTGTACACATCTAGTTACCACAGTCTTTTTTAATTTTGGTTTGGTTTTGGCCAGAAGATGGACTTTGGAATTCTTGGATAATGCTAGTAATTTAACAATAATAAATTTTTTAAGGAAAATCCTTAAACCAAAGACATTGGCTCCTCCCACAGGATACAGTCCTTCACAAACCCTCCAACAGGAAAAGACATCATACTTCAGTACTTAATGGAAGTCAAAATGCAATGAGAAATTTTTGGGCTCCATCCTGATCAAATCTGGTTTATTCTTCTGCCATAAAACTCATACCCAGCAGCACAAGTGCAGGGAGAGATGAGCTACCCTGAATTTTCTTCTGTGTTCACAGAAACCACTTTTCAGAGTTTTCCTATGAAAGGATCCCAGCAGACACACAGTCTAAAGCACAAGGTGATTCCTTTGTTATAAGGTCATAACAGAGAACTATAAGCATCTAATCTGCCCTGCTATAAAAAAAAGTTCAACTAAGTTCAAGCAGGCATCTCACAGGGTGACTGAGGCACTGTTTATTTCCAAAAGGCTAGATACTATGACTTATAGATCTGGAGATTAAAATAAGTCCTTTTCTATTATCTATATTGTTGTCTTAGAAATGAATTAAACTTAATGGAAGCTTTCAAATAAACAGCAGTTTATTTGTAGTTATATATATATACACACATTTATATAATTTAACAGAAAGAAAACTCTTAATGAAAATGTGTTCATTTAAGGAAGGCACTCGTTATTAATTTTTTTTTATTTTTTAACAAAGTCTGATAGACTTATTAGTGAGAGTAAGAGACACATAACTTGGTGACTTGGACCATGGGGGATTGAGCGATGATGTGGGACACTTTTTTTGCCTGAGAGTCCTCTGAGCTTTAGCAGAATGGCAGAGGAAGCCAAGCCTCCCATGTCCTCATCCACATGGCTACTTGGAGTGCACGTGTCCTCTAAGCGTGTAAAGGGAGAGTGACAGCAATCTCACTTTCTTCACTAGACATAGTGAAAAACTTTAGACATTTTAAGAACTATTGGCAACAGCAAATTTTTCTCCTTCCTACACCTGAGTGATGATCTCTTGATCCTCATCTTTGCACTTTCCATTACAAGAAAATTAATAAATACCTCAAGTTCTGAATGTTCAAATTCTACATCATTCTGAGCCATTTCCTGGCATGACAGAAGAGGTAAGAGGAACAGAGGGAGCCAGGGAGTTCAAACCTACACATATCATACTTTACCTTTCGTTACTTTTTTTAAAACATAGTTTATTTTCATGTATAAGAAGAATTTATTGGTCCTTAAACAAGGAACTTCTTCAAGAATTATCTAAATACTCTTGGTTTGGAAAGAACTTAAAAGAAACTGCATCCTTCCCCTAGCCTAAAAATCCTTAATGAGTTCCATTTCATCATCTGACTGAAAAACATATGTACAGAAGGTCAGTCATTCCTTTAAAATACCCAGAGATAAATGAGTTAACATAAATATATTTTTTTAATACGTTGCCTGTGAACTTCATAGGATTAAGTTTACTGTTATTTCTGTGTTGTCAGGGGGTAGACCTAGGACTTTTGGACTAGGGGTGAAGCTAGAGGAGCCAAAAATTAATGAGTTCTCAAACACAGAGGCCTGAAAATACAAACCATTGTATTTTACCCCTAAGAAATAGGATGTGCCACATATGACTCAGGTATACTTACCACAAAGGACATCTTCTAAGGAACATCCTGTTGCTATGACATTATATAAAGTTTTACTCTTGGTATAGAAAGAATAGGATTCCGTATTATGGCTTACCGTATACATAGAGAAACCTTCACTTCAGAATAGCTTCATTGTGTTTACCGTGAGAAGGACATTATTTTCACAATGAGCTCTTCAACCAGAACTATTTCACGCATCCTTAAATCCTTTAGGACTGACAGTTAAGCCCCAAGAAGGAGTCTTCTCTGTAGAATGGAGACTGAGAAGTCTTAAAATCTGCAGATTAAGCAATAGAGAACAGACCTGGCAGACAGAGTGGTTTTTATAACAGTAATTAACAGCTCCCTAGGGCATGGTCTGATGACATGTTGTGTCAATTTGTACTAATGGCTGTCAGATGGCTATAATATTGCAGGTAATATAGGGGTAACAAACCAGGTAAAGACTGAAAAACCCAGAAATTATACTGGATGAAAAACAATATACAGTCAAGCCCTATTATCCTGGGTAAGAAATGACTGAGACTTCTAAGATAGTGAAAGCCTGCTAGTGCAATTACTAAAGTATGTCCTCGGATGTGGCTCCACTTGGAGCCAGTTTAGGTATAGCAGATTGTTAATGCTCCTCTAGAGGACCTTGCCAGACCAATGTTTGCTCTCTACACAAAGCCAGCTTAGTGCTGCATTTTCAACAAGAAACCCTGTGGAAGTAAACACACTTGAACAGAGACTAGTATTTCAGAGTTTGCATTGCCATTAATCTGAAACACTGTAAACTCACTCCTGGGTAAACAAGAGATGACAAGGAAAAATGTGTCCGAGGTGGGAAGTACTGAATATGGATGATACTATTTTCTGTGAGAAATTACCTGAAAAACAAAAACATATCATACAACTCATGATCATAAAAACCTTGATAGGTCCCCGTAATGTGGGTGCCATGTCAGCATCTTAAACGAACTAAACTAGTGTTTTCCTTTTCACATGACATTTTACAGACAGTATCAGATTTGGCTGCTGAGTTATCAACGCCATAAAATTTACTTTCTCCCTAAATTTTGATTCAATTTCCTAAAGAAACAGAATTTTGTGAAATATCATTTTTGCTTGGCTTAACAAAGAATAAAAGCAGTATATTCCCTAAATTTCTGCTGTTGAAAAGAAACTGACAATGATAATGTGACTGTGTGAAGAAATATGTTGCATTTCAAGTACAGTTCTAAAAGACACTTGTTTTTCCTTCCACAGTTTGTGGAGTGTGATTCTGACAAATTTTATATTAATAACTCTTTTTAAATTTAAATGTGTACAATCTGTGGAGTACTACATAGCTTTAATTTTTTGCCAATTGTATTTTCCTTTATTGTTTCATACTGCCAAAAGTTAATTCAAACTCCACTAAGTCTCAAACAGATCAAACATTTTATGCTAAATTACAAAAAAAAACCCATCAATGCAAATATGATTTCAGCATTTTAGGAGACACACTTCAATATTTTTCTGCTATTCAGAGAAAGTAAAAATCTTTCAGACCTGTTGCTTCCATGTTGGGAGATAAGTAACTTTGTATGCCCAGGAATACGCTCAACCATTTCTGCCAAAACAAATGATAATCGTTTGATTCCCAACAGAGTTAATAATTTTGCAGATCTCCAAGTATAAGGGCTCTCAGTTGTTACAACAACTTCAGACTTATTCAGTATCAGAAATCTTTAGACGGCTGCTTATATTTATTACATGCTATGTTTGCATGTATCCTTATATCGGAAACTGTTCAGTAAGATTCTGCTCAACGTGTCTCCTTTATATATGTGCTTCAAAGAAACTGCTTGCAGTAGGTCTGCCTCTACTTTAATATTTTGGTAATTTTATTGTTATGCAATTTTTTGCCCATGTGTCCTTTGAGGCATAGTGAGGAGCAGAGGTGCGTTTCCAGAGGAAATTTCTACTTAACAAATTTACACTTAGTAGACCTATTAAATGTAACCAGCAAAAAGCCCTAGCTTTAGACCTTTTCTTTTCCTAATTAGCAGTCAATAAGAAATGAATGGCTGAATGTAAACTATGGCATAACAGAGCACTCATTTGTCAAGCTACCTCTAGTAACAATGGGCAGTCTCAAATTCATGTTTATTAAGTGAAAATTAACATAAATTCAAATTGTCACCAAGATCAGAAGTTTGTTAGAAAAGAATTTCTTACTCATTGTAATTATTTTGCTGACAAAAGAAGAATCATTTATGTTGCTAAAAAGCATATAATTAGAAATTAACTAAGAGCTTGTTTAAAGAAATTGCAGAGGGAAGCTTCTTTTAAAAAGTGTTGTCTAAGAATCAGGGGAATAGACAAGACACTGCATCTTTACATTAGCATGTAATTTCTCTCATATTCAAAATCAAATGACAACATATACATTTGCTGAAATGCCCCGTGACTTACTAAGATGGGACCCAGCTTGACTACATTATGGGTGCACCTATTACAGCAACCCATGCAGATGAAGATGGAAGGGCCAGGACTTGATTTGGTGAAATATGTTATGATTCTGGAACCATATGTCCCCATCACTTGTTTGCTGGAAACAAAATTTGTTTCTACCCTGTGTCTGTACCTCACAGGGAATATGAAATAGATTTTAATCCAGCCAACCCATTTTGCCTTGCTATCACTAACAGAGCACTGCACCTGTAGAGCCACGCTACTGGGGAATTACTGAGGAGATGTATTTTCCTCTGGGATGAAGTATCTTGACTCCCCTTTAAAGTGGGGTGTTCACAATGGTACGTAATCTGTGAGTTCAGGCTTGATTTTCTTGTACTGTACTTCAGTGCACAAAACACGACTTCAAACTCACTGGTAAAAACAATCCTTGCTGTGCTGTTAATCATTAATGTAAACAAATCCTTTGTCTTCTGCTTGATTTTCCCCCCAGGCAGAAAATGAGAAAGGACGAAGCATGTCTGGCTTCCAGCCCAAGATGTAGTCAGCAGGCATCTGGGGTAGGCACCCAAAACCATTACTGGAAACACACTGGAAGACTAACTGCATTGCATTAGCACAGTGTTAGAACAATAATTATGGGTTCAATAACTATTATGATTCTATAATTATTGTTTAACTATTAGATCTAGAAAAGAAATCTTTAACATCTCAGTGGAGACAAATACATATTTAACCGTGAACGGAGCTCACAATGTCCAATGTCCAATAAGACTGGACTGTTTAAAAAAAAATCAGAAAAAACACCCAAAAAGTAGCATTTTCACAGTCTGTGACTTTAATTTTCCTCCCTGAGGCCTGTACAGTACTGTGGTGGGTTGACCCTGGCTGGTCACCAGGTGCCTACTAAAGCCACTGTATCCCTCCCCTCCTCAGCTGGACAGGGGAGAGAAAATATAAAGGCTTGTGGGTTGAGATAAAGACAGGGAGACATCACTCACCAATTACCATCACAGGCAAAACAGAGTAGGGTAATGAGAAATAAAACCAAATCTTAAAAACACCTGAGCTCCCCACCCCTCCCTTCTTCCCGGGCTTAACTTTGCTTCCAAATTTTCTACTTCCTCCCTGCAAGCTGTGCAAGGGAACGGGGGTTGTGGACGATTCATCACACATTGTCTCTGTCACTCCTTCCTCCTCAGGGTTAGGACTCCTCACACTCCTCCCATGTTTCAGTGTGGGGTCCCTTCCATGGGAGACAGTCCTTCATGAACTTCTCCAACATGAGTCCTTCCTATGGACTGCAGTTCTTCATGAACTGCTCCAGCATGGATCTATTCCATAACTTGCAGTTCTTCAGAAACAGACTGCTCCAGTGTGTGTCCCCCTACAGGGTCACAAGTCCTTCCAGCAAACCTGCTCCAGCATGGGCTCCTCTCTCCACAGGTCCACAGGTCCTGACAGGAGCCTGCTCCAGTGCTGGCTTCCCACAGGATCACAGCTTCCTTTGGGCATCCACCTGCTACAGTGTGGGGTCCTCCATGGGCTGCAGGTGGGTATCCACTCCACTGTTAACCTCCATGGGCTGCAGGGGGACAGCCTGCCTAGCCATGGGCTTCACCATGGGCTGCAGTGAAATCTCTACTCCAGTGCCTGGAGCATCTCCTCCCCTCCTTCTCCACTGACCTTGGTTTCTGCAGAGTAGATGCTCTCACATATCCCCACTCCTCTCTCTGGCTGCAATTGTTGTTGTGCAGTAACCTTGTCTCCTTCTTAAATATGTTCTTGCAGAGACGCTACCACTGTCACTGATGGCCTTGGCCAGCAGCAGGTCTGTCTTGGAGCTGGCTGGCATCGGCTCTGTCAGACATAGTGGAAGCTTCTATCAGCTTCTCAGAGATGCCATCCCTGAAGCTCCCCACATTATCAAAATCTTGCTGTGCAAACCCAATAGGACTATGAAACAGTGGAAAAACTGGGGAAGTCAGTTCTAACCCTGGCTTAAAGCTATCACTGAAGGAAAAAAATGAAGACTAAGAAAATCTCTTGGGAGGAGAGAAAACAGCTGGGTTTTTTATTTGTTTTTGGTTTGGGGTTTTTTTTTTATATTTAACCTAAGCACAGGTCACTTCTTACCGTTGCCCTCCTGTACTTACCTGGTTTACCTTGATTTTCTAGCACATTATTAATAGGCTAAAAACTGAAGACAGTTTTAACTCTATGCCAAGCTGTGGACTATTGCTACAGCATGATCAGTACATCAAGAGAGAATCAGTTACGTACTCCTGTGGTAGTTATCAGAAACTTCAGGTTTTCCATTTGTCTTCCATTTGTCTTAGAACTTAAGCTTTGGATTCATATGATCACAAGATAAATTTTGTTATTAAAGCAGTGAATTTTTAGCTGCTACAGCTTTAAATAAAATCTTAAATCTGTGAATCCCCAGAGGTTTACAAAAGACTTCTTATTTACCTCAAGATTTTGAGGCCTGTCATGCTTTCCTGGGCAGAAGTGCATTTGTGGTGTATCATAATTTTTCCAAGGCTGGCACAGATAATGCAAAAACGTTAAGCAGAGGGTTAGCTGAAAATTATGCTGTTCCCTAAGGTACTGAAATCCAGTTTAAGACTCCTTGCAATGCTGCAAGTGCTGTGATAGTCACTTTGCATGCTGATATATTTAAGGTAAATGTGCTATCTTAAAGATTTAAAATGAAGTACACAAACATATTTACATTCATGACTGTCTCAGATTTTTCCTCTTAACTGTATTTATAATGCAAATATTTCTTGAAAGGCTTGAATTTTCTCTCATTTGTGCTGGCTTCACAGTAATGCTATTCTCTTGACTTCATCTAAAATGCTCTTGAGTTATAGCATTTTTATTTATGTGAGAATCTGGCCTTTTTTATATATTGAGCACAGTGTGTTGTTTCTTTTTTTTATTTTACTTTTTAAGGATGAATTAACTGTGGTCACTGTGAAGTGGAAGTCTTACAGTTTGACGTGAATAATCAATTTGTGTGTGTACTCAGTCAGAATGCATAACTTTAAGGAATACTGATAAAATGAGTGATGCCAGTACGATTTAGGAAAAGAATTGTTGCTACATTCAATATAGTCTACATAGATTAAAATATTATAACAATAATGGTACAAAATAGCTCCATATGCATTGATACAGTTATCAACACTGTATTCTAGGAACGTTACTTTAAAAAAAAGGTAACAAGTTACATATTTGAGATAGGACATAGCTAATAAATTCTTCGTCATTTTCATTTACAGGACTGTTCATGTCAATTAAAATCATAAAAATCTAGCAAGAAATTTTAACAAGAATGTGGTAATTTGGGAGTGCAAACAGTACAGTTTTGGATTTTAAAGCACTGAAGCGACAAATTTGCAGAAGTCAATATACATCATCACAGCAGTAATCCTAATAGTGTATGTGAATACCTTTCAAAATTGCTGGATAACTTTCATGGTCAAGCCTGTTAAAGAACTGGCTGACTTAGCGTATTGTGCTTTAAACTAACAAACTCAGAGGTACTGTCCAAAGCTGTGACATCTGCATATTCCTAAAAAACAGGGTGGATGTGTGCACCCACTAGAGTAGTGAGGATTGCTCCCCAACCATTGATAGGACACAACGGAATGGCTTAAGGCTTAGTCAGGGGAAGTTCAGATTGGAAATTAGGAAAAAGTTCTTCACTGAGAGAGCGGGCAAGCACTGGAACAAGTTCCACATGGAAGTTGTCATGTCCCCATTCAAGAAATCTTTGGACAACCCTCTTAGATAAAGAGTTTAACTTTCAAGTTGCCCTAGGTGGAGTCAGGAGCTGGAATCAACAATCCTTGTGGGTCCCTTCCAACTCAGGGTATTCTATGATTCACTTGAAGCAGGTGACTGGGAAAAGACAACACAGATCACCTCCCACAAGAAAAATAACATTTCTGCTAATGTGGGTACAGCAGTGGATATTGTTTACTTGGACTTCAGCAACATATTTGGCACTGTTTTCCACAGCCTTCTCCTAAACAGTCAAGGTATAGATTGGATGGGTGGTCTGCAAGATGGGTAGGAAACTGGCTAACAGGCTGCACTCAGAGGGTGGTGATCAATGTTTTTTACTCAGCCTGTCACAAGTGGGGTCCCTCAGGGATTGATACTGGGCCCCATGCTGTTCTGGGTGATGGTAATGAAAGCACCCTCACCAAGTTTGCTAATGACACTAAACTGGGTAGTGAGGTGGGCATGTCAGAAGGGAGAGCCGTCTTACAGAGACACCTGGACAGGCTGGAAGAGTGGGCTAGCAAGAACTGTGTGAAGTTCAACAAAGACAAATGTGAAGTCCTACACCTGTTATGAAATAACCAAAAATTCCAGTACAGGCTAGGATCTGTGTGGCTGGGGAGCAGACTTGCTAATAGAGACCTGGGCGTCCTGGTAGACAGCAAGCTGAAAATGAATCAGCAGTGTGCTTCTGCAGCAACAAAGGCAAATCAGATCCTGGACTGCATCTTCAGGGGCATTACTAACAGAAATAAGCACTAGAAGAGATAGACAGGTGATCATTCCACTCTACTCAGAGCTTGTCAAACTACACGTATAGTACTGTGTTCATTTCTGGTCCCCACAAATCAAGAAAGACTCAGACAGACTGGAGATACCTCAAGGAAGGGCAGCCAGTCCAGTGGCAGCTGGTCAAGCTCTATTTGTTATTCAAACAATAACTACTAACAAGTCTACTTGTTATTCAAAAGTCATCCATGTTTTTAAATGCAGTATTTAAGTTCTTGAAGACAACCCTAAATGAGTCACTAGGGAATAATGATATAATATAGATAACAAAGGGCCTTAAATATTTCCTTATCCTTATTTAAAGGATTTTCTGAAGCCTTTGACTTCAATTGGTAGTGTTTTATACTTGAACAAAAAAAGAAAAATATTGCTTGGGCACAACTGAGAACTTTCTGCTTCTCTAAATCTTGAACTGACCTATTTTGTCATTAAACTTTACTGGAGATGTTAGAATTGAAATCCTGTGACCTTTCCTCCAAAGCATGGTGTCTATGAAAACAGGCATTTGTGTGAATACTTTTTTTTTTCCAGACCTCTCTGGGAAAAAAATACTATTTACACACAGAATGAAAGAAACCCAAAGGAACAAGTGAGAATACTTAAAATACTGTATATTATACATAAACACCATTCTTTTCTTTCTTGTGAGAAGTTCAGTGATAATAAGCAGGTGTCCTTACAATGTTGAGATCCCAGAATCTAATTGACAGTTTTCTTATTTAATCAATTTTTAGTTGAAAAAGAGGTTAGAGTACACAGAACATTGCTTAGTTGGCACAACTTTATGAATTGTTTATAAATATTTTTGTGTAATTTATTGCTTACAAATTGTTCACAGAATATCTTCATTCTTCAATCTTCAGTCCTATCCAGTAAAATAATCTCTTGAAATTAAACAATTTAATTTACTATGAATCATAAGTATGAAATATGACTAATAACTAAACATTAGAGATGAACCTTTTAGGTTTTAAAAAATCATTTCATTTGCTACCTTATTGCAACAAAGGTGAGAAAAAAAATGGAAAAATAAGTCAAACATTTATTTCTGTATAAAGCTTCTACACCTTGGGCAATTAGTGACTCAGTAGGGGAAGCTGAACATTAAGCAGGGAACTGGGTAATAGAGTGAGACAAAACAGAATGTCTCCAGGAAACTATTAGTTCGGCATATTGGCTTTTAGCGTTAAAAAAAAAAAGAAAAAGTGAAGTGATTGCAATTGCTAGTTTTTACTATGTAAGATTTAGAATATGCTCTGAAGATATTTAATTCTCTCTCAAAATCTACATTTTCTTTCTTGATTATTAATAACACAGGTCACTTCCTTTATTAGTGGTGACTCACAACAGTATGCCCCTCAACCTTTTGGCCAGCAATATTCACTATTCTCTATGTCAACACACAGTTTTTGATCAAAATGGTTACTGTAAGATTCACTTAAAGAATCTTTTCTTAATTTCTCTATTGGCTTTTTTTACCTCAAGGAACTTTAAATCTGTCTATTTCAGGTTGCTTTCATGTTGAATAACATGATCAAATTTGGAATGGTTATTATGTTCAGGGGCTAAAGTATGTGAAGAATCATTCAAAATAAGCATTTCAAATCTTTTCACTGAAGTACAAAAAGTGAGATCTGAAGAGGAACAACTCCAGGCATCAACTAAAATTCAAATATTTTGTAAGGACTTGCAGTTAAAGAGCCGGGGGTTAAAATCGCATAAAACCTTTCATTCATTGTCTTTGTCTGTAAAGGGAGTTATACAAGGTCTCTTCCTCTATTAGCTAACTTTTTCCAGACAAAAAATGAAAACAAAATCAAATAATTCCTCTTCTTCATCAGAAAATATTAGAGAAATTTTCTTTAAGTAGAATTTTGAAAGTACTTTTAGGGTGAATGAAGCTACATTTATTGACAAATAAATTAGATCCAAAAAAGGAAAAAAAATTGCATCATGTCATATCTAGTATTTAGTCATGTAACATTCACTTTTTGTTAGGAGTTTTGTAAGTTTTGTAACCTTTTTTAAGGTTGTGGTTTACTTGATGAGATTTTGATACAATCTAACAGATTTGAAAGACTAAGGGCCTGAACCCCTCAAGTATGGTGGTTATTAGATTTAATCTCCTGCATTATGAATCACACTGAACCTTATCCTGTAATTGCTACACAAAAGGTTCTTCATAAGCAGTGAAAATATGTATGTAACTGGGAACGTAACACCATGACAATAGCATTTACATTCATAAATAAGAACGTAATTTCACTGTCTTGATTTCATTAAAGAATTTAATCCTTTTCATTCTCTTTGCTGTTGAAAACTATGAGCAAAGTTTCTGCCTTAAGCTGTTTTTTGTAGAAAATTTTGAAATTAAAGAAAAGGTTTAAATCCATGCAGCTGAGAATCAAGGAATCTTTAAGGTATTAAACAGAACTTTTTTTTCATAACCTTTAAATGTAATTTGAAAAGAGATTATGCCTTGCTGATGAACAAGGCAATGGGCAGAATCATTGGCTGTTAACAAGTAACATATAATTACTGACTTGTGCAAACTTCTTTTTCAGGAAGAATGCTGTAATTTTAGCTTTTTCTCAGACACTTACAGATTTGATCAATGTGTTTTGGTTTTTATTAATAAGATACAGGAAAAAGTAATGTGACAAAGGAAAGAAGATGACCAATTTGTGTTATTCATGAGGTCAACTACTGTCCGGCTACTTGGTTGCAATTTAATCCAATGGTCTCAAAAAAATTCTCTTTCTTTTTTTNTTTTTTTTTTTTTTTTTTTTTAGATAAAACTAAACATTAGTCTTTTGGAATCTATGCTACAGACTGTACTGGCAATTTTGTGTGGAATAACTACCAATACATAATTCCTGCTCCAAAGACATTTATCTCAATGTATCTATTACTGAGTTACAACAGGATGCTCTTTTAAAGTTCTTTGAGCAATACCTGTTCAAGAAGTCTGGACTCAAACCTAAAGGAATTTTTTGTGACACTGGCCTTCACAGACATTGAATTTACAACTAAGTGAAAATTTACAACTAAGTGAAATACACATTAATAGCATATTTCAGCTAACTGTGATGTACCACCTCTGCAAATGAGGTGGCCTTCAGTGCAGCGTACAGCAGAAGCCATACCACTGTTATTTCCATAAAACTATGTTATAGCAGCATAACTATGTGCAATGTTTAATTTAAGATATTAGCAAGCTATGGTATATCACCTGAAGATTTTAGACACAGATTATGCCTCACAGTTAAAATTACTGACTTAATACACAACATTTTTGACTTAAAATTTATGCCAGTGCAATGATAAGCAAAACAAAACAAAGACTTTAAAAGAGTCAGGCCTACATACCTTTCAATAATCAATATAAAACTCAGTAGAAATCATTACTCCAATTCCTTCTGATACCATAGTTGGATATTATTTATGAGATTTCCACTAGAAACAAAAGAATGTCAGCCAGTTAGTTATACATCTATTTTCTTAAATTTTTGCTCAGTTTTTGAAAATATTTTGGGAAGTACTTGATATTTTTTTTAGGCCAGTAAACATAATAAATTAATTTTTTTTAAAAAAATATTTTGTCCAGACATATAGACAAAGAAAAATAGCATTATTCCAGTCCAGTTTTTTGTATACCTTAATATATAAACGTTACAGCCTATTCTTTCTGTGTTCTTTATTTAACTTCCCCTTAAACATCAAGCCTTATCAACTTGGACTAAAGCAATGACTATTCCATTTATTGTCCCTGATTGTGTAGTAGTTCAATTAACTTATAGCAGCATGGGGTTTATTTAGATGGTAAAGAATCCAAGTTTTGCATTTTGGATTGTAAGATGAAATGTTGTACTCCTGAAAAATTTAGACAACTATTTATTAAGAGCGTAGCTGTTCTCCAGATATGTTTAACATCTTAGTTATCTGTATCTGGACTAACTCAACAGTGCCTTCTGTAAACTCTTCTTTCATGAAACATTTTTCCTGCCTCTCCAGGCAGTCTGCTCCATTTAAAAGTGACCTTTTTAGTGCTTTAGACCCCTTTTCAAATTCGTTGTGACATTTCAGTGATGTCTGAAACAAGTAAGTCCATAAGTAAATTACTGCTATAATAAACCCTTCCTTAAGAAAATGAAAAAAGTATAACCTGAGTGTGCTATGCTAGTTTCTGCAATTTCATCCTGGTTTTGTTAGTCAACAAATTGTAGACATGGAGGACTATGAGGAACTTGTGAACCAACTTACTTCTGCTACTATGAATAGCAATTTCATATGATCAGTTTGTAAAAAAATTATTTTTAAAATAGTTAACATTTTCCTGATCTCCAGAAAGACTTTGTCTAGGTCTATTTTATACCCACTAGTTACCATCCCACTTTAGTTCTTCGCTTAAGTCATTCTTCCCACTTCAGAAGTGGGTCCTTTCCCTCCTGCTATATTTATGGGCAGCAATAGTGTGCTGTGTCCTCTCTAAACTTTTCTTAAAACTTCAACTGTTGGTACTTCACATGTTGATACTTTAACATCATTATTTTTGCATAATCCGTGTACAGTTTTCTACTCTATTCATATGTTTGTTGTATCTACAGTACAGCTTTCTTTCTGTGTTCTGATACTTGTTTTGACTAATACTAATCTATCTGCACACTTGTTACACAACGATGGTACTGTTTTGTTTTGTTTTGTCTTATAAATATAATACAAATATATTACAAATATATCATCTGGATGTTCTTGTCTTTCGTTACCTGTCATTAGGTCACATTTCCTTAGTTGTTATTCTATCTGCTGTTGTCAGAGTTTACTACATCTCCAAAATATTTTCAGTAGTATTCCCACTACTGAAATGTACAGATCACTAAAATAATTTGAGTGCACTATTTCAGTACGGTACAGCTCTTACACTCTTGCTGTTAGTGCACTTGTATATTGCACAATGCGCTGCTATGTTCTCTTTTTTTTTTCTTTTCTTTTCTCACATAAGGAAATACAGCAGCTTAATGACTGGCAATAATAGACTATATGAATTAAGTGAAAATTTATGCAGTAATTTAAAGGAGACTGGAGCATCTGAACTTTGGATTTAGATACTGGAGAAAGTTACGTGTCACTTAGATCTCCATATTCTTATTTAAAAATTCATTTTGCATAGATCTTCCTTTTTAAAATACTAAAATCCATCAAATTATAATGGAGTAGTTAAAAATTTTACAAATACAATATTACAAATAACACAGTTCTTCAAAAGTTAGAATTATTTAGATCAGGATAGAGTACTGCACTTCAATAATTGTATCTACAGTTCCAGAAAAGTGACCTCTGCATCTTTTCCACCTGATTACTCATTACAGTGTCCATGGTTTTGTAAGTTGTTGATGCATTTTTTATTTTGGAAGCACAGTTATGGGACTCAGTTTAGTGAAATGTATTGTTTTCAAGGCTGTTCTCTAGAGTTAGTATATTGATTTGTGGGGCATTGGAATGTTTATCAACCTGTAAGCATTTTCACTTCTAAAATAAAAATTGTCAAAAGGACTTAAGGCTGAATAACGTCATCCAATAACATCATATGGAATCTTACAACAAACTCAATATTTCCTGCTGCGATTCTGTCTGGAAAATTAAAATAAGTTTTTTCATGATTGATTTTATTCTTTCCCAAAACACCTTCAAAAATATGTGTAAATTCTAGGGGCTTCTTGTCCCAGTATGTATGAAAGCTGTACTCCTGTACTAGTTGTGATCATCAGACCAAATGGATTGAACTTGCTGAGCCACAGAGTCTGTCACAGAATGGCTCAGCCTGGAAGGAACCTCTGGAGGTCACCTGATCCAACCCCCCTCCTCAAGCAGTGCGACCTAGAACTGGTGGCTCAGGACCATGTCCAGGTGGCTTTTGACTGTCTCCAAGGAATGAGACTTCATAATCTCTCTGGGCAAACCGTACCAGTGCTTGGTCACCCCAATCAGTGTTTCCTGACGTTCAGAGAGAACCCCTTGTGTTTCAATTTGTGCCCATTTCCTGTGGTCTGGTCACTGGCCACCACTGAAAAGACCCTGGCTCTGTCTTATTTGGACCTAAGTATCTTCAGGTATGTATATATATTAATGCAGGTCCCCTCTGAGCCTTCTCTGTGCAGTCACAGCTCTCGCAGCCTCTCACAGGAGGGCTACTCCAGGAACAAATACTGTTGGCTAGTTCTTCCTAAAAGGTACATCTGTAGGGAACAGAAAGCTAGGGAGACACTGTTTGGATGGAAATGGGTTGTAGATCTAATCATAAGATCCTCTCGACCATCCCCAAAAGCTTTAACAGTGTCTTGGTTATGAGAGCAGATGTAATTAAAACAGAGATTTTGCACGATTAAGCAATAAAACCAGTCCAAGAGACAGAGCCCTATGGCTCTATTTTGAGGAGCACATTGCATTGCAGGAGTTGGCTATATGAATTGGATTGCCCTCTCTCCATTTTTTCTTTTTTTTTTTTCTTTCCTACCTATTTTCCTTAATCTCAGTATTGGTATTACCTAAAAGTTAAGAGTTAAATCGATAATTTGATACTATGTTAATTATATTTTTTTTCAAAAAGGCACTACAATTACATGATCCAGTTACAATTTTACATTTATCATTTTTATTTTTTGCTTTACATAAGTACTGAAAATTATAGGTTAACTTTTAAAATATTAGAAAATTATGTATTTAAAGAAACTCCTTCCCAGACCTCAGAGAATTTTTAATTATGCAAATGGTTCATTGCAATGCGTAAGATGAGAAAGTACAAAAGCATTAATTTTTATTACTGTTAGTTATTAATAAGAAAGGGGTGAATTTATTGAAGATCTGGACTCTTTTTTTTTTTTGTTAACTTTGAAGACCTGATTCCATAGGAAGCTCAGCAGCTTAATGCACAGTGTTACTGTCTGGCTTCAGGTATTTATAGGAGACTTTTCTTAGCAGTAATCTCCATGTAATCCCCAGTACTTTCATTATGAAAAATGTGGAGCATATGAAATGATTGTTTCCCTTCTTTGTTCATTCCTGAACTGTCCAATGTGTCCCAGTGTATACAATTTAATCAGGAGAAGAGCAACCCATACAAAATACCTGTAAATGTAAAACTACAATTAGAAACTGCTAATGAGGAAACCACATCCAGTATGCTGGAGCTGTCACTCAGTGGTCAAGCTCCACTTGCTGCACACAGACTAAAGGTCTAATTTCCATTCTTCAGGCATTCAAACTTCTCCTGACTTTAGAAGAAGTTTTGCCTGCATAAAGAATGAAAGGTGAGGAGAAGGAAGACCAAATTAAATGACAGTAAAATCTCTTTACTATTGCTCTTGTGACGTTACTGAAAAATATCACCATATTGCCTTAGAATGGAGAATGGACCATAACAGCAGATGGAAATAATGTAAATGGAAGAATGTATGCAAGGAGCAGAGATTAGAAGTCATCCTGATTATCATTTTTAAAAAACAGCAGTTGACTCCTGTGACATTATGAAATGTCATACAAGCAGCTGGGCTGAGAGCTGTGTAGGAAAAAGGTTGCACATGAGATACTGCTTGGTTCATGTAAACTTCTTCCCCAGCAACACTGAAATCGGCTACAAATGCTTATGTATTTTTAATGAAAAAGAGGAAGGCTGACAGCCTCTGCAGATAGACAAGTTCATGTAAATGCATACAATTGTATAAATTCCTGCTAAAATCCTGCTGACCAGCATAGATTCACAGAAATCTTGATGTATTCCTGTGCATCTGATTTAATGACTTTGTTTGTAAATGTCCTTTGGAATAAAAAGCAGTTGTCTACTTTTACTAGATTTCACTTCAGGCTTTCTAGGCATAATACATAATTGAAAACTCAGAGAATATTTATTAAAAAATGCTTTTAACTGAAGTCACAAGCTGGGGTCAGCAAAGCCCATTGTACAGCAGCCTTGCAATAATTATTAAAAGAAATTTAGTCAGAGGTACTAATGAGGTCATTAATGGAGAAGAATCAATGTTGTAGCATCTTCTGAACTACAAGGGCATATCTAGTTAAATGAACAGATTTTTCTAGTCAGGTAAACTAAATACTCTAACTCTACCATGATTCCTTTCCTATTTAAAAAAGTGAAATCAATTGAATGCATGTAGAGGGAGGTGGTGGAATCGCCATCCCTGGAGGTATTTAAAAGACGGGAACACATGGTGCTGAGGGACATGGTTTAGGGGTGGTTTTGGCAGTGTCAGGTTTAGGTTTTTAAAGGTCTCTTCCAACCTAAGTGATTCCGTCCATGATTCTTGTGCCTGAACCAAACATATGAATTAATTTAATTTCTTTAAAGATAAACTCCTGTGACAAATGGGAAAAAAATAAAAATTTTAATTTCTAATTTGCATAAAGACAGATTTATTTTTTAAAATAACCAAATAAGGAAATATCCTTATTTTTTCGTTCTGTCTGGGAGAAACTCAGAGAATTTCGCTGTGGAAGCTAGGTGTTGTATACACAGACCACATCAACTGTAACCTTGTTATTCATTGCAATACCAATCACAGGAGTCCTCTCCCATCCTGACATACCCATGCTAACTAGCTAACTAAAGGACTGTAGCATTAGCAGGCATCACTGAACAACATGGTTGTGTTTTGAGAAGATCCTGCCAAGAGTGGTTTGCGCGTTTTTCTTTCAGTTTGCATTGACAAGACTTTTTTGAAAAGACAAGTAGAACTCTATAACAATGCCAATGAACTTATTTTCTGTGCAGTTTTCACCAGAATTCTTAAGGATTCCATAATTCATATCTTCCTCCTCTCAAGCAAGCTCTTAGTAAGCATTGTATGTGTTCTTCTGAATTTAGTACTTCTGACTAATATGACTCCAATGACTCCAGCTACTAGAGTTTTCTTGAGAGAGTTCGGTGACGTCTTTTCCTATGGGGAGCGGCTAAGGACTTTGGGCTTGTCTAGTTTGGAGAAAAGGAGGCTGAGGGGTGACTTCATTGATCCCTACAGTTCCTGAGAAAGGGAAGTGGAGAGGGAGCTGCTGGTTTCTTCCTGGTATCCAGTCCTAGGACACATGGAAATGGTTCAAAGCTGTGCCAGGGACTGGACATTAGGAAACATTTCTTTACTGAGAGGAAGTTCAAACACTGGAACAAGTTTTCTAGAGGGGTGGTCAATGCCTCAAGCCTGTCAGTGTTTAAGGGACACTTGGACAATGCCCTTAACAACATGCTTTAACTTTTGGTCAGTCCTGAAGTGGTCAGGCAGTTGGACTAGGTGAGCACTGTAAGTCCCAGCTGAAAATTTCTATTCTATTCTATTCTATTCTATTCTATTCTATTCTATTCTATTCTATTCTATTCTATTCTATTCTATTCTATTCTATTCTATTCTATTCTATTCTATTCTATTCTATTCTATTCTATTCTATTCTATTCTATTCTATTCTATTCTATTCTATTCTATTCTATTCTATTCTATTCTATTCTATTCTATTCTATTCTATTCTATTCTATTCTATTCTATTCTATTCTATTCTATTCTATTCTATTCTATTCTATTCTATTCTATTCTATTCTATTCTATTCTATTCTATTCTATTCTATTCTATTCTATTCTATTCTATTCTATTCTATTCTATTCTATTCTATTCTATTCTATTCTATTCTATTCTATTCTATTCTATTCTATTCTATTCTATTCTATTCTATTCTATTCTATTCTATTCTATTCTATTCTATTCTATTCTATTCTATTCTATTCTATTCTATTCTATTCTATTCTATTCTATTCTATTCTATTCTATTCTATTCTATTCTATTCTATTCTATTCTATTCTATTCTATTCTATTCTATTCTATTCTATTCTATTCTATTCTATTCTATTCTATTCTATTCTATTCTATTCTATTCTATTCTATTCTATTCTATTCTGTTCTGTTCTGTTCTGTTCTGTTCTGTTCTGTTCTGTTCTGTTCTATTCTATTCTAAATTTTCCAATCTGTCCAAATCTACCCGCACAGACCAGACTTTCTTTTGGCCTTACACATCCATCTATAAATGTGTGAATGAATTAAAAATAGTGTAAAACTTAAGCTTATGGGTAGCCAGATTATGTGAAATATTTGATACAAGTGAGTTGAACTCATGTATAACTGTGTTATACATATACATACGTATATATGTAGATATTTTATAACATGTATTTTTAATGATTAGCCTCATTTAAAATACTTGTTTCTATGTATCTTGGAACTGATTTGCTTCTAATATTAGAAAGTTTCTATTTATCTTTGAGCATTGCATATGTAACAGTACTAGTTACCACTTTCAGCTTTGTAGGTTAAATTAATTAATTAAAAATATCTCTAGAAGTATGGGAAATAGAATATTATAGGTAGGGAATACTTTGCTGTAAAACTATTTAATTGTCATGGAAAACATTAAATTTTCATTAAAAAAAAAAAAAAAGTAGAGGAACACTGCTGAGGTGCTTCTCCCCACTAGAGTATAGGACACACAGAGGCTGGGTTTTGCAGAAATACGTGTGGGACATGCAAACCCTCCTAGGGGGGACAGAACAGGAAAGAGCTGAAAAATGTGGAAGCCATTGACAAAAAACCACTTGACCAACACAAAATTTTATGAAACTGCTCTAAAAGAAGATTGTATTCAGTTTATAGTGCCAAGTAAACTTTGATTTGTTTTTGTGTGGTCCCCACTTTATTTTCTGAAATGATGCAAAAGAAAAATGTTATGTAATCTTCCAAGTGTAAATGCAATCATTAAATGTATTCAACCATCTGGAGTATTTTATTTTTGCCTTCTGATGGATGTATTTCTTCTTTTCTTCAGTTTCAGGGTAAGAGACACTGCAACTTGTGGAGGTGTAGTTTACCTTTTATTACTGCACTCATAATCTGGTTTGGTTTTCATCAACATTTATTTGTTACCCAGACTTTTTGTTCCTTGGTTGCCCAGTTTGAATGTTATGTGAGGTGCACAATTATGTCAGTTTTAGTCTGAATTATCAACACAACTCTCTCAAACCCTTGTTATCGCTTACCAACACAAATAACTCTCATCATATCCACAGTTAAATAAGGATGTGTTCAAAAGTATTGCCCAGCATCCCAATTTGTTCACCCCTGATATTGGAAGGACCTTTTTTGTGTGTAATTATTTACTCTCTTATTTCATGCTTTTATAACGTGACAAACAAATGTTCCCTGAGGTGCCAGGGAGAGGGGTTGTGCACAGATTGTGTTTTCAAAATCACGGCATGTAAGTAACGATATTATCAGATCTTTAAAAGTATTTGCTTGTCTAAACAAATCTCTCTGTTCCTTCATGTGTGCCATCAGAACATTTTAATACTTTTCTGTCAGCTCAATATCAAAGATTAGAATCCAACATGCCATGTCAGGCTCTTTTACCTTTCCTACTGCATTGGAGTCAATGAGACTTCATTTCCAATTCTTAGTAGAATTTATATATTTTAAAATAAACAAAAACACACAGATACATTTGCAGTGAAATTCATGGAATCAGCCTCTAAGCTGCAGATGACAATGATTAGATGTACTGCCTTGAAAAGATATAAACTGCTTCTTACCAATTATTGAGCTAGAATATACCGATAGGAAACTTGTACTCCTCCACTGAGCACATACAACTGAATGGAAAGCCTTCTTTCGAACCTTTTCCTGTGAGTATAACACTTCGTACTTTCAGCAGTTAGAAGATATTTTGTAAGCTAAATGAATCCTGAATAACCTAGCAAAGGTTTGGGTTTTGGTTTTTCTCCTAAGACACAGGCATAATCTCTTAATGAAAGGATGCAGATAAATTCTAACAAAAGAATACTAGGGAATTATGAAGTTGCCTGCCATATGACTGAAAGAAAATAATTTTCTCTAGAAAATGAAGATTTAAAAGGTAATTAGTTAAAAATACTTACATATTTAATGATTTTTGTTCTGCATATTAATGACCATTAAATTCCTTGCAAATAGCAGTAAAAAGGATTTGGTTATATCATCTTCCATAAGGCTAAAAGTTCAAGCATTTACAGAGAGATGAAATTTTAATTTTCAGCATTTTTTTCTTTAAAATTTTATTTCTTCAAATATTCAAGGATTCAAATTCAAAGGATTATTTTGGTTTCCTTCAGGGTGGATAATCAGGGTTCTTCTTATTTTACACGCAGACATGTTGTTTATAAAATTTACTTTAGCTCCGAAGAAATGGAAAGAACACCAATGGCTAATTCAATAATACCACTGTACCGCAGGGTTGTACGTTCCTGGAATTACTACTTTGCATTAGATCCACCTCACAACACAACTGGTTCAATATACTACTTGATCAGTATAACTGTCTAAAGCTTAGTATATTTAATTCCAATAACTATAGGTAGCTGCACAATAATTTTAAGAATAGGAAGTTGATCTTTATAGACTAAAATAGATTTTCTTCTGAAATAATTATGACATTAATTCAACCAAAATGTAATTAAGAAGCTACTATTTAAGAGTAGTATATTAACAACATATTCAGAGAATCCAGTAAAACGCCTGTTCAGCCTTATATTTTCTTCTATTTAGAAAGTTAACTATATTCTTCCTTCCTCACTTCTCCCTTTGTTTTGTGGCGGAGGAAAGAGGTAAGTTGCTATTTGGAAAAAAAGCATGAATATTGAATATAAAAGGTCTCAGCTTTTTGACATGCAGAAGACAACCGTAAAAAATATTCCATCTGTCTTATTGCTGCCTTTTCTGATGATCTAGACCTGAGTCAGTGGTAAATTATTTTCTTTTGGCCTTTGATTTTGAGTCCTACTTAAATTAGTTATTCAAACTGAAAATTCGTTGTACAGAGGTTATTTACTATGAGCTGTATTCATCCAAGATTTATGAATTTTCTACCTTTGAAATAAGAATATCAGTTTGGTCTTTGTTTTTGTACATTTTTTCTAACGTTAGTGTTACCAGCATCTTTTACATAAGTTTACACTGTGTGAATAGTGAAAGAGTTGGCATACTATGTTACTTCATTTGCTTTTTGGCAAAGTCAGATTTAGTTTTGAATTTGAAAGTAATATGAAATTCAAAAGGAACAGCCATTGTTGACTGAAATATTATCCCATCATTTACAAGCTAGCCCAGATGTACAAAGTGAAAAATAAGGACTTTGTGTCTTCATGGAAATAAGTACATATAATTATTGTATGCGTGCATGTGTGTATATACATATGTGTGGCTCTGTGTCTGTATACCACTATAGATATGGAGGTAAACCCGTATCTATACATATAGCCGATACCTATCCATAAAGCCGTATGCGTATATTTTCCTTAGAACAGATATATCGTTCTCAATTCAACTAACCTAATTTCCCTCTTTCAGTAGAGACAAGCTTCTTTACAATAAACACCAAGGAAAAGGTTATTCAGAGTATGAACTGATAAAGTAGCCATCTAACTTTTTGTTTAAGTTGATGAGAAAACTGGTAGGGGAAATTATTTCTGTAGTGAACTCCATTTGGGTTGATTTTCAGCATTACCTTCAATAATTTTTTTATGACCCCAGAACAAGTGTCCTACTTTCTCTTTTTACATAGAGTAAGAGTATTTCCGGCAAAAATGGGACAGTGTTTGTGCACAATACCAATTTTACTCTGACAGAAAGTGGCAAAAATCCATCAACCTTTAATATTTGTGATTCCCTTCTCAGTGTAGTAAAGTCCTGTCAAATAGCAGATGGGGAAAATTAATTATTAAACTGAGCAATAAATAAAACCTGTAATTTTTTTATTAGTAATCAAATTAACAGGAAAGATTAATCCTGCCATATAAACATTTGAACACCTAAGGGGAACAAAGAATTTTCAATTAATATCACATTCCCTTGACATAACAATTTGGGAGAAGAAAGGGACGAATGTTTTTCTAATTAATCAAATACAGCAAAACGGAATTATAAGGAAGCAGATTACTTTTCTGTTAATTTCTGCCTTGTTCTCCACAATGCAGATGCTTCTTTCACACACATTTCTGTTCATCTTCCATTCTGAGGATTTCTAGCCAACTAAAAATCTTTTGTTTCTTGCAAGTGGCAAAAAACCTGTTATCGGCTATGACTGAGCAGCTTAATACTCTTCTACAACGGAAAACATGTTTTGTTTTCAGTCACAGAATACACCTTTGACTTTCTGCAACACATATCTTTGGCTCTGATGTAGAAGAAACTTAGCTGCAGAGAGAAGTCAAAGCTACAAGAAGAAAATGAGATAGTTGAATCCAAACATATACTTCAATCCCAGCTGTGAATGCTGTATTGCTAGCATTAAGAATGCTGTCCTGCCACATTTATTGGTTTTGATTTGTCTCCAACTCATTCAATTTCATCATTTAATTATTAGCGTATGTAATACTATTGGCTAACTAATATACAAGGATATATGTTGTGCTTCCAGTTTGTGAGTCACAATACAGAAGGATAAAAGTAATAGTACCATATAGAACATCTGCTTTGTCCAGTAACACAAAAGACAATTTTGGAAATAAAACACTAGCCCTGTAAGTCATGATATTATCACTGGCATAGAACAGACTCCCCTCCTCCTCTGTTAGGTTGACATTGGACAAAATGGAAGCATGAACTAGTTTCTGTAAAGAGCAAACAGAACACCTTTGTTTCATGTTTGATAGGAAGAACACAAAATACAATTAAAAAATACAAAAATAGTAACAGTTATATTTATCAATGATCTTTCACCTTTGTTTAGGTATACATATCCTAATTCAATACATGTATTCATATAAAGTTTTGCAAATGTAACTTTGATGAAAAGTGATGTTTCCATAAAGATACATCAAGGACCTTCTATCCATTTTTTCAATCTGTTATGATATGATTATTCATTTAATGAAAATAGTCTTATAAAAACAGCCATTGTGGGAAAAGATGTTTAAGAAAAAAATCTTTTCTTTTTCCTGGCTAAATTTCAAAGTTGTTTCGGTTTTTTTGTTGGCTTTATTTGGTGTTTTGTTTTGTGTGGGTTTTTTTGGGTTTTTTTTCCCTCTGGTATTAAATACAGATTTTCACCATTTAAATACCTTTTTACTTTGTAGAATGAAACGTTTTCGTCACAGCATGGAACAGAAGAAAAGATCAAATGCTAGATTTTTCCTGCTGTGAGACATTCTTGAAGGCTGAATTTAGACCTACTGATCAGCTTCATGCAGGCATATGAGAGAAGTTTTGAAAAGAGAGGTGTTTGAGTGGCAGTCTTTGAAACAAACACTTGAAAAACTGTGGTCTGGAGAGGTTAATTATTTTCATTCTTGTGCTCTAAGTATGCTTGTTTTTTTATTGACTTTTAGTGTAAACACAAACAATAACTGTCTTACAAGCTTTCTAGAAGCTGGACTAGCCATAGATAAGTTTTAATTTTACTGTATTCGAGAGGCAGAAAGGGTGAAATAATTTTCAAAGCAAGGCCTCTCAGGAAAATATCTTTTTATTAGAGAATTTGACCATGGAAGTAGAATTTAGCAAGAAGCATTATCTAAATTGATTTCAGCAGTTATTTGTACTGCAAGTGTTTACTACAGTGCTTAGTGACTGCAATTTAGTGAGACTTAATTATGTTGATAAAATAATTATACCAATGACCCCAATCACAAACATGTTGTGCATAGTACTCACTGTCATTTTCAGCGTAGGCTGAAAACCAACTCCATCACAGTTTAGCAGTTCTTTATAAAAGCCTGTAAGTAGAAGGGTTAGGAAAAGAAACTGAGAAAATGCCTAAAGATTACTAAGGAGACAGGATTTTAAAGAAATACATTTTAATAATGAGTAAATGATCTCAAACAAATGATATCTTTAAATGCAAGTTCGTGAAATAAATGATGCACAGAAATCCTAATTAGCATAAAAAAAGGTAAACAGAAGTAAATTTTAAAACCTTTTAGACATGTTCAAAGGCACTTGTCTTCCATTTTCTATTTTCATTAACATTTTCTAGCTATAAGCTTAAAAGGATTCAGAAGAGCAATAGCTTAATTTTACCTGCAGAAATTTGAAAAGAAGCATGAATTGAGTGCATTAGGGCTTTTTATTTTCTGGGATCCTTTGGCCTTCCTTAGTCTGAACAAGAAAAAAACAGACTTTGCAACACTTCTCAGTCCTAGGGAAGCAGTATGGTTACCTTGACCATAACAGTAACTTTTTCTTTATTTAATGAAAGCAACAACAAAAAGAAAGAAGCTGGAAATTTTTGATGTCTTTCTAACTGCCTTGCTTTTCATTGCTGGATATAGAAAATGCCATGATCTATCTGAAATGATCTGTAGCTGAATACCAGAGGCTGACTCTCTGAATTAGTCATAGATCTGCTGCCTTTTCAATGGGGATGTAATAAATACAAACATATAGTGTGTCTGCATGTAACTGGAAGTCATGCAGGCCACTACAAAGAAAGAAGTCATTGGATTTCTTATCTCTTTTAGAGAAATATCACTACAGCAATGTGCTTTTAATGGGTCTCCGATTCTGGCATGAGTGTTACAGAGGCTTTTTAAAACTGCATTGCCATCAAGTAGTCCATAAGACTGCTGTTGAAGACAGTGGGAGCTGTAGGGCTCACAAGAGGATGGAGTAGGAACAGATGGACCAAGACTGGAGGCAGCCAACAGCCAGTCTCATAATGAACAGCTCTCTTGCTAGGCCATGTCCCAGTTTTTCAGCCTTTGGGCTGTAATATTCATCTTCTATCCTCATGAGCTACACAACTCTTTTGCCTGGTATTTACTCTATGCCTCCTAGGCAAGCTGCCCCAGTACCTGCAGAAATAAAGCATTCATGAGGAAAAGCTTCTGTTAATGATGTGTTCCCGGCCTAAAGCTGTACTCATGATACAAACTCTTAAATAAACCTTTTTTTATAATTACACTCATTCCTTCTATATCAGAGAGTATGGGACATGGGCAATGGTGACTGGTTCAGTGTGCCTAGTCCCTGACAATTTGTTACACTGGCTGCAGATAACACTAGAAACCACATTGCACAAACATTGGTGAGCCACTGGCAATGGTGACATGCAGAGTTTTCCACAAGGTCTGATGTCTTGTCAAGGTGGTGCCTTACACAAATTATATTAGGGCAACTCCTATTCAAAAGAGAATTAGGGCTAGAACTATATGCGGAGCTGACAAGAGAATAAGCAAAAAGCAACCATGGGGGCAATACTTTCTTCTGCAATATCAAAGAAAATGTTATTTGGTCCCAGCGGCACATAAAGGTCTCAGCCAGTTGCTGTATATTGGTTAATCAACTACCTGCACCAAATCACAACCTCTAATACGAAATGTTAGTCTGTATGTTTCAAAGACACAGTTACTGACCTCATATAGATTATTTCCTGTCATACTAGGACTCTTTACCATGGTTAAGAGCAAAAAAACCCTACTTACCGCGGTGATTCACTCTATTTAACCAGTTATTCCTGAAGAAATGCTCTCTGTCACTTTTTCGATTTATATTTACAATTGTTTCACTGAATTTAGGAGAATAAGTGGTACAGGGAAGGGAAGGAGAAAGATAGTGACCTTTGTGGAGGAAGAGAGTAAACAGAAGTCTTAAAAGCAAGTAAAAATCAAAGATAATGCTTCATGATAGGCAATGACATGGCAGAATATGCCCTCACTTAGAATATAGGTCCAAGTTCAAAGTAAATTAAAAATAGAAATTTAAACACTGATATTATTTACTGAAGTCAAACAAATTGTTAAAAAAGTTTAATTTATGTTCTACCATTTACAGAAATATCTCTGTAAATTTATTCTCAGGTTCCACTGTACAGAAATTGCTGCTGACCTAGTTACCTCCTCATTAATTTTATATGCAGTTTAGTACCTGAAAAGCAATTTTTCTCTAAGTGGTAAAGGAAATATTATTCAAAGTGGTAATGTTTCCTGCACAAAATTATAATATTTACAAAAACCCCCACAACAGCTTTCTAATCCATCACAACTTGTTTGTTTATGTTCATAGGTGAAAATGTTTAAGTCTTTAAAACAACAGGGAAAGTGTCTTATTTTGCATGCTGTTGGAGCTGTATTATTTCAGTAGTTACAGATTTACTTTATTGACAATCATTTTGTAACCAGTCAACTGAAACTGCAATTTGTACAGACTGCCATTCTGTGTCAACATGAAATATATTAGAAAGACACATGAGGTTAGTACTGATAGAATCAAAAGATACGTAATAGTCAAAACAATATAACAAGGTAGAATGAAAGCTTTGTGCATTAATTTGCCCCAGCTTCACACAGAAAATTATCTTCTGCCTATTTACTCAGTGAATGTGGCAGTAATGACAGACTGTTTCACTTTTGGATGAAACTAACCCCATAAACTGTGCTGTTTCTCAACTACTCCAGCAAAGTGAGAATCTGGTGTTGATTTCATAGCAACATTAAAAGTATTAGAAATTTGTCTTGTGTGAGCAAACTTCTTGGACAGTATGCACTTCTAAAAAGTAAGTGTGAAAACAATCTTCACCTGTTCTCAAAGAAAAGTTTCACATTAAACCAGTTAGGGTTTTTTTGCACCCTTGCCTGTTCAGGATAAATCAGGTATAGCCTGATTTATAGAACATTCTTTTCCTCCAGCAGTTCGTAGCAGATTAATTCTACTCAGACTTAAATCAAGCCCTGTATAACTGCCTATCACAATAATGAGAAGAGGTCTTATGAAAATCAAGCTAATAGAGTATGAAAGTTACTGATTTTCTGTTTCAATTGCAAAGACAGAGCTAAATATTTTTAGTCCGTGCATTTTTTTAGTTACCAAAACTGTTTAGACAACTTCGTAAGAATATCACTGGATTAATAATTATGTACAACCTGAGTGAAAGATTCCTTTTTTAAATCATACTATTAATGTTCAGTTGTCCATGGGCTACGTTATAGTTGCAAAACCATTTTACAGAAGCCTAAGTGTAGACCAGGTTGGTATATCCCCACAGTATAAACTGTATTGTACGCTGTGACCTCACAGACTCAGGCTGTACTTTATTACAGTAGACCACTGGTGACATATTCTTTTTGGGTTTATGTCCCTATTCTCATTTTTTGTTCTTATAGGTTAATTTAAATATTGCTTTATCCATGATTTTCTTCATCCTTGATACCCTCACTTTCCCCCTTTACTCCAGGCAGCTCAAATTCAATCAGCAGAATAGTGTTACCAAGACAGTTATCTCAATAAAGTGTTAAATTTCTTCTTCAGCATTTTCCTTCAGCCTTCGCTTTCAATTACGTGTTCATAAAGTCAGAGAAATGATATCACAGCATGCCTTCTATATAGATGCCAAAATGAACTGTCTATAGATCAATCAACTGCTACTTGCAAAAGCATCCATTTGTTAGCAACTAATGCTTAAATTCCTTGCCTGAATCAGTTTGCCCAAAGAGGGTTGTTTCCTTTTCAACAAAAACCACCCTAAGAAAATGGAAGTTTAAGCCAAGGCAGCTGCATTAAATACGAGCCACCAGATGGCAGCATGATCGGCAGTTCTTCCTTATGAAGGAAGGGGTTATGCCTCAGAGAAAAACACCTGGTTAGTGCAATGCTCTTCTTCATCTTCATGCACCAGTAAAACAAATTAGTTACTTGTAGCATTTTACCTGGGACTGTTGCTGCATGACAGAGCTCCTGCTCACAGCAGAAGGAAGTCTTAATGTTCCTGCTTTTTATTCCAAAATGTGCAATGTGAGCTTGCTCTTTCAAAAAGCACCAGTCCCCTGAGATTTTTTTTTTCCCTACTGTCTTTTTCCTTCTCCTCTGGAGAAGAAAAACCAGAATCGTCTTTGTATTATGTTGAATTTGAGGGTGTTTTTTTTCATCATTTAGAAATTATAACAAAAAGAGCCAGAAGTGTCATTTTTCCCCAGAATTTAATTTTGTGGGAAAAGAGCCCACAGAGCAAAGTTGTTTTTTTTTTTTTAATGTGTACTGCACTGTATTTTTGTCGCCAATCAGGCAATTTTTGTGTCAGAGCTCAAAGAACTGTCACAGCCTCAACTTGGTTGCCAGTAGTCAAAAAGATGTAAGGAATTATGAGGTGTTAAAGGAAGGTCTTCACACCTCTTACCAGCCATAGTTCTGTGTGTGTCTGTACATTTCCTCAGTGCTTGCTGGCACATTTAATAAACTTGCTCTCCTGGCCTTGCCAAATTTCTTTGTAGAAATCAAGGATCACTGTCCATCTGTTTTGCTTTATACACTAGCTCTGTGAACAGACTTCAGAAATTATCTAGATTGTGTTTTTTCACAGCTGCAGACAGACAACAGTCTATTGACTACTCCTGCTTTAATGACTTACTGCTCATAACTGTAGCCCTGTTAAGTAGTCATGTGGCTTTCACTAACACATTGCCTTTGGAAATAAAAATGTTGGCTTGAACTACCTCATGTATTTGCTATGGTCCACAGAAGTAAATTTACTTCTCTGGTATTAAAGGCAATCTTATGGTGTATATATATATACTCTGATGGTTTGGTATACACTTTCTGATTATTTGATTTGCACTGATGAAAATCAATTTTTTTCCTATTAGACATATATTTAAATATCTTCATTTTATCTCATTTTTTTACCTAGGCTTTGGTAGAAGTCCCACCTAGTGTTTAAAAGGAGACTGTCATTGTCACTGGACAGAAGGTGGAAAGCTGTATTTTTTCCTCTTTTCTTTTTAACAACATGATCCTTTGGTATTGTGATTTTTTGTGATAGCTTCTCTTCCTCCACATAAAAAATATATCCTAAATACTGTAACTGCATTTGTAATGGTCTCTAGTGAAATCTTAAGCTAAACTGATCAAATAATTCATACACTGGACAACCTGTGAAAGATCCCTGTATCTCCAAAGAGCCTGTGTGCCGTTTCAGAAGTGACGTATTCAGGGATTTGCATTCCGATTCTCAGCACTTAGCTCCCTTTGGCTCTTCAGTTATTTATTTTCATTTGCATGACACAGTCTATGGTGATTGATTTGAGCACACTCAATTATCCAAAGACCCGGTGAATGATATAAGCCTATGTCAGATCAGTGAGAGAGAGACGTCTACCAGAATGCACTCACACAAAAGTGGACAATACTGGACCAATGGCACATTCTGACTCAGTTCCTTTGGAAGTAATTATACTAAACACTGTAAGAGCAAAAGCTTACTGCAGTCACTAGCATTGTGTAACAGGTTTAGTAAAAAGACCTTCTTACTTTGCCTCTGGCCTCTACAGTGAGCTTTTGGCCCCGTGCAGTACAATTTCTGTTGTACCAGTTGCCCTGGCAGTTAAAAAATCTTGAGTATCAAAAAGTGTTACTTGGGCTACAATTAGGAAAAAATGCTGAGCTTGGTTTGTTGGATACAAGGGTAAAGATTTTGGACCCAAGAAAAAGAAGGGGAAAGGACTGAAGTTGCATGTTGTCTCTCAGATCAGGACAGGGAAGTCCAAGTGGTGAGCAAAGGCAATCGTGATCCCAAGGCAACAGAGTATTGGGGCAGATCAGGGCAGATCTCTTCATCCATTAACTAAAAACACCCAGCTGACCTTTGGGACATCTGTTTCATTCACCTGATGATAGAAGTTGGTGGAATACTGTCTCCTAAGTGATAGTATTTAATTTGTAACTCAAACTGTCTCCCTCTGCAAAACATGAGATGTTCTTTTTATATATATAAAAAGCCATTTGCTGACAGCTTTCCTCCCCCCCGCCCCCATCATTCAATAGTGCTACTCACTTTATTAAATCCTCCAGCGGAGAAACTGCCCACTTGTTTTTGATGTCTTTTTTTGCATTTAATGAGGATGGCTGCTGGATGTCATGCTTTCTTATTTGATATGGTGACACTGATATGTTTCAACTGAAGTGTATATCCTACTGGGTAGAAGGACCCAGTTACAGCACACTATTTGCCTGTCATGGTTCAATGTTGCCGTTTAAATAAAAGTGACCTATGTGTTAATGGAGCTATAACCTCTGCTTTAGAGTAAACTGTGTCTCAATCAAAAATAGAAATGGAAAAAGGGAATATACTATGCCGCACAAAAGGTGAGGTATTACTGTGGAAGGTAATACTTAAGCAAAATGTTTATATCTTGGCAGCACATCAAAGTACTTGCTGGAATCATGGTTTCAAATTGAGCTGGAGTTTTTCAGGACAGTGTAAGTACATATGTATAGGTGCCTTAGGTTAGATTAAGGATCCGTCTTTCCCAGAATCCTGCTTCTGAATAGGGTCAGCATTGCTTAGGGAAAACCTCCTTTTAACAGGTACAGCAATGAAAACTTCTGGCAATCTGCAGTTTAGGGAATGCCTCAGCCAGAGGATCTGTGTTTAATAGCACTTTGTAGGGGTATTTTTTCCATGTCTTTACCTAAACTTTTAAGAACTTATTTATGCTTTTGGACTGTAAATATCTTGGAAATGACTTCAGCTGTTGACTGCTTGCTGCTTGAAAAGCTGCCTTTTGTGTGTTGCAACATGTTATCTGATCATTTTATTTGGTGTGTTTCTGCATTTTTAGGAAAAAATGATCATTTTCTATTAGCTTTCAGCCCACCATTTGAAACCTCCATAGTGCCTTCTGGTCATTTCTCTTCTGAGACAAAGTGTCATAGTCTATTAAATGTCTCCTAGTACAGATGCCATCTCACTCCCTTGATCAGCCTTTATAACCCTCTATGTATCTTTTTACCTTGTGAGGTAGAGGGACAGCACACAAATATTCAAGACTGGATATAATCAAGGTGTTTACAACAGCATAATGGTATTTTCATTTTTTATTCACATATGAAATCATTCCTACCATTCACTTTCTTTTGACTGAAGCTGAATATTGAGCCAACTTTTTTCATCAAACTAGTCACAAGACTTGTGAGATGTTCTCGGAATAACACTAGCTTATTTATAGCTCATCATTTTCAGTGTGTGTATCTAATATAGACAAGGTTTTTTTCTAATCTATGTAGATTCCTTTAAAAATTTGCCTTTTATTGCTGTGTCCCTCAGGCAGTCTGCTGGAAATTCCTGAAATATTTAGAAAAGTCTCAATCCTCCAGATTTCCCCAGACTTATTCATCACTAGTAGTGAGTCTCCCAGTGTTGTTAAAGGTAAGTTGTTAATGAAATCTCAGTTTTAACTATATCATGAAGCAAATGGTTCTTAAAATTAAAGAAAAGCATGATGCAACTCTATTAGCAAATGCAGTAGCCCTCAGCAGGGCATAAATATAGAATTCCGCTTAAAAGAATTGTTTTCCACACAGGGGAATTAATCCCATTTTATTTTAGTCATCATTTTTTACGGTTATGCTTACATTCAGATCTATAACAAAATCTGATCTTCACAGACAAAATTCTTGCTAGGTTTTGAGTACAAAGTTATGAACACCAGAGACAGTGAATTATAAACTTTAAAATTCTGAGACAATTTCAGTTAAGTTATCATAAGTTGTCACCCTACAGTGTTTCAAATTTTCTGTTTTCCTAATTTTAATGTGGACTTCATTTTTGTGGCTTTTCCTTATGTGTCTCTGACAGGAGACAGAAACCAACATTTTGGCCTCTTGGTCAGTTTTGTTTCATGATGAAAAATCCTCCATTTTTCTCTTTCTATGTTTTCAAAGTTTAACTAAATTATTATCTTTATAAAAGGGTATTTTGAACTGGAGGACCACACTAACATTTTAGTTGCAAATGTTTAAGGAAACTGAATGTGTGCTTGGATATATCTAAGAGTACAGCCAATGTAACGTGTATTAAGAAATAGTTTCATTAGTTGAGCAATTGATATGATTGGAAAAATGCACAGATTTTCTTGATGAGCCACACACTGGTTCTGACAGGCAGAGAAATAGTCAAGCCAATCCAAGACCAGATTGAGAACAATAACCTGTGAATGATGTTAATCCATCACACACTTTGAGGTAGAAGATTAGTGATAGCATGGGATAATGGGATACAAATTAACAAAAATATGGCAGGTTCAGCAGGGGTATACAAGAACTTCGTATTTGTGAGAGAATGAACTTTTAACTTGACTGACTAATGGGTAAACTGTTGTGGTCTTTTGATATCTCCAGTCTCAGCATCATCTACATTTTGTAAACAGCTTTTAACATTTATTAGAATTTTACTCTCTGTCTCACCTATCGAAGCCGTTCTGCAGATCTCCTTGAAACATTCAAATTTTGAAAGCTGAAATAGAGAGCATAAGTGCTATATGAAAACATTATTTTATTGCTCCGTGTGTGTTTCTGTCCTTCATAAGTTGTTTGCTTGAGTTCTTCTATGGCAGTGGCTGGAGGGGTTTGTGTATGACAGGATACCTGCACTAATTTTCATGGATCCTACATAAGCATATTCTTTTCCTTCAGAAACATGAATTAACACATGGAGACTGTACCAATGAAATTGATGTGTATCCCCATAAATCCTTGCAATTTGTAGAAGTTAGACCACACAGTTACTAGTGAAAGAAAATTTTTCACAAAAATACCTCTCCACCTCTGATATGTCACTCCTGGTTGTCAAGGAAATGCCAACCCCTGTCCCTGTTTTTGTTGTGCAGAGGCTGAATACTTTCTTTTCCCAAAGTTACAATTATTGTCCTCAAATTGTACATAGCTGCTTATTTGATCTGTCTGTGCCAGACCAGTTGAAAGTTAGTGTGCCTGAAACTTGTCCACATTTTCAACTGTATCAGCTTGTTTGTTAAAAAGATACTTCTTACCGGCTTGGCCTTTCTAACTACGATAATACTACAAAACGCTTAATGTGATATTTGTTTGCTTGTTTTACAATCAGAGCATAAAAAGCAAGAAAATCTAATGATTTAAAAGGAATCCATGGAATAATTAAATCCTTAAAAAAAGCTTCAAGCAGGTAATCCTGATAACAAAAGCCTGTATTTTAAGGATGTTATAAGTTTAAATGGAAACAAAATACCTAGAAATGTCAATTGTATTAATATTAGCAATCCTTGCCTGGAAAAAAACAATCAAACCAAACCAAGACAGAAAAGCTGTAAGGCCCAATTTGTTGTTCACAAGGTGATATTTATGAATAGAAAAAAAAAAAAAAAAACCAAACAAACAAGCAAACCATGAAATACTGCATAATTCTTACCTGATGAAATACAAAGGCAGTATCAATAATAGAGAATGCAGCAGAAAGAGTATCCAGGTAATTGCTGTTTAGGGAAGTAAATGGTGAAGCATGAATTATTGTGAGAATGTAGAAAATTTCAAGTGGACTCTGGTCTAAATACTTGAGCTCATCATGCAATTTTCAAGATTTCCAAACAATTAAGAACCCTATGATATTGATTCTCTTATCATAAACTTAGCCAAAGCAGCTCAACTTTACAATTCCATGAGAATAACTGTTTAATTTACTAGTGGTGAAATCATGCTAATTCAAAAGAATAGAATTAAGGAAAACCTACAGAAATGTTACAGACTCAGCCTTGTAAGGTGTGGAATATTTTTAATTCTCAGCAACTTAAATGGCAGTTTAAAGAGCTCAACACTGCACAGGATCAAATCCTGTGTGTCTTTAAAAGGTTGGTGATTGCAGAGCATTTGAAATGAGAAAAGAATTTATGTAACATTACAGGAACATTACTTTTATAGTTTGAAATAAATTTACACTAAGGCATTAAATTAAAACTGCAGCGTCTGAAAACAAAAGTCTTTTTTTGCAAATGAACATATAAGTTTTCTCTCATTAGTTATTACATACACTGAATCTCTGTTTGTTTTTATTTTGTTTTGTTTCGTTTTGTTTTCTGGATTAGAAACAGCCCTAAAATAAAGGTAGTTTGTATGGATGTGTAATTAAAGGCAAATAGATGTCCTCTCCCAGCTTCTTGGGCGCGCCCTGCTTTCTTGTTGGCAGGCCAGTATGAGACACTGAAAAGTCCTTGACTGTTTAACAACAATTAAAATATTAGTGCATTATCAACATTACTCTCATCCTAAATCCAAAACATAGCACCACCAGCTGCTAGTAAGAAAATTAACTCTATCTCAGCCAAAGGCAGGACAGTATCCACCTCCTATTCTATACCATCTACATCAGGCTCGGGTCCCACACTGTCCAATACATCCCCATTAACTACCACCCCCCTTCTCATCCTTTGGTATAATACACGGATATCATTCCCCTAGTCTATGGACCACCACTGTAAAATTTCTGTAAAACAGCCACAAATGTCCAGAAAATGCTCATTAAGTTCATTTAGTGCACGACTTTATTGTCCATCTGTTGTGGTGGTCACTCAGAACAGGAGAAGTGGTGTCTCGCGTGGAGTTACTGCACACCAAAGCCAGCTCAGGTCAAGTCACTTCCGCATTTGCACTGCTTCTTGTAAGGCTTATGCTCCATTGCTTCAGGTGGTTGTTGCTGTAGTAATTCCTACAACATGCAACTCAAATTGTGGGTTACAACAGTTTAAATGTATATCCATCGCTATCTCCACCCTTGGTCCCTTTGGGCTACGTTATAGGGTTTAACACTGCAATGAACTCCTCTCCTTGGTCCTGGCCTGGCTAGCAAAAATGCCTTACGTAGCTTTAAATGGTTCCATCAAAACATTATTAATGCCCCGCCACAAATATCTCGATATTTAAAAATAAATTCTCAAGAAGCTGCTCTCCTGGAGTGAAAGTTGGGCTGTTCGTCAGGATGAGGATAGATGGAAGGACCCTGAGATCTCTGCACAGTCTGACCAGAGCATGGTATCAGGCACGTAAAAATAAATACTCCCTCACCGCTCAGTTTTCTTCCATTGCATTGTTGATATTTGCATAGGTGACATGATGTTACAGATCCCCAGTAGTTCCCTCTTTTGGCAAGACAAAAGAGGGAAGGAAGGGATTATGATTCAAAGATATGCCCACCAGTCACAGCCTCCTGGAGCTATACTTTGGATAAAGTATGTCGTATATCTCTTCTTACTCAAGATTGTGCCTCAGGACTAGGTTTTCCCTTTAAAATTAAGATGTGCAGCAGGAGGTTATTTCATACAAGTCAGAGAAAGTTTGTTAATAACTACACCCTTCCTGAAAACAAAATGCTCTTCAAAGTATATAATTTTATTTTATATTACTTCCACACACATTGCTGTTTATTCTTAGTATTAGCTTTGAGCTATTGTGTATTGGAAGAACGAACTTGAATGTATGACTGTTTTTGTTTCTTTCCCTTAAAAATGATTGCAGCTATTGAAGGATAGATGTCAAAATAAGTAGAAAATGTTAATGCAGTGAAATAAATTTAAGATGTGTGGATTTATTTTCTATTTTGCTATAGCTATCAGGAAACTCTAGTGATCTCCTGCCTCTGCCTCCCACCTTCAACTCCATCAATAGTGGAAATGTTTACTAAAAATGGCTTCAAATGGAGACCTAGACACCATCAAAAACAGCAATAGGACTACTCAAGTTGTTTAACAGTTAATCTGTCTTTAACCTTTTGCAGAAACAGGGCCAAAAGCTGCATTTCTTTTTGCTTGACCTAAAATTTACATCTCTTGTTTCTGTCAGTTTCTATGAGAAATTATTAAAAAAAAATTAAAAATCAGATCAAAAGTAGTGCAAACAATTACTGGTAAACAATACATTCCTGTAGTTCTTCTAATTTTCTATTTCTATTTCTAATTCCTATAGTTTATTCTAATTTAATTCCTTTTCCATTCTTTTAACTTCTCAAAAGAGAAGTTTTGAGCTTCTTATCAGTCTATTATTGTTAAGACTATGTGGTTATCCTATAAAATAATGGCTAGAGAGACATCCAAGAAGTTTTTAATGTCCATAGTTTATTGCCATGACTTAGGAAAGATACCCTTCTCTTGGGGTGGCAAAACTCAGTACTTTAATACATCCTCTAAATATTAGGGTTAAAAGTGAAGCCACTAATTAGGATTTTAGACAGCACAGTAAAAGTAAGCCAAATGTGTGGGTTTGGTTTGTGGTTTGGTGCTGTTTCATTGGGTTTTTTTTAGAACTGTTATGACAAAACAAGCAGGAAAAAAATAATCCACCAACTGATACAGCACGCTCTGGCATAACTTTTTTGCCAGATCTGTCATCTCTGTATAGAGAAGTCATAGATACCACCCAGAAACAAACAGTCGTATTGTCTGTCCAGCATCGGGAAAAGCTAAACAAAATGCAACTTATCTGCAGGGGAAGTGAAACATCTTTATTCCAAATAATAGGGAATGAAATTTTATAAAAGGAAATTGGTAAAAACGCCACCTGAAGAGCTTCAGCTTTCAGCTGTTGCTGACAAAAAAGCTTTAAATTTATTTCTGATTAATTGAAAGCTGTGTATGGTCTGTGGTCAGAAAATTAAATTCCTGATGCAATGTCAACAAGTGGCTTCTTTTAACTGTCACATAACGCTTCTGGAAAAATAGGTCAGTCATTATCATAATAAATATAACAATCATTTGGTATACAGTGAGTGCAAGATAATTACAAACTGTTTCCAATAACTGATCAGTTTTCAAGATCACTGAGTATCTCTGCAGCTGTGAAAGCTAACAAACAAAACAAACAAAAAAAAAAGCCAAAGCATATGGTTTGCACAAGCTGGTAAGAAAACTCAGTATTGTCTACTTGAAGAGTCTAGGAAAAAGATTTCAAAGATGTTATCAGTTTCTACCTATGAGCAAGGAAGGAAATCAGTCATCACATGATGATCATTAGGGCATTCCTTTACCAATAACTGCTTGGAAAAGTACAAGCCAATGTTATTCTGATCTGTTTGACTGATGAAGTTGCAGAGACCTGAACAGAAAATCAATCAGCCTTCTCTTCTGGGTACAGTACAAGTGATAAAAATTTTGTTGAATAGCAAATCTAGGAAAATTGCCATGAGCAGAATCAAAACTTGCATACAAACTTTGTAGCTCATGGGAGCTTTGACTCCATGAATGGAGGTGGTCCGCATGTGATGTTGATCTTATGTAAATTTGATCATCTTATGTAAATTTTTATGATCTTATGTAAATTTAGCTGCCTGAAAAGTCATCGACATCTTCAAATCCAAAACACGTATGTCCTCAGTCAAGGATACTTATAAAATAAGCTTGGTGTTGCAAATACACTGAAATAGGGCGATCTGTTAGCTGGACACTCTTTAACATCATGTTTGCTGCACTGCTGATCTATGCCTTCAAAAACACAAATTGTGACACCTACTTGCAATATGATTTGGGGAACCACATTAAAAGAAAAATATAATTAGAACAACCGTGATGACCAAAACTGCCCAGAGATGATGCCGCAGTGTAATTCAGACAGTGAAAGAATCCCTGAGGATTACTGTATGGAGAAGTCTCATAATACAGTCAGATAAAATATCATAAAAGCTGTTACTGTGCTAATCTTGACTCTTATAAAGTAGCATAGCTCTATACTGAGGATCCAAAACCCATTCCAAAGGCCACAGTTCAGTTCTTCAGTGTTGTTAAATTCTGAGGGTCCACTTGAGATCAGAAGTAATTTGAATTCTGCACAGTGCAGACCAAAATAGGAAATCAGAACATTAAAAAGCAAGTGTTCAGTAACGTGTAGTTTTACCCATGGGTTGTTGCGCATATTTTGAAATAGATGAGCCCCCTAAGTAAAATAGTCAAGGGAAACAGGCAAGAGCTCGCTCATTAATTCTGATGCAATATTCTTCCACACAGTGAACTAGCATATATGTTACGGTGAGTTGCTTCTAACAAACCCCAGTTGAATGCAGTTTAAAGGTTTAAATCTTGATTCCAGCTGTAGAATAGATTAAAATCCATGTTAGAACTGAGTCACTCCTCTCCTCAAGGTAATTGTATGGAATGACTTATAGAAAAGATATTTCTAGAAATTTTCCATATTTTGAGTTAAGACTGGAATCAGAGAAAGGAAGCCCTGTGGCTCACTGTATTCCTGTATTTGACCAGCTCCTGTGCTATCTCCTCCTTCCACACAGACTGCCAGGTCCTTGGGCAGTCCTTGGTGTCCTGGAGCCAGATCCTGGAGGCTGCTGCCCTGAGACCGTCTCTCACTGACAAAAAAAATCTGTCTGTAGGTGTATGACTATGCATATGTGCTCTTTGTAATTAGGTATCCAAACTCCTTGAGAAACATTTAGGATTTTAAAAGTACCATGAATATTAGATCACTGAGAACATTTATAAACTGTGATTCTTGTAGCTTATTCCCTCATTAATTCCAACAAATTAATTAGCTTTTCCTTTTACAATTTTTCTGCTCACTGGAGTTTTACATCCAAATAAATTTCTTTTTAATATGTTAACTTCCTACTCAGTAGGCTTTTTGGTGGATTCCCATTTTGCAGTTATTCTGTAGTGTTTCTTGGGACCCAGGTCCAGATTTTAAAATCTGGCTTTGTAACATAATATAGAACTGACCTGATGTTTTTCTAAAGTGTCATAAAATAGATTTACATATATAACCTACAAGCTTCTTATATACTGCATGAGGAATACTGCTAGTTTAAGTACTCAAGGCACATAAGTCCTTCCCCAGTAAATGTATCTGGGGAGAAACCTATTTGCAAACTTCACTGCCAGTTCCAATTCCGATTCTTACTATTCACTCATTATTTATTTATCTGTAATTATACAACTTCTAAAATACACATCACAACTACATCATAGTTTGATTAACATAATTTTCTCTTTGACTTCCAAGTATGTCAACTTCTGTACTCAAATTGCTACATAATCTGTTTTCCTTTCTTTTAGCTCCATTATTCATCCTAAAAATCTCATCATGGATGGCTGTTCTCTCAATGTAATGCATTTTTGTTTCTGGGACATCCTCATCTTTAAAAGACATAGTCTTATCCTGGTTTATATCTCTGCTTTCATTTCCTTCTGTGACTGTCACAGTTCCAATGTTCTCTACAAACTTCCCACCTTATTGCTTTGCTCTTCTTTATTCTTGTTTCCTTCTCACTTTTGAGAAGGCGTCTGTCATATACTATCTGCCAAGCACTAGTCCTTTAAACTTGCATTTAAACTTTTTTTTTTTGGTAGAAGTAATTTTCATTTTCAGTTTCACTGTGGGTGTCATTCAGTTAAGTGTCGGGATGCCCAGATTCTTTTTGTAGATGGCATGTCAAGATTATTTACATCTAATGAAAGAAATAAAATAACTTTTAACTACCTGCCATCAGTTAATAGTCTTCTTCTGCCTAATTTTTTCTTTCTTTGCCATGGAAGACTGAGTTTATTAATGACAGAGGATTGTTTTCCCTTATAGAATGCTAATTAATGTTGCTATTAGAGTGAATAGACTGATGAGTTAGTCTTATGAATACTTAACCATCTTGTTCAGCACTTAGGTACTGCTTTATAGCAACACAAGCCTTATCTTTTGAACATGCAGATCAAAACTAGACCAGCTGCTGGGTTTTAGTCTGTAGTAAGGCTACCCAGATCAAGATTTTTTAACAGAACTTCTCTAATTAGCAGTGGGTAATCAAGACAAATCCCCAGTGCTAATAAATAATTGCTTACTGATCTTGCTGTACGTTAATAATATAAAACCTGAAATGAACATTATGTCACATTGTTGCTTGTTCCGTGCTAATGCATCAGTGGATTTCCTTTGTTTTTTACCCCCCCACCCCTTAGCTGGGATCATCAGGCAGATGCGACTTGGTACCTGAATAACTAGACATGACCTGAGGTAATTATCAACAACTTACAGTGTACATCAAGCAGTTTCCAGTAATTTTGACACTGCCTGGATCTAAACCGGTAACTTAAAGATGAAAAATTATGGACTCCAGAATAATCCCCAGACATTTACAATTCATGCTTATACAAACAGTTTTGTAGTAGTGAATTTCTGGATCATTAAATAGTTCACCTTTCTATGCATGATATTATTCTGTTACTCTATTGTAAAACCAGAGAGAAACTCACTAAAAAAAAAAAAAAAAAAAAAAAGGTGTTTTAAATAAGAGTTTATAAAGAGCTTTTTATATGTGGAAAAAGTCTATGTTTAAATGTGTTTTGCATCGTAGCCTGCTGTGTAGCTGCTAACGACCAAGGGAATGACAATGCCTGTCCTGTGAGTTATATGTGCTTATGAACTTACTGTGCTCTATTTTAAATATCTGTTTGAAGTTCACTCAAAAAGCCAAACAAAAAAGTAAAAGAAAGATTTTCTTTTCTGATGTCTATTGGTTTATTTTTTTTATTATTCTTAGTTTTTGAACTGAAGTAGTTATCCTCCTTGTAAATTAATTACCAAAGAGCAGTAATTTGAAAAACTAGATATTGCTTCTTCCTTACCAACAATGCTGCAAGCCATTTTTTCTTTGTTTAGTTATTTTGGGGAACCACTGTATTTTCAGATAAATAAAAAAATATTTCAGTTCAGCTCCCACAGTTGTTCCTCCAGTAATACAGAGATATGACAGTCTTCTTAAAAATAATACTGAAATACCAAACACCTATTTCATCAGGAATTAATTATACAATCATTTAAAAAAGCAATGTTTGTTCTTTTCCAGGAGACACACTATAAAAAAAATATTTCTTTCATGTGTATACTTTTAAAAATTTGGATTAAATTGAAGCACATCCTTTTGGATAAATCACTTCTTATATTCAAAACTGAAGGAGCACTTCAGGGGATCTTTTTTTGAAATATAATTATGCACTCTCCCTTTGTTCCCTTCTTCTCCTCCCCCCTCTAAGGCAAGCTGATAAAAAGCGGAGCAATGCCAGCACTGAAGAAAAAAAGACATAGCAAATTCTCAGTTAAAAAAAAATAAAATCAGGTTTACTTTCACTCTTAATACTCCCACAGTGGAGAAAAAACACTGCCCAAGTACACTTGGAGGTATTTTCCTTACAAATTTATTCATTCATTCTTTGTTGCTTCATTTGATGTAAAATAGCAGTAATCTGGCCTGTAAGTACATGTTTGACCATTGTGAATGGAAAACACTGCAGCAGCCGTTACTGGTTATTTTAGGGAAAAACTAGCATTTTGTAGTCGTTTTCAGCAGACTGATCTTCTTTCCCCTTTGATTTAGCAGGAAAATTGGCTTCTATTCTGTATGAAATAACAGATACACTACTTGGGTTTGCCCAGCAATAAATGAAAAGAACTGCTTGTATTTTTCTCTTTAATGTATTTCTTTGTTTAAGGAATCTCAATTTTGTGAAGAGCTTTGCATTGAGGGGCAATACTAGTCAGTAAAGTATAATAGAAAGGAGGATATGAAGGTAATGTTTCATAATGCAAATAGAAGGGAGAAATAGGACCCTAGAAAAATGACTAGTACAAAAATAACAGCAGACTGCAATCATCAAAACCTGAAAGAATTATTGTAAAGGGTTTTTTTCCATATGTACATGTTTTCCTTATAACTAGTTATATTCAGTTTAATATATATGTTATGTGAGCTCTGAAAATACCCTATATTTAATAAAATAAGAATGAAATCTTTTAAAATCATGCTATTAGATTCATAGCAAAACAACAACCAAAATCTCTATAAACTTAATCTATCTGTCTGACCACTACAGACATTCAATTAGTCAATAGCAATTAGTTTGGTAAGTGCACAACAATGTCAGATAAGTCAGTAAAGTTCAACTGTAGTTGTGCATTTAGTTATTATACAGTTTACAGTCTGACTCTGTGCATGCTCATAGATCTGTCCACTTTTTAATAAGAATCCATTCATGTTATTACTTATTGCCTTCCTCTTTGAAAAAACAGATTTCTGATAATAAATAGGAGCTTGTGGAAGGCCTTCTGTGGTGTCAATAAACTTGGTAAATTTGAATTCAGTTGCAATGATTTGCATCATCAGAAAACCAATGTGTTATCAAAGAAAAAGCTGTCTTGAAAATTTAGGCGATGTCTATATGGCACAGTACTCTTGTCATGAGTCAAATATTTTCAAAGTAGAGCTATATAAGGCAGAAGTACAGGGCTTAGGAATCTTATCAGAACTTTGGAAGCAAGTGTGCAGGACTCATCGTAGCTTCTTAGCAGAAAACTGCCCTAAGTGCTAAATTAGTACACCCTACTTATTCCTGAAGTTAAGTAAGTATTTTTTAAAGTTAATTCTGAAATTTCTGTGGGCAGCTGCTGTACTGTGTAGTTTTATTCAGTGCGAACTGTTAATTAGTGTTGAATATTCTTCACAACACTAGATCTCTTTACAATAGAAAACACTTTTAGTGTCAGATGAAAATGGCTAGGTCACTCTTACATGTACAGCAGTACTCAAGACACACTTTTCCTCAAATGGTACACAGAAACTAATAAAATCTCAGTAGTTATCTCTCTCAAAGGTAGGAATGAACTTGAATGAGGGGGTTGGTGTAGGTGTTATGGGAACACTTGGCCATTTGTGAAACCAGTAGGCAAAGACATCTCATTTTTGTGGCATAATGTCAAAAAAAAGTCTTTCCAAAACCATGCAACTTTGCTTACAAAGTGTCTGAGAAACAAGATATTCACCATATCCTCTTTGTGTTATTTGCTGTATCTCTGCTTTGAGTGAACTGAGTGATTACATTGATTGGAATGTTATTAGCCTATGGCTGAAATTTAATGTAAATGCTTTATTCACTTTTGACTTCCCCAAAGCATGTACACATTTCCTAGAGGTGGTACATTTTCATGAAATATTTGTTACTTGGTAGCATTTGATGATTTCTGTTCACAAAAATCCAGCATTTGAGAAAATAAAAAGAAAGTATAAGTGTACATAAACTTTTTTCCTTGTCTTGTCTTCCACTTATACAATGGGAATAATATAAATCTTGAAAATGAATGTTTTTCAGTTCTAATCTTAGAGTTGAATCATTATTCATTCTAATTAAACGTAATTTGATGACATTGGTGTCACTCTCAAAAGACAGTGTCTCTTTTGGGAATAGGTAATCCATAAACCTAGGGAATAAGAAAATGAGTAAACATAGAATTTGTGAAAAGTAATATTATTGTTTTGAAATCAGACAGATGATATTGTGTTACTATGTGATACTAAACAGGATTAAAACCTATTATTTTCTTAGAACCTATTAAATGTTGAGTATGCTATAGAATTTAGGCAGGCAGGGAAAACTGATCCTTTTCTTAAGAGGAACTTCAAAACGTAATTTGTTCTGTGTTTACGTTTGATAATCAACAAGAATCCCTACAATCACTAAAATAATTTTTTAAAATGACAGATGAAGAAGCAAGAAAATACTTTTGAAACTGATGTGTTATTTTCAGTTCTTGATGTCCTTTGACTCTTAGTTTCCATTAATTTTTAGTGAGGGACAGATAACCAAGTGCTCAAGTAATGTCTGAAAATGGTTCTAAGAAACATTTTTCCAATAAAAGCTTTTAGGAAATTGACCTACACATCTTGATCCTAAATTCTCCTAATCTCCAAGCAAATGTGTTCTCTCTCTTTTCAAGAAATTTATGTCTTCTAACAGAGAAAGTGCATTTGGCCCCAAGAAATCATGCTTCACTTATTCCCTATACGCTTCTAATAACCTTATATGTTGGAGTAGATTTGGAACTGCTTCTGGACTAGGTCAGACACAGGTGACAAGGGTGGTGGAATAAAAAGTCCCTTTTCAGCACTTTTATTTGTACTATAAAAATGAATAATTTAAATCCATGGACTTTAATAATGCTTTGTAAGAATAGTCCAAAGAAATTGTTTTTGTAATTTTATCTAGGTAAAGTAAAAAAAAGTATTTGTTTTGGATAGTCTGAACACATTAATTTTGCAGAATAAAAAGGAGATGGAAGGAAGCATCTGTAAATATATGATAGGATTGCACACAATGGAATTGGAAATCTCACAAAGTACTTTTGAATACACACTGGGTAAGAGGAAAATGAAGAACTGTCTAAAGCTCATGCAGACTTAATTTTTACAGGCAATGGAATTGTACAGAAATAGAATTGATAAGGACAGGAAAGTTTCTATCAACTACTCTTCTGATTGTTTATTTCTTCCTTCCCCTTAACTGAAATTTGTTCTGCAATGTAATTGTCACAGGATCTCAGAACATGGTTGTGTATGATTCCAAATAGAGACAAAATCTGAAAAACTCAGGCAAAAGCCTTGTGACAACATAAAAACATCCAGAGTTTCTATCTATACCTTTTGCATATTGATCTGAGCAATAATTAAAACAAAGTAGTCAACCATTTAAAATAACCTAACAGCACATCACTGAAATAAAAAATCTTGAAGTAATGAATTAATCCCTGCCAGACACCCCTAAGACTACCATTAAGATTTTGTACTCAGTGTAGAATACATGTAGCTCTCCTTTCTGCACAGGGTGGCTCAAGCTTGAACATTGATCCTGAAATACCACTGTCCCAAAAATAAAGATTTACCAGATTACCCATAAACCATAGTCTCTTCCAACCTCAATGATCTGTGATTCTCTAAGAAGTTTTCCAAGGTTTGTTTCGTATATATAATGGCTTGCTTGTAATGATGTCATGAAAATGTGTCAAGAGCTCCACGAAATTCAAGATGTATGACATCTACTGCCGATGCCCTGTCCATAAGGTTTGCTTCCCTGTTACAGAAAGAAATTAAATTCATCTGACATATGCTGTTCTTGACAAAGACATTTTGGTTGCTACTTCTTTCCCTGGTCTCTTCCAGGGCCTTACGAATAGGTTTTTGATCATTTGTAGTAGTACTGAATGGTGGCTGGTCTATATTCCTCTTTTTTCCTCTTTTCAAATAAATAAAGAAATGCTCTTCCATTGTCCTGGTGCCTGATCTGTGTGAATCTCACAGATAACCCATAAGGATGCTGAGAATTCAGAAGCTATTTCTTACACACCTTAGAATGAAATGCTTCTGGCTTGCATGATTTTCAAATACATCTTATGCTATGTAGGCTCTACTGAAGGCTGAAGGCTCTTACCCTTTTATTGTGGGAATTCATTCTATAAGTCAATTGATCGAAACTGGCCATTTTATTAAGGATTGATATAAAAAAATCATTAAAATTCCTTGGTATCACCTGTAGATAATATACTATTCTCACTAACTATTCTCACTAACTTATCATCATGAACATCCATTTTTTTCTATAGTCTCATGCTGCACATTCACATTTGACTGTAGCCTACTTTCTGCTCCCTGCATCTTACTTCTTGAATATGTTCTTTCTCGGAAGTCAGAGAAAAGCTAATGATTTACTCTAGTTCATCTCCTATCCACTTTCTAATTTTCTTGTACATTGGGATAGTGTGCACTTGTGACCTTAGTACCATTTCTGTAAGAACCCGTCCGTTCTCTTTTTCCCTTTGAATATATTTTCAACAGACATGCTGTCAGTTTTCCAAGTTTCTTGAAGTCTGCTTTCCTGAAACCTATGGCTTTTCATGTTCCTGTTATTGCTTCTTCCTTTCTTAAAGATTGTGACACCTATTGTTCCATAATCACTTTTAGTCAAGTTCCTTTCTCTGGTTCTTTGTTGTTACAGCACAACTAAAGTGCTCTACTTATGATTAACAATGCACTGATTAAATATATGTGTGTGTGTGTGCAAAGAGATATAATCATCATTTTATAAATAAGGGAAATGTGGAAAGCTGAAGTGAAAAAGAAAGCAAGGTCTATATTTCCATCTTTGGTGATGGAAGTGTGATCTCAGCAGTGACCTATCACTACATATGAATAAAAAAATACAAGAATTAGTGGTTTTATTCTGAAAAAAAAAGATATATTCCCTTCTTTCTCTTCTTTCTTTTCAGACAGCACATCATCTAAGACAGGAAGGTATCATTGGAATTAATCACCCTGTTCAACATACATGAAAAGGGTGATGACATCTATTAAAATACAATTCTCACTGTCTTCTCATTAGAAATATTAAAATATGGGATTCTAATGGTTAGAATTCCAGTACTCAATATTTAAAAGCACTTGACTGTAAATTTCTGTGGAGGAAAATTTAATCATCTTTGTGATAGATCTCAAACAGATGACTTCTAAGCATCTGAGTGCAGAAAGGTTTATGAGCTATATATACATTTTGTGCAAAACAACTGTCAGTTCTCTGTAGGCACCTAGGTTCAGAATAGAAGTGAGATTTCAGATGCACTTTCTTCCATCTTTCCTGACTAGCTGTGGCACTTTGTTTAAACTATGGTGACTTCCACTCAGCAGTGCATAATTCTCCCATCTAATGTACAGAAACCCAGACATTATACACAGATTTAGTAATTCTACGAGGAAATGCACAGAGGTGAATTCAGAGAGTTCACGTCCTGAACTAGCTGGAAGTAAATCATTCTTTACAGCAATTAATTTTCATACACTCCATTGATGTAGTAGAAAATAATGTTCTATATGACGTTCCAGGAATGTTAAACCACATATACTTGTGATTCTGAAGAAAAATTAGCTATTTGAAGTTCTCCTCATCTGGTATTCATTTGTCTTACATTAATCTTACATTGTCTATACTAATCACGAAAATTCCACTCAACTGTCTGCAAGCTGTTTGCATAAAATCTTCTCGGTGTATTTTGAGGTATTTTAATTTTACCGACTACAAATGCTGAACTCATAACCTTCTGGCCCCACATACAACTCTACAAGGACTGTACAGATTAAATGACTTCACAGCATAGACTTCACGATAGGCCTGATCTATAATTCTGGAATAGTTGAGCTGAAAACAGAGCTGAAGAAAACAATACATTGTTTGCATAATTTCCTGCTGGCCAAGAACTTTTACTTGTCCAGTAAATTGGATGACCTGAATTAAGGTCCTGTGTCTGCCCAGGGAGATCCAAATTTACATCTCTAATTTCTACAGGGAATGCCTTTAAGTCTACACTTAGATGAAAAAAAAGGAACGTTTTCAATTGAGGCTGTCATTGTGCTAAGCAAGCAAGAGTGATGGAAGCAGAGGGAGGAAAAAAAACCAAGGAAGAACATTATTACAGCTTCAATGCTAGAGTTCTTACTCAAAATGAAATACAGAACTTTCAGATTTGCTTTGAAAGTATGTTGTTTGTTTGTTTGTTGCCTCTTTTAAAATTGTGACTCACTTAGGATCCGGAGAAAGAAACCTGTCTGCTTTCTCTCATCATGCAGTCACTTTCACTTTCCTTCTTCCAGCCCCATGACTCGTTCTACACCCAACTACGCTTTGGGGGACGCAAAAGGGCAGGTATGTCCAGAACAACTAACAGTCCGGAGTTAGATAGGTACCTTGACAGTTATTACATTTAATTGCTAAATGTGTATATTTCTGGTTCTATAATTCTTTTGTTTAAGCTGGGAGTTGGAGCAGAAAGGGTAGATAATTTTTTCCAATCTTCTCAACTCTGCTGTACAAACAAAGGAAGGATTTTTGCCAAATAGATATATGGAATGGCATATTAATGAGCTAATTCAATTAAAATGTTGAGCTAGAAGAGCTAATGCCGGAAACCATTGTTTATTTATTTTTAGTTTATTTGACAATGAAAAATGCTTTGAGAATAAGTAATGTAATTACTGCTAAATGCATTTCAGGGTGTGGAAAGTACTTGTCAAGGAGAACAAATTATATAGATATAAGACATTACTCTGATAACTTCACTTCTGCTGTTGAAGAATGGAACAATGATAAAAACTGTTGTAAAATATAATTTTCTAGGGATTTTACTTTTCTGTCTCAGCTTCACTGACTGAGAATTGCATTTCATTTTCAAAGAATAGGCAATTTCTTTCATGTTATACAATTTTTGCCCTTGAAAACTGTCAGTTGCAATATTGAGGATGAAAGTCTATTTTCAGTACCCAGAGAGCATGCAACATGTTTTTATATATGGACTTAAATGAGGATGCCACCTGGGCAGCAGTAAGCATGTAAAATATATCGGTTCTGTAACACAATGTAATTTCTTTTGGCTGAGAAAAGATGAACAGAAAACACTATTTCTTCTACTAGAAAAGTCTATAATTTCTACAAAAGTGTAAAAAGAATTTTATGGCATGCCTTCATTTAAATGCACCCTTCTACTCATTAATAAAATAAACTAATTAAAGATAGATGGTCGCTTACTTGCTAGAGTTCTCGAAAAGCATCTGAAGGGCTCTTATCCTTGTTTAACACTACAACAGCTTGCCTGTAACTTTTTGTTAATGTTAAGTTTTTGCTAGTAAAAAAGATTAACTGATTTCACAAGCTTAACCCATATATACCATGTGCATGGAATTTTCCACTTGCCAAATTGGAAATCAGACCAACATAAGAAGGAAGTTAAACTCTGCCTGTCCAAGTGTGAAAGCCGTTTAACACACAGTAGAACTGCACAGCAGTCTACGTTAGGAAAGCAACTTGACAGAGCAGCTAGGCTTTACTAAGAGCATAATTTTACACTAATTCTAGGAATAAAAATTTGCCTCTAGGGAAAGTTGTCAAGAGTTTTTTAAGGATTAAGTGTAGTCAGAGTCCCACTTTAGCCCTCATGGTTCTCATTGACATAAGCTTACCATATCATGACCAGCTATCACAGGGGGACCTACCAAATTCAGCCCTGCTCTTTCTGATCTTTCATAACATTTACTGGGATACCGTGTGCTGCAGGAAAATGTCAGAAAGATCCACTGCTGCTGAACCCCCAGATGTTTTATTATATGTTATTCTTTCCATATATTCACCTCACTATCTTTGACCTGTACTGTTGTGCCATTCTTTCTAAGAATTTTACTTTCATTGACTTTGCTTCATTTCCAGTAACAATAATGAGAGTGGACATCTGTGAAACCTAACGGCTACTTGACTGACAGCAAAGCAATGTGTGGGTTCCAGAGTTCCTGTATAACAAGGTCTGCTTCCTGGATCAGGAATGTAATGTACATGGAAGTAATTATATGGCATATTACAACATCTCTATCTGAGCTATGACTGTGCATGTATTTTACATGACAGTAAACACAACTGCAGAATAGGAGGTGATATTTTAGTTTCTACAACTGTGCCATTAAGAGTAGTTCAGCTGAATCTGTACTGAACTTAACACCCACAATTGCATAAAGATTGTACTCCCTTAGTAATAACGATATATTCGTACTCTCACTAGGCAGGATTATCTTCTGGCCATGATCCCTCTCTACTCCTCTAAGATTCTCTCAGCTGATAGGACGATCCTGCATCCTGAAGGTTTGGAGCCTGTAGTAACACACTTGTTTTTCACCACACTCTAACCTACAAAAAAGAAAACACTTTCTAAAAAAAAACTTGTAGATCTTTCTCTACACTACTAAAAAAGAGAAATTAAACATGTGTGCAAAAGTGTCTCTCTGATCTCTATTTAATCCACTTACAAAGAAAACAAGATGCCAGTCTCTGTGTATGAGATAAATATCTTCTCACAGAAATGTCTACATAAATAGATGTGTGTGCCTCACAGCGTCCTTCTGGATAAGCTTTTCAGCTGTGAGGTGAGCAGGTGGGTGCTCTGGGTGAAGAACTGTCTGAAGGGCTGGGTTTGAAGGGTTGTAGTGAATCTGGCTGGTGACCAGTCACCAGCAGTGTTCCTCAGGACTCAATTCTAGATTTTTGTGAATGGTCTGGATGTGGGAGTTGAATGCACCACTAACAAGTTTGCTGATGATACTTAACTGGGACATTCTGTTGACTCTCTCAAGGGATGAGATGCCTTGCAGAGGGATCTAGACAGATTAGAGCATTGAGCAATCATCAATGGCATGAAATTTAACAAGAACAAATGCCGGATTCTGCACCTGGGTCAGAGTAACAGGGTGCACAAGTATAAATTGGGAGAAGAGTCGCTGCAGAGCAGCCCTGCAGAAAAGGATCTGGGGTGCTGGTCAACAGCAGGCTCAGTAGGAGTGAGCAATGTGCCCTGGCAGCCAAGAGGGCAAACTGCATCCTGGAGTGCATCAAACACATTATAACCATCTGTCAAAAGAGGTGTCTTGTATCCCACTGTATTCAATGTTGGTGCAGCCTCACCTTGAGTACTGTGTGAAGTTCTGGGCCCCACAATTTAAGAAGGATGTGAAGGTCCTTGAATGTGTCCAAAGAAGGGCAATAAAAATCTGGTGAAAGGGCTGGAAGGCATGTCCTATGAGAAGCAGCTGAGGACTTTGGGTTTGTCTAGTTTGGAGAAAAGGAGGCTGAGGGGTGACCTCCTTGCTTTCTACCGCTTCCTTAGGAGGGGAAGAGGCTAGGGATGTGCTGATCTCTTCTCCCCGGTACCCAGTGACAGGACGCATGGGAACAATTCAAAGCTCTATCAGGGGAGGTTCAGACTTGTCATGAGGAAACGCTTCTTTATGAAGAGGGTGGTCACACAGCACAACACGCTTCCTAGAGAGCTGGTTGATGCCCTAAGCCTGCCAGTGTTTAAGAGGCATTTGGCCAACGCCTTTAATAACATGTTTTAACTTTTGGTCAGCCATGAATTGTTCAAGCAGCTGGACTACATGTTTCTTACAGGTGCCCTCCCACTGAAATATTCTATTCTACTCTACTCTACTCTAAATATAAACTTAATATATTATTGCGGGGTCATAATTAACATTGCCAGCCATCATAAAATTAATTCTGTTTTTTGTCACTTGCTTCATGCTTTCCTTTTATTGCACTTACATAGCTGTTACACAAACAGCCTTCTTTCCATCTTCAAAATTTACCTGGTGTTTCTGCTTTCTTTTTGTTTCCATGGAAACAAAGATGATTTTTAAGGAGATAGAAAGAAATGCAGGTCATCACAAAGCTGTTCCTCAAGAACAGACATTTGGAGATATTCTAGTTTTGTCCAAGAATTTCCACCTTGCCACCAGTTGAGGCATATTTTCCCCACAAAGTCCTAGGAGGTTTTCCTTTTGTGTCTTTCAATTCATACAGAAATTAACATAGAATCTTATAGAGTCACAATCTAATTAGGCAGTGATACACTATATTTAAGTCTGAATTAAGAATAACATGAAAATCATTACAGTTCAACCTTATTTACATCTTCCTACACATAAAAGAAGAGCCCAGGTGACTTCAACTAGGTGCCAGGGCAACTGAGAACTGAGCATCAAATTGCTCATTACTGCAACTCCACGGGTTCGGCCAAAGTTCTCTGATGCCAAGTGGAATGCTAAATGTGAACTTACCAACCTAATTTATCCACCTAAATGTAGTTAGTGCTATTGTTTAAATGGGATGATCAATTCCTTTTGTCTTATTACATTGAGGAAGGACCTGCTAGAACATCTCTCTTTCTCTGACATGTCTTGATTTGCTTCCAGGTGAAACAAAGGCATCAGGAAAGGTGGGAACAAATGGGGTGAGATGATACATCTTAGCTAGTCCCATTATGCAGTCTGAATATAATTAAGCTACACCTGAAATCTGGTATTCTTTCCTGGAACCTGGGAAGCCCTGTTGAATCTCACAGCTTGAATATTTACTAAAAATTCTAGGATCCTGAGTATTTCCTGAGCAATAGCGATATGTTTGCACTCCAAATGCTCAAACTAAAAAGTTTACCCATAGCTCCAAATTAGTCAATTTTGTGACACTAAGACTCATACCCTGTAAGAGTGCTCTGAGGTTTTCACTATTCCAAGGTGCAGGAAGATCAGTATTCAAGACTTTTCATACCATGAAGTTATTCAGAATTGTATGTTCCTTTTATATAGTCTAATGATAATAACGGATGGTAGTAATTGCAGAATCTGCTTCAGTTGTTTTCCTCAGTGCCCTGTCAGAGGTTTCCGTTTCCACATCAGCTGCTCGTGAAGTGGCTGCTGACAGTTTAAAAGTTACAATGCTGTTATTGATTTTAGGTTTTCTTTATACAACAGCATGTAATTTTCAGTCATACCAGAGATGCGAAAAAAGATCAGATGAGACCTCACAAATATAAATTTTTCAGGATCGGAGTTATTTTAGTTATTTCCAGGTAAGTTGACCCTAATTTTAAGTTTTTGCCGGTCAGTAAGAAATAAAAACCTTGGGACAGCCAGGAGAATAATAAAGACATTGGAATGAATGTTCTAATGATATACAGCTATAAGGGAGAGCAAGGGGATCTGGGGATTCATGGTCAGAGTCTTTACATCTATTAGCAAAGAAGAAAGAAATGTCTTCTGGGCAGCAAAAGTGCCAGCAAGGGATTTCAGAAAGGGAAAAGAGATTATCTTTGGAAGCGTGTTCCAAAAATAATTCTTAAGGACTAATATTGGATATCGCAATAGACAGCTAAGTGAAAAATGCAGAATGCAGTTTAGATGAAAAAAAAAAGATAGAAAAATTAACAAAATGCAAAATTAATAGGTCAGAGAATAATGCAGACAAGGTTTTAATGCAGTTGTATGAACCTATGCTAAGATCTCGTGACTATTTATATCATTTCAGATAGTAATCCTATGTGCAAAAAGATTCAGAAGACAGCTTTTTCAGAGCTCTACTCAGAATAACTAATGTCAGGGAAAAAAAGTACTTTCAATACAATATTTGTTCATTTTGTAACCTGAGGCTAATTTCTTTGATTTTCACTGTACTTAAAGTCAATTTGTTGCTGTTACCTGGCTCACTGTCACATTCTGGCATTCTGCCCTAAACATGTTAGATGGATGTAAAGTCACAGAAAGTTCATCTGTGTTTCTTTGTTTCATTTCTGTGAAAACCTAAACCATTAAAGCAGAGCAGACATAATCCAGCTTTTTTGGAGAAGCCTCTCCTGTGGCAATTATCTCTTTTCACTTTGTTTTCCCAGCACTTACCAGAATTATCTAGTAAGCTAGAGTTGGGCAGATGCAGTCAGGATCTCACTTACTGAGCAGTGCTTTCTGGTGGGCTTCACCCCATGGCAGTAAAACAGTGCTATTTAGAAAATAAAGCTGTCTGCAAAACTGGTGCTTCTTTGGCTGTAGATGTGGAACAGAATGGCACACACAAGATAGCCTTAGTGGTAAAGAAAGGATTATTTATCTTTGAAGCAAATTAAATATGTCTGAAGAATTGGTTTCTTTCTGACTTTGATACCATTCCTTTGAGGCTACTGAAACCAATGCAACCAATTTTTGCATTATGTGCAACTTGTTTCCTGTCTTTCCGACACTAGGTCCAAGTGGTTTCTTTCCAAATTCCCAAGTGTGCATGCTTGTTACCAGCACATGAGAGTTCTGCCCTGAGCACGTGCAAATTTCCAGACTATTAAATGGTCCTGAAAGACTAACACCAAATGTGAGTGGACCATTTTTGCTTCTAATCATTCTGTCTTCAATTCCCTGCCTGCAAACAAGCAAAATGCCTAGTGGCCTTCCAGTACCTTGTGAAAGCAAATCTGATACTATTTCAGCAGTTTTCAAATATTATAGTGCTGGGTAACACAGGAAAACCTAGAAGATTTAATAATTCTCTCTTCAGAGGGGATTTTAAGGGCATGCAGTAAATACAGTAGGCCCATCTTTGAATGATGAGAAAACAACCAAAATATTGAATAGTTCTTCATTAAGAACTGTGCATTTTGTGCTCTGAATAAGACAGGGGACCTCTGTAGAAAAGGAATAGATGATAATGTAATTCAAGAGAACAGAATTTTAGTGTACGTAATACTACAATATCACTACCACACTTTTAAAGAGACATTTTCGAAGGGTTATTTTCTTTCATTTTGAGCGATGCAAACTTGTAATTACCACCTGTGAATGTGATGAAGAAGAAGCAGAAAAGTTTAAAATAGGTAAAGCAATATGCAGGAGAGAAGATAAATTGGGAGTTTTCACTCTGTCTTACACTCTGAACAGATAGGAGCAATCAACAAGATTTAAACACACCAAGTTATGTCTTTTTTAAAAATTCTGAACAATGAGTAATTGCATAACAGGATAAGCTGGAACATATGACATTGAGGTCAAGGATGTAGAAAGTTTCAAAGGTAAATTAGGCATTGATACAGTCTAATACATCAAGTTCCATGTTTTAGTGTTTGAGCCTGTCTCCGAAGTGGATTACAAATATATTTGTCTGGTAGTTGATTCACAAACCAGCACTCACATGGATGTCAAACTTTTTGTGTCTCCCTTTGAAAACCAAGGCCACTGACAGAATCTATCTGATCTTTTTGTGACAACTCCAGTGTAAAATGATTTTAATTTTAAACTTTTTTCCTGTAGATTTTCTTTATCTTCATATATTTGTAAAATACATTTTCTACCTTCTTTCTTCCCTACTTTATTCTTTCTTTAATACTGACAGCATATAGGAAAGTTCTGTGATGATTTTTTACAGGCAGTTAATTTACTTAAGTCAATAAAAAGATTAGAACTGAATATCCTTTAATAATGAGAAATGTTTTATTGAGAACCTCATTTGAGCATCAGACTTACGGTTAGTCTTGATTCTGTGAATTATGCTGATGTTTTTCAGATTTATATAAATTCTGTTCGTTTGCATTTTTGGAGGGCTAAAAAGTACATATTATTTGTAGATGGTGGTATTTATGTGAGCATACAAAGTGACGTTAATAACTTTCAGTTGCTGCAAATGAATAAAGTAGGCACATTGCAAAAGTCAACCTCTTACAGGAGTTATCAGACATGTCTTTGAACCTATCAAAGTCCATATTTTCCATTAATAGTACCACCATGAATACCATTAAACACCTGAAATTATCGGTTAAAATCCTCACTAATGGAACTGTCAGTACTTTTCACATGTAGGGTGGTAATCAGGGAAAAACCAGAAAAATGCTATTGTATCCTTAAGGCAGAAGTATGTTTGACAACAGGGAAGTACACCTATTGTTTAATTCAGAGCATAAATTACAGTGCATTGCAGAAAATGGAAATGCAAGTAAATCCACTTGCTTGCGTCCATCCTTTTTTATTTCACAGCTCAGACATTTAGGATTGGTGCTTTAGCTGCTCCAAATCCAGGTGCCATAATTGAAGAAGGTGTGGTTTAGTTCCCAAGTAAGAGGGCTTAGGAATAGAAAGGAGAAAGAAGCAGTACAAGTTATTAATGAAGAATACCAATGAATAAATGCTCCCCTATAATAACACAGACAAAATTTGACTTTCCAGCAGTCAGTCACTTTAAGTAAGCTTGGACTGTGTACTAATCAGCACTCATTGCCTTTCAATCTGCCTTGGAAAGATGGGGGAAAGGAATAGTGACAGGATATGCTGGGTCCCCATTACTCGGCATCTACCAGAAAGTCACAGGTAGCATCAAAAGAGGGTTTGAATTGCAGAGTGGCAGAAGATTATTTCATCTACTTCAACTTGTTGTCATTTGTGACACCATGGCTCTGCCACAGAAAGTCTCAGCAGGCTGCTACTGCCAAACACCATGTCCTTTAATGCTTTCACTCCTGCTGCCACTGGGGACTGGTTACAGAAGAACCCTAGAAAAGCTGATGAGAACTCGAGCCTATTGTGAGCACCATAAACATTTAAAAACCATCTACTGTGTAAAAGCCTAATTTCCCTAGCCCATTGGTTTTATTTTTATTTTTTACATTTATGTTTTTCCATAAAACGCTGTGTATGTCTCCCTCAGAAAGCAAGTAGAAATTAAAAGATGAAGTACTGCATCAAAGTAGCTGAGTTCATAAACTCTGAACAAAACATTCAAAGTTAAGTCAGAATTACTAGCGCACTCTCCACTCGTAACACATGCTGGTTTATTTTTTTGTTATGCTCACTTAAAAGTTCAATCTCGAAGACTCTGCTATTCACTTGAATAACTGTTCCTCTTTAGGTTTGCTTCCAAGACCCAAAAAGTAATCAAGTTAGGACAAAATGATAGCTTGGAGCTTATAACTTGCTGCTTAGATTTCAAGAAACTTGACATATTAATTTAACCACATGACTGCTGTGTTGTTAGAGCTGTTCTCAGCCGTTCCTAAATGAAAATGGTCTGCAACACATCATAAAACAGGAACATGAGTAGGAGATCTAGGTACTAGCTCTCCTTCCACATTAAGCTTCCAGAAAGCAGCAATGTATTCTCTAAATGGAAACAAAAGATGATGGTAGATGTTAATTCATTGAAATTTGTTTCAGATGAGAGAACTCTAATTACCAGCTGCTGTCACATTTTTGATAACTCTATTACAGACTTTCAAGCCAGTTTATGTATAGTGTTTCCTAGGATATACTTGCACATGTTGTATGACCGTGACCATATCTGACATGTTTTTGCCTGTGATATCTTCAGCATTTATTTGAGGAGAATACATTTTAAATATAGGTGCAAGGATACGAATCACACACTATATTGTGACAGTTTCCCTGAGAAAGGTTAATAGCTTTCTCATTAGGCAGAAATAGCTTATCTCCTGGAAACACATGGCTGCATTTGACCACCTTTCACTTCTCTTGTGCTAGTTGTACTCATTAGTTGTCTTGCAGAAAGCTGTTAAACTATTGCATGTTTTTAACAACTTTAGCTAGAAAAGATTTACAGTACAGTTGATGATAAGAGTTTCAATTCTATTACAAGGGCCATACAGTCATTTTATTGTGATTGAGTTTTGCTTTATATTTCCAGTAAATGTACTTATCTCCCTTCCTGAGTAATTAAAATACTTTGATAATAATCCAATGGGATGAGGAAACAATTTTGTATATAAAGTTTACCGTGAGTGCATTATTGTTATGTCATATTCCAAGTCTGGTAGTTATCAAAGCCATCTGTAGTGTTATATATCTTCTGTTCCAGTGGGATAGCAGATTTTCTCTGAATATCTGCTCCCAAGCAGACTACACAGGCTACTCCATCTTCCAGAATGGTGCAACAGACCCTTCTAATGTAAAGTCCTGGATCCCTTCCTTCTCTTCATACTCTTTGCTTTCAAGCACATTTGTTGTATCCAAATGGATATAAGGTTTCTGTGCACCTTCAGCAGCAGGTGACACAAAAATCAAAACTTATATGATTCCCCATAAGAAAGGTCTGACTCAATGTTTTCATAGCAGGAGACATATTGTAAGGCTTGACAGTAACAGTCACATTTTAAATGTGAAACAATGACCAGGCAAGCCACTGGTTTACTGCGTAAACACATTGAAATATCCGTAGAAAGGGATAAATTAAACTAATGCCTTGGTTCTAATAAAGTCTTTGATTTCTGACGTGATTTTCTGTTAATGCACAGGAAAAGGCCTCCAAGGCTACATATACCCTACTAAATTAAACCTGTCCAATACTATTTTCTGTCACTGAGACGAGCTGGCATGGAGTAGCCCTCACACATACTGCTGTACTCTCTCACCCTGCAGAACAGGAAGACAGCATTCAATATCCTTATAGCAAATGGTCCTGCTCAGTGCTCACTCTGTAATCTGACCTGGAATAGCTTTGGAGACAGCCTGGGCAAGTAGGTGCCGGGGATTCTTTTAATCAATCATCTATCCACACAAGTAAGAGTATAAGACAATAACGGTTGAACAGCAAAAGCAGTTCAGTTCCAGTGCCCAGGAATGTTCCCCAGCATCATTTTGCTTACATCACCAGTTTCACTTTTGCTAAGAAACTTCTTTTTTGTTGGATGACTAGCCTGCCGTCTATATTAGATATGTGTTTTCTCTATCACTTCATAATAAAGGTCTAAAAAAGCGGATGCATTTATTCAAAGTACTAAAAATTTGAAGGGAATTTTACTCCCTTCAAATCATAAGAATTGTCACATCCCCCTTTTACAGGTAGGATGCAGCAATATATGAAGTCAAATACCTGGTTTGCATGAAAACATTATGATATGGCATGAATATGTCAAATGTATCACTATTAAATTCTATTGCATAGATAAGACAATATATATTAAAAAAAAAAGGAGAGCGAGACAGAAGGAGAAGTAAATAATTTTGCAGCACCATCATACCAAATTGGCAAAACCATTTTTATTGTTAAAAGAGTGGTCCCCCAGCATTTTTTGGTTATGAATCCACTTACAGATAAATATATCATTTTTATTCCTATATTACCACTATGTGATCCCATGACATACTTAGCTAATTAAATTGAGTTTCTTCCAAAATAAAATCCAATTGATTTGTGGTTTATAATCCCATATACTTTTCTCAAGTGGGAGCTGAGATCCTTAGTTTGGGAACTTGGTTTTGGCAGTCAACTTTTGTAGCCTTAGTGAAGTAGACTACAGAAATTTTATTGAACATGAACTTTTTTTGCCACTGATACACACTAAAAGACAATATTAAAATTCAAATTTTGTTACTATTCCATGTTGTTAATATATATGCTGTTACATAAGTCCTGAAAACTATGGTAAGAAACAGTGCTATGGTACAATACCATCTACTATTATAATACTGTGAGAGCTCACTTTTAACGTTACAGAGATTTACTTGGCAATATGCATGCCAAAAAGAACTCTAGGCAGAAATAAATAACTGCTTTTTACATCAAGGGAGCCTTTCGTCCTCAACTCAGGGAGTCTTTCTTTGGCTGAGAAGCAGCAAGTTTACCGTATTCTTGAAGTCTTGCTGGTTTTGAAGTCTTTCTTAGGAGAAAAAATGGATCCAAATCCTTCTTTCAACCACTCCTCAAATGGCCCCTTATATTAGATAGAAAGCCGTCTTGGTTTTTGAGGGACATCACTGCTATATACTAAAATAATCTTTCAAGACCTTGACCCACAGTTGTTATCCGTTTGCTTCTCACCAACCTCTAAAAGACTGATGAACAATTACATTTTGAAGATCACATGTAAAATTAAAGTAATTCTTCATGTATAATTTTGAATTTTGGCCCTAGTTCTAGAGGATACAATGTCAATTTATATAGATTGCTGAGCAGAAGCAGTGAGCTATTGATTTCTGCAGGATTCATTGATGCATTGTTGCTGCTGTGACTCATCTAGAGCTACCCTGAAATAATTTGATAATGCTGTAGGCTGACCTAGTGGTTTCTGTACAAATATTTTGACTTAAGTGCCTCTTACTTGGAATTGTCTGAGATGGGTCAAGCAGAAAATGGGAGATGACTCATGATGGCCCTCAAAAGAGTCATTAAGACATAATGCCAGAATTATTTGATTTGATGCCTCTGGCCTCTGTTGACTTATGGAATTGCTTTAGCCTGAGGGGGAATAAAAGCCTGCCAACACAAATGAAACAATGAAGACACCTTTGTGTTATTCAAAGGGACATCGTCTGCGGCTATGACTTGATATCCAGCCTGTAAAGAACCTGCTGAGATACATAGAGAAACATAGTAGCATGTGTAGATTTTTTAGGCCTTCTCATGACTCACCATGCCATTGTCATTTGGAAAGGCGTGGAATAAGAAAATAGGCATACAAATTATTTGATATCTTATAACCCCTACTTTTTATAAAGCATTTTGGTAACATCAGCATTCTGGTTTAAGAATAGGGATACCTCAGCAGGTACAGGATCATAAGGGAAGAAATGTAAATGTTACAAAATGCAGTGGGATATAGTCTTGCACAAAATAAATAAGAAGAGATTCTTCCAGTTCAAGAAGGGGCCCTAATCTGAGATTAGTGCATTCCACAACACCAGGAAAAAAACACAGCCACAAAATTACTACATAGTTAAGAAATTTGTTTTAGATTTTCCACAGAAAGAACAGGATCTGTATTTATAGTACATCTGCTGTTTCTCTCCCTAAGATTCTCATTGAAGCATGAGAGAATGTTAATCATTATTAATGTTTTCTCTGCCTACTTCAAAGACTCAGACTTCCCATAAAATTAAAAGACACGGTCCCCAAATCCCTTTTAAACATTCTGCTTGAATGTAATTGCTACTCACCTCCAATTTACACGTGAGTCAACAAAATTTTTCACTTTTCTTGTTCACTGCCTTTGGTGAGGAACCTATTTGCCTTTAGATTTGCTTATATCTAGGAAACTGCCATCTTCCCACAGAGAGAGTAAACAGTTTCCCAACTAATACTATCCCTTGACGTTCCCTCAGTTACTTTTTCCTATCTGCCTTCTAAGCATTTTCTTGCTTAATTTATCTTCTACTCCAGTTAAAGCTACAATAGCAAGCAGAGAGCTGAGCTACCTGGGAAGGAAAAAGGCATGCAGAGACATTATACAGGGCCATGAGGGAAAAGCCATGGGAACATTTATTGCATAACTTGCACTAAGCCTTTTATTGTCATTCTCTGGCCATACCTCCAGTATCACATCTACATAAACACTGTGAACATGAGCAAAATTTTTGCTGCTTTGGGGCACTCAAAAATGAAAAAGATGACCTGACCTGAAAAAAAACACGTACAAAAGCCTCTCCTTTACAAAAATAGAAAACAGTGTTAGCTTGTGACACTTCTGTTTATATTAGATCAAAGAACCATGACAGAAGATACATGGTAGAACCTTGTATGGAAGTACAAAGTATGTATACAACCTGTTGATCACCAATGTGAGGAAGAAATACCCACAGCATTTACTCTGTAAACTTCTTCCTCAACCTTTTCCTTCCCTCAGAATTCCACATAAGGAATCCAGAAGGACTAGATTTAGAAACCTCTTTATTGCATATTTTTCATTAAATACATTTCAAACAGTCAAGTTATGGATCTTCCGCAATTTTACTCCATTCAGGCTTATTAAGGCGGTTACTAGTTTTGTCAACTGACTACCTTAACCATGTAATTTCTACCATAAGTAATAGAAGAACCACAAGTGACTGTTTTGGCTTATAATGTGGTAATCTGTAGTGATTTGCTGAGAAGCACTGAATACTAAAAGGTCTTGTGAAAGAAACTGTGTTCTTGGAAAGGTTCATAGATTGCATGCATGTTACTTTTACTAGGCTGCCAGAGACAACACCATACTTTCCTGTTCTGATTGCATTGTGACCATACAGATTTCATTTTATAATTACTGATATTTCAATATTGCTGATATTGAAATTATATCAAATTTCAAAGGTCCAACTGAGAGCTGAACTTGGAAGCTGTGGGGTGTTGAAAACTAAGGTATTTTTTTGTTTAAAATCACAACAGATGCTCGTTTTATGACAATGCATCTCAGAAGAATTATTCAAAATCATCCACTTGTGAGTAAAGATACTTCCCCTTTTGCTTAATAAGGAGACTATATTAGTGGTTATATTTGCAATACATACACATAGTCATTAATATACCTGCCCAAAGACATATGAACAGGTTTCTCAAAGCTTAATTCCTTAGAAGTGGAACAGATTGTGAGAAAAAACTGGTTTTCTTCTTTTTCACAATCATTAAGGATCCAAACCTCTAAGCTTGCTGAAATGCCTTTATAAGCAAAAGCATGAAAAATTTGTACAAGGTAGAAGATGATGAATTTTATTCATAGGAAAGTTTTTTTTCATGATGAAAACATCAGCATTTCATATTTTTAATATAAATTCCTGTTACTTTTTAAGAACAGAGGGATAATTTTATATCTTTCTCTGAATAGATCATTCTGACTTGCATAACTTTGATATGATAGATTTGCTTGAAGCACTATATGTCCATTCTGTTAAGTAGGCACATCATTCTTCTCCAATAGAACTCAAAGTATTTTACACTAGTATGCTCATTTTTCTGGTGAGAAAATTAAGCCATAAGACAGGTAAATGATTTGCCAATAGCAAACAAGTTAAAGGATTCAAGAACACATTCCTGTTTTCCTAAGCTCACAATTGCATTTCTGACTATGTAACTGACCCTCATGAGAAGGAAAAGTGGTTTGGGTTTTGGGGTTTTTTTTGGAAAACATCTAATTCTCATTTCTAGTTTCTGACAGATTTAATTTAAACCTACAGAGAAAAATTAAAATCACAGCAGGTACTATTGGTAAAGCAAAAAAATCTGTAATAAACTACTGACCGCTTCCAAGAAGTGTCTCTTTTTCTTTCCTTACACCTCATGTTGCCTAAAGTGTGAAGTTGCAGTTCTCAAACCGTAAAATTGGCATGGGAGACTTTGGTCTCCTGATGGGGAGAATTCAAATATGACAAGTAAAACAGAAATGTTTTTACTTACTGTCCCAACACCTCTCCCCACTTCTCCACACCCACCCCTCACTGCCCCACACTGAATTTCTGTCGTTTAGGACTTGAAAAACATAGAAGTCATTTGTGGTACATGGTATCCTTTATTTCTTGACTTCAACTTAAAGTGGATTAAGACCTGATAGCTAACAAGCATAGAAGTGTTTCTATACATGTGTTTACAATGTTAGGAAACATTTCAGGCCATAGTCAAAAATTTAGTAATGACATACATGAAAAATAAGTCCAGAATTTGTTTGTATTTTAATAAATTATTCTCATCAAGCAATTAGAGACAAGGACATAAAAAGTACTTTCCGGGGTAAGAGGGAAGGTCAATAAATTGTTTGAGTCTGTCTGGAACGTGTATAAAATAGTATGCTGAGGAAGAATCAAAGTCTTCTGAGAAGAGAAATGCTGCCTCACTGATCTGCTGGACTTCTAGGAGACTGTCACTTAGCCCATGGGTAAAGGAGAGACCACGGAAGCTGTGTAACTGGATTTTTAAAAAGCCTCTGATGATGTTTCACACCCAAGAATATTACAGAAAATGAGCTGTCACCAGGTTGGAGGAAAGGATGCTTTAAAGATAGGAAACAAAGGTTAGAACTTAATAATTATTTGCCCAGCTGGAGAAGAGTCACCAGTAGATTCTTCCAGTGACCAGTCTTATTCAACTTTCCAGGACACGGAGAAGGGGTTATGCAGTGCATCTACAAGTTTGCAGACCATATTAACCTCTTGCAAGTAGTCAAATGCCATGTTAGCTACAAAGTACTGAAAAAGGACTCACCAGATAAATGATTGGGCTAAAAGGCAGTAGCAAAGCAAAGCGAAGCGAAGCGAAGCAAAGCAAGGCAAAGCAAAGCAAAGCAAAGCAAAGCAAAGCAAAGAAAAGAAAAGAAAAGAAACCCAGATTTTTTAGTGTTTTAAAGTGAATCATCTTTTGTACAAAATAGCTTTTGCCACTGGGTTTAAGAAAACCTAAAAGAAAAGGAATACTTTAATCTCTTGTGTCTTGAGTGATATTTTTCATGAAAAGACTAGAGGCCTTTGCGTGAAATAAGACTGGAAACTTTTTTCTATTGTCTCAAAGGTACTTGACAGATCAATTCTAAACATGTGAATAGGATTAAGTAGAGGATTTGAGAATATAAGCTTATAACACATCACCGACGTATTAACTACAGATACATTTTTTATTTAAGCAAGTTCTTTCCAGTGGAAATGGTTGTCTGTCCTGGGGTACCAGGTTAAGAAATTTCAATTCATTAATAAGGAATCTGTTGAAAGGAGCAACACATCAGAAAAAAATAAAGATAATCAGAAAATTACCAAGAGAAGTTCACGCCCCAGGTTAAGATATTGCTGAAAACCCCCCTAACAAATGGCATCCTCAGCGCAAACAGCTGTAGGAAAATGGATTAATGAAAATAACATAACTTAGCCATCAGGGCCAAGGGACTATTTGAGAGACCACAATGCAAACCAGAGAGATTGCTTGAAGAGATTCTGAAAACATCAGAATTGTAGCATTTTTTCTTCCAGAACCTGAGAACTTCATCTGCCATTACAGTACTGGAATTCAATAAAATGTGAAAGAGCATAGCTTTTGGAATAGATCATCCTAAATTTTCTTTTACAAGCCAGATATGTTTTTCTGATCACATGTTCACACAAAATTTAGTAACTCAAAAAAAGCAAACAGTATATAAGGTGAATAATAATAATTGTGTGACTTCATCTATTCCCAGGTTGTCACACATGGTTTCAGAATAATACTTCAGCCTCAGTAAAGTTCACACAAAGGTCGATACTTTACAGGATTGATTCAACATAAATAAATAAATAAATACACCTGTAGCCCTGAGGAAAAAACCTCTCAACATATACAAAAAGGATCAGAGTTCATAAAAAATACACAGTCCTGTTAATAATAATAAAACTGTACCAACCTCCCAGGATGACAATCATGTCGCCAGCAAGCACCAAGGAAGTCCCAGAGTGGACTCAGTGACAGATGGGAATTGAGTTCCAGATGTGGATTCAGGATCAGGATCTAAGGCAGACGAACAGAGTCTTTCTCATACATCAGCCCTTGAAGAAAGAGGGCTGACCCTTTGATCCCTCAGCTTTTATACTGAGCATGAGGGAGGTGGGATGAAATACCCTGTTGCTCACATGTCCTGTCCACTCCTCCCCACAGGTAGGACCCCTCTACGCTTTTCCACTTCCAACCCTCCAACAGGACAAATAACAAAGTTGTCTTACCTTGGTTGCTATAGCAATAAGTATAAGCAAGACCCTCTCTGCATACCATGCCTTGGCGTAAACTACAAATAATCATGTCTTATCACTCTGGGAATGAACAGTGTTTCCACAACATGCTGTTAATTTCAGAGAGTTCAGTGAGTTAGAAGAGGCTTAGATGCAAAATAAAATTACTGAACAGAAAATAGATTCTGTTTTACCTCAAACCAGGACAATTATAAAGCTGAAGAACCATAAAAATAACTTCAGGATTAGAAAAAAAAAATGGATCTAATACTCTAACATTGTCTCATTTTGGGGCATGGGAGGTTGCAGTAGACACCCTCCTGAACTAGCCTATGACACTACGATTCTCTCTCATCTTTGGCTCAGTTTTGTGACATCAGTGTTTTTCCCCGTAAAATAATGGAAGGGAAGACCAGAAATCTCCCTCACTGAGGTTAGCAAGGATCAGATTACCACAGGCCTTTTTGTGGATGATACAGGAACAGGACAATCTTACTCTGAGAAGCTGATGGTACTAGCTTTTACCAACGGACTCAATAGACGTCTTGTGAGACTGTTCATGGGCTCAGCTCCAATAGCTCTCAGGGGTCAAATGGCAGGGGTGTGATATTGCCTTAAACAGCCATCTATCATTTCCCAATGTAGCCATGCCACTGCATTCAATTTAAGTCCGCCAAATTTACGTATTTACTATGAGGCAGTCTGACATATTATGTATCAGAAGTTATTTTTCTTTTGATAGAAAGATCTCATAATTCATATTTTAAAGCTAATGCTGAATATACATATAAAATTAAAATGTAATGTTCCTGTTCATTAAAAAAATTGCTTTTTTGAACAAGCTATTAATAACTTCAGATAACGCCCCAGACTCCTAGCTGAGGTTAGTCCTTGAAAACCCATTTTTTGTTGATTTTGTATTAATTCGCACTTCTGTTTTTAAAAGTCCTTGAGACTGATCACATAACAGTCATAATAGAAGGACTCACAGGAGTTCATTTATGCACAGGAATAAAAAGGTAATGCCATTGATTCATTGAGCTTCACCTGCTCATATTTAAAAAGAAAACTAAACAAACAAACCAAAAATAGAGTACCCCACCCACAGAAAATTCTAAAATTCTTTCTTGTGTTATTTGTGTTCCAAAATCTCCGTTCATCTGAAGTGAGAACAGGCTTTGAAAAATGTGATTTCTCTGGCGCAAACAGAAAGAAGTATATAGAATATAGTGCTGATTTGTCATTGGAGTTCTGTCCCAACCAAGGCTCCAATATATTCCAACTGCAGGGGTTAAAAAAAAAAAAAGATTAATCACTTAGAAATAAACTGTCTGATTGCAAAAATGGAACAAGACTTGATAAATGCTGGAGATATGTTATCTCTGGAAGACGGTAAAGAAAAGGTTTCCTATGAGCCTTTCATTCTTTCTCTTCTGCCCTTTACAAAGCTTTTTATTTTCTTCTACTCAGTCATGGCCAGAGGCCAAAAGATGTGGAAAGGGGAGGACTGGCATATAAATCCTCTAGCCTGCCTCCCTGGAAAAAAAAAAAAAAAAAGCATCCAAATCTGCATCTTTACCCTGACAATTGTTGCAGTTGTCTCACTGAAAGCTAACTCTTAAAATGATGGCTCATTTCTCTCTGCCTTCCCCATAATGTAGGGGTGGAAAAAGAGAAAGACTCCTAGTTTGTCTTCTGGGTGATAAACTGACCTGTTCCAATACCCCATCCTCATTACTGATGAGCTGAGGGCTGATCACACGACTGGAAGAACAAGTAGGTCCATGATATACTAGCTTTTCACATGATTCCTGTGAGTCACCAGTGTGATGCAGCCACAGAAATAATTCATGCAACCAGTCACAGTCTTTGCAGACGGTTGACAAATATTATGGCCATAGGGCAGGGCATAAGGGACATCATACCTGGAGTGTGGTATAAGGTGCAGAAGCAGTCACAGTCAGGAAAAAAAAAAATGTTAAATTGGGACAGATTTAGAGTAAGACTGCATCCCATTAGGACGGTACAGAAACCAGCCAGGGAACCTGATTAGCGAATGTCTGCACTGAGCAATGAAGAGCAGTGGAGAGAGCCCTGAGCTGCCATGGACTTTATCTGCTCTGGAAGCAGTATATCACGGTGTGGTGCTGATGGGCTGTATTTATTATCTTAAACTGCATTAAAGTGGATGAACTGCTTCTGGCCCTGAGCTGGTATTGCTGCAGCACAACAGGTAGACATTATCAGCTGGAGTCAGCAACAGCTCAGGAATCTCTGCACCAAATTTCACTGCACTGCATAGACATATTCTGTATGAGCTTGGCTTGTGCATTCAGGCAAAATGAAAGCTGTCAGGGCATATGATTGCTTGCTATAAATATATTAAGGAGAGGAGGGGAAAGGGGGGACTGACATCAGGGCTGGAAAAGGACTATTTAAATTAGGGAATAATGCTGGAACAAAATCAAATAGATATAAACAAGTTACAAATAGGTTTAGGCTGGAAATTAGAAGACAGTTTCAAACCATCAGAGCAGTGAGATTCTGGAAGGCTTTCCTACAAGAGGAAGAAGGCCAAAAATCCTAATTACTTTCAAGACAAAGTTTAAACATTTGTGAGAAGGGTTATATGACATGACTGCCTGAGGAAGCTGGATAAAATTCAGTAACTCAGGATGTTCTTCCTGAATATATATTCCTCTGAACATTTTCCCACCATCTCACAAGCCCCTTGGTTCTTCACAGTAGGTCACTAGGTTCCCCTAATCCACTCAGACAGCCCAGGTCTCTCTTACATTACACCAGCACAACTCCCTAGCAGGCAAAAGCCCCATGCATACTTCTGTGAAACTTCTCCCAGCCATATGAACCGCCCAGACAGGAGTTGCCTTTGTCTTGGAGTTTCCGTATTAACAGTAGTCTGAGCTTCTGTTCCCTGTGAAATGGTGGAAGGCCTTAACCTCATGCTTCTTGCAAACTTTTGTCTTCTGTTGTGAACAGAATGCAAGTTGGTTGTGATGTTGCCCTGATCTGAGCCTCTGGTGTACTAAGGTATATCGCAGCACAAAGATCACGGCCAATGACCCCAATCTTTCTTCCTTGCTTCAGTGAAGGAGTCTGACCTTTGTGATACCATTTCTCTTCCCTCACTAGCCCCTTGAAGCAAAATAGGGGGTGGGGTGGGGAGGGGAAGAAGTCATCTAGCTAAAAGGATGTTGTATCTGTTCAAAAGTGACAGGTGAGAGTTTGGATCTGCCTGCATAAGTTTCCCTCTTGTCTTTTCACCGAAGCCCATAGTACTTCATGGAGCTTTTTTTGCCTTTTTTAAACCCCCAGTTTCTAGAGATATCCTCACATGACAATCTCAACATCTAGTAAAAATCTTTCTAGACTTCCACCCTGCAGAAAAATGTCTGAAAAAGGTTCAGGTTGCATCTTAGGTAGTCCAGAAAAATAGAAAGTGGGTAAAACACTATTCTCTGCAATGCTTACAATTCTGCAGGGCCAAATCAGGGAGTATGGAGTGGCAGTGCTGCCACACACTCTCTTCCAGCTGCTATGGTTTCCATGGTGTGTCCATTAGGAAAAAGAATAAATATTTGTTTATGGCCTCTTGAGTTTTCAGCCATCTTCAGACTGGTGATATATAACTGTTAAAATAATTACTTGGGTCAACCAAAATTTCCTTTTCACCATACCTGTGATGCAACTGTAAATGCTCTGAATTTCACTGGTGCTCTCTGAAATCAGATTTTTTTTCCCAATGTTTTTCCGGTAATGAGTTAAATTCACCTTTTGATACATAGTATGTTATTGAAAGATAATGAAACATATTCCCTTTCATTCAGTCTCACCCCCTTAACGTTTTTCCTGCATCACAGGTACTCAAAATTTTCATCCTCACAACCGTGTATTCAGTGCTTTATGAAACTGGATCTTAGTGTAGCCTCCATCCTGAGTCCCCTGGACAGCAGGACCTGACCTACACCTATCAGTTCTGCAGTTGTATCTTGGTTGATTTCCAGAATGTGTCTGTACAAGGACAAAAGGACTATGGTGCACACCTCCTTGGATGAGCACTGAACCTCTAAGGGAGGCTCCACAGTGGTACAGCTACAGTTCACTGGGAGCAGCTCCACTTTGGGAGCAGAAGCTGCCTAGGCTCATCTGTGCTAAGTGTGTGCCTAATGCCCAGTCCCCTGAAAACAGTGAAATTTCCCTAGAGAAGATGATGTGATTACCGTTCACAGATCAGTGCCTAAAGTATCTAATACTGCAGTTACTTTACTGCCATAAATGCATTCACAGAGTGAATTTTTTAAAAACATTTTTTTTTAAAATGTGGTATAATTTATTTGAAAGGAAAATATGGAATGGATTCCTCTGTGTCCAGCCATTTAAGATTTTCCCTACATATTAATCTCCTTGCTGAACTTAATAACAGATCTACCTAAAGGTAGCTTTGGAAGATTGGGGTGGAAAACACGGCATACACAGCACCCAACTTTGCACATGTTGGATTCCTGAAAATTCAGACCAGCAGAAGAAGGTGACATTGGTGCCAGGGGAAGGAGCAAGGGTAGAAGGGTTGCTGCTGGGGGACGGAAAGAGGGCTGGCTGTTCCTCCCACAAAAGAAAGGCACCAAAAATGTGCTTGCAAAACATGCACTGCAGACCCTCATTCTAATTGTTGAAAAGGTACAAAGTTGCCTAAATAAAAGCAGGGGCTCCCCTTCTTCCAGCATCTCTTCCCTCAGTCAGGGAAAAAGACAAACAAAATTGAACTTATCAAAGTTGGTTTTGTTCTAGTAGTTGAAGCACCATTTGAAAGCTGTTTGATTGCAAAGATGTACCAAAAAATACCTTCAAGAACTACAATTTCAGGCCCAAGTTCATTCCAACCAACACTAAGCAATTCAATGTCAGTTGTAAAATAGTTTGGTGGTTGTGTAGTAAAATAATCCGGTTGCTGGTGAGCTTCATAGCCAGGGGGAGGCGGGTATTTCCAAAATCCTGGTCAGACTTGTCTGACGCACCTGTCAAGTGGTGCCTATTAAATAAACAGTTGAATGTGTTGGGAAATAACTTTACCACCGCAGGATCTTCAAGTATTTTCTCAGTCTCCCAGACTTGGCTTTCAATAACATAAATCTCATACACTGTATGACTGAATGCAAAAGGTTAGTTAAAAAAGTATTTATTTTCTATTTTTCTGTTATGTTCCATTACAAAAAGAAACAAAAACAAAACATAACAAAAACAAAACAGAAGATAGCATTTTATTAGTGGTACATTAATGAGCTTAAACAAGTAGGTGACTAATGTTTGTCACAAATACATATTACAAACAACCACAAAACCATAACTAAAAATGAAATAAATAATTTTAATAGTTTTTTCTTAAATTTTTAATATTTATAAAATATATAGCACTTTCTATTACATTTTTCAGTCATTTTTATCCATAACAAATTAAAACTTATGACATATATTGTGAATATACTAAAGGGATAAGAATAATTAAAAAATCAAAGTTCCTGGACATATGAAATAGTAAATCGGTTAATGTTTATCAATTTGTTATTGTGTATCCAGATTGTGTATAACCTGCAAAAATAGCCATTTCTTCAACTAATATACATATTTTTCTTTATAACATTATAAGATTAAGTTTTTAAGTGTAAAGCTTCATGGATTTATGCTTCTGTTTTATAGTTGTGCCTAATATGTAACTTTCATTAATATATACTAAATGTCTTCCTTAGTATATACTAATATATATACACACACATACACACGCACTATATATTAGTATATACTGAATAATAAAAGACCTTCTATAATATACCATTGGGATTCTTGTGGAGAAAGTTGTTGAAAGCAGAAGGCATGTATACCAATAGTGAAAACTGACTAGGTTATATAAATGAAAGGGTTTAGGTTTACATTGTTCAGTGTGTTTCAATAGATTATGTAATGTACTGTAATAACATACAGAATTCAAACAAAAATTTCTTTTTATTCCAGTATTCTGATCCTTTTTCCTGTGATTCCAACAGAGCATGAACCACTGTCTGCTAAACTTCCTTAAAAATGGAGCCAAGCAAGTTGAAATGAGTTGACATTACAGACCTTACTCCAGGAAAAATACTAAAATTGCACTTAAGAACCCTCCAAGTCAGGAAAGCACTCAAGCTCAGATATGACTTTATTTGCTTTAACCTGAATGTTAATNAAACAAAACATAACAAAAACAAAACAGAAGATAGCATTTTATTAGTGGTACATTAATGAGCTTAAACAAGTAGGTGACTAATGTTTGTCACAAATACATATTACAAACAACCACAAAACCATAACTAAAAATGAAATAAATAATTTTAATAGTTTTTTCTTAAATTTTTAATATTTATAAAATATATAGCACTTTCTATTACATTTTTCAGTCATTTTTATCCATAACAAATTAAAACTTATGACATATATTGTGAATATACTAAAGGGATAAGAATAATTAAAAAATCAAAGTTCCTGGACATATGAAATAGTAAATCGGTTAATGTTTATCAATTTGTTATTGTGTATCCAGATTGTGTATAACCTGCAAAAATAGCCATTTCTTCAACTAATATACATATTTTTCTTTATAACATTATAAGATTAAGTTTTTAAGTGTAAAGCTTCATGGATTTATGCTTCTGTTTTATAGTTGTGCCTAATATGTAACTTTCATTAATATATACTAAATGTCTTCCTTAGTATATACTAATATATATACACACACATACACACGCACTATATATTAGTATATACTGAATAATAAAAGACCTTCTATAATATACCATTGGGATTCTTGTGGAGAAAGTTGTTGAAAGCAGAAGGCATGTATACCAATAGTGAAAACTGACTAGGTTATATAAATGAAAGGGTTTAGGTTTACATTGTTCAGTGTGTTTCAATAGATTATGTAATGTACTGTAATAACATACAGAATTCAAACAAAAATTTCTTTTTATTCCAGTATTCTGATCCTTTTTCCTGTGATTCCAACAGAGCATGAACCACTGTCTGCTAAACTTCCTTAAAAATGGAGCCAAGCAAGTTGAAATGAGTTGACATTACAGACCTTACTCCAGGAAAAATACTAAAATTGCACTTAAGAACCCTCCAAGTCAGGAAAGCACTCAAGCTCAGATATGACTTTATTTGCTTTAACCTGAATGTTAATTACACACTCAAGCACTCTTGCTGGTACATGGATGCCCCTGCCATAATCCTTAACGGTGTACCCTGACTGTATAAGAGGTTTAGAGGCTCCATTATGTAGTTGAGAGTAGAGTTTTGCCTTCTCTCTGAGCAAAGGGTGTGAGGGGACAGTGACGTGTGCCTGGGGACCTCTGAGCAAATATTCAGGTACTTGAAGTAGATGGAGAGAAAGACATAGCAGGGAGAGGGCTGAGCAGTGTGGAGTAGCATGCTTGCAGTCAATACTGTCCTTGTGCTGCAAGGGAAAAAGGTGATGCAGAATAACCTACCCTGGGCACCCATCAACCTTCTTCAGCTTCATTCTGCTCCTTGCTGAAATGCAGCATCCCCCTTCAGGGACTAAGGTCTGGAGGGCTATCCTGCAAAGCTCAGCTTTCTTGGGTCCTTCAAGAACCCATGGTGCACGAGCAGCAGCTGCTGCAGAGACAGGAATGGCTGGCACCAGGAACTGGCAGCTACGTTGTTAGCATCTCAGAGGGTTTGTCCCTTTGGACTCACTTCAGCTGGGCTGCACGGTGTGAAAGCCCATCAGGACCTGTAATTCATACAAGTGTGATGCTCATTTAGTTTCATGCTAAAAGCCCAGCTCACATGCTGAAAGACACCTCTGTGGTATGAAGAATAGCACAGTGACTGGCAGCAGGCAGGAGCCTGGCTTCAAAAGCACATTCCTGATAAAATGAAAACACTAATGCAGAAGCACTTCTACCTCCTTAGAGAGACACACACACTTGCACGCACGTTCAGAGACCCTAAACTATGTTCCTGTCTTTTTTTTCCCTTTTGAGAGCCTCAAATTCTACCTTAGGCATCAAAGACAGCTACTTAAATTAAGTGAGCCTAAGTGAGTGTCTCCCATGTTTCCCATCATGCAGCACTGGTCAGATGTGCGAGCCCAAAGTATGAACTCATAATTGCCCAAAGTTGGACATTTTAAACTCAGTTTAAACTTTTTTCTAAACACTACACTTTTTCAGAGATGAGACCCTGTAAGGAAGTGGATCTTTCTTTTTGGCTCAGGGAATACTCGAGGGTACTTAGACAATGATATGTAGCAAAGCTGATGAATTTCTAAGGGCAGCCACTGCACCTTCATAAGATCCTCAGCCTTTTTAATATTTTGTTTTATGTAAGAAACACCTCAAGGCATTGAACAAACCAAAACCAAATCAAGTTTAAAATAATATACTGCAGTATTGAAAACTATCTACTTGTGTTTAACTGTCTACTTTGAGGTGTTCCGATAAAGCCTAAGTGCACAAAGTAAATAAATACATTTTTGTGGAATCAAGAACTAATTCGGAAAAGATTATTTTTCATTATTATTATCTCAAAGAATATTCATATTATATATTATTGTTTTACATTCTTAGGAATTCTAGTTTGAATCACCAAAATTTCAAATTACTTGTTTTCAAAAGTAACCCACTTAAAACTAATTTGTCACCACGAACTTCTTCCTGCACTTAATTAACAAAATAAAATGGCCAACATTTAAAAATATCCTGATTTTTATTTCAAAGGTGCTTCCATGCTGCTGGAATGCAAAGCTCTTTTGAAAATCGGAATTGTATTTTTAAACAGATGTAGGAAATGAAACATATTCATTCACTGATGAAATCCAGAATAACACATATTCAAATCTGTAACACTTTCAGAATAAAATTATGGTAACACTATAACCTAGCATATTGTTAGTTCTGTGAAGGTCAGATCATCTAAAATTTCCATGATAAAGCAAAGCAAATCAAGCCAAATATATTTAGTTATACTTAAGAGTATATACTTTTGGTATACTATATAACATCACTTCAATAGGCACAGTACTATAAAGAATTTTTTTTATTAAACTTATTTAAGAATACCATGACATAAAGAGAACAAATTACATTTTATGCTATGGGTTGGTTGGTTTGCTTTTTTTTGTTAAAATATTTGCTTTCTCTTGCATACAGATTTTTAGCAAAAGCTGACAGCTCATTATAATTTTGTTATTTCATTTTCACTGGGCTGTGTTGACTTACGAAATACTTGTATTTGTTACATGTCACATGTGAAATGAGAAGCTGCAACATAAAGCCTGGGTATTGACACGTGTATGAAGTTCACTACGCTTTAAAAGGGTATCTCCTGTAGGTATCTAAATGAAAAATATAGCTATTTAATACGTTTGTAAATTATATTTTGCTATTTCAGAATTAGGTATAACACAGAGTTTAAAATTTTCCCTCTTTGGTTCAAGACTGAACTTCTGACCAACTTGCTCTGAAAGGACAAGCTCTGAATATTCTGTGAGGTCAGTGCACAAACCCCTGCTGTATTTACAAACCAACACTGACCTGCAGTCAATGTTATGGCATTTCACATTCTCACAACATCACTTTTATCTTCTCAAAAGTGAAAGTATTGATTAAGCCCCACCAGTTTAGCTCTTTGAAATATAGGTGTTTAGAAAAACAACAAAAAAATCAATTTACAGGCTGATGTTTGTCTCTTAAATGGTACATATTTAGTACTCAGTGACAAAAGTCTCACTGATGAATACAGCAGGTCTACAAACAGAACATGTGAGAGAGATCTCTAGGATATCCTGGTGGAGTCCCAAAAGTTCATGTCATTACCTCAGCTGTGCATAAGGAACATTTTTTTTTATTTGGCAGGGGGGCGAAGGGGGGCGGGGCTTTCATATGATGGAATCCCTTAATCGACAGCAATTTGCAATTACCTGTTTTCTGCTGGTTTGGGTAAACGTTATGTTTATTTAAGGAGACCAAACAATGTCCCTTAAACGACTGTTTCAGCAGTACAACTGTGCACGTAACACGAATGGTCTTGAAGGAAAGACATTCAACTGGCAGCTGATTAGTTTTAGATTCCACTATTAGCAGCAGAACATTTACTGAGGTGTTAGCACATGCCAACACTGTGATAGCTGAACGCCACTAAAAGGAAGGAGATGATTCGGGAGCACAGAGGAGGAGAACTGCCATTAACAGATAGCGGGCTTCTGTTTTCAGTGTTGTCAGTCCTCTGTCAAGATTTATTTCCAGTATATGCTTTCTGGACAAGGACAGTGCCTGAGTTACTGTTGTTAAACCCCTTAGACTGTTGTAGCTTTGGATTCAAAATATCTGGGATTTGTGCTCTTGGGAACAAACTCAAGATCCCATGGATAGCCATGGCAGTTTTACATGTCATTCAGAGACCAGGATGTGACCCCCTGATTTAGGGATAATTCATATAAACAAACACACGATGATGACTATGAAAATGTTGGATTTTGATGACACTTAAAACATTTAATAGCTGGATTGCAAAATCTTTCCATTGTATTTAGCATGGAAAATAAATGTATAACCCTTCGAGGTGTACTAATAAGAAGTAAGCATGTATTGAAAGTCATTTGAAAGTGGTAAGAGTCCCCAGAAAATATATTCTCAGATTATTTGGAACTAGTATCAAGTGAGATCAGGTACACTTCAAGGCAAGGATACTCACACACACATAGATCCAAATACTTCTAATGCAAAGCAAAAAACCAGATAAATGCTTTTCCCCTACAGTTCATTCACCTTTTGTCCTCCCCTTTCATTTTGAATTGTTCACATTTTGAAAAAGCTTTCCTCTAGTTTCACTTTTGAAGTTTTAATTATCTTAATACATAGACAGGGATGTGACAGAATTAGTCTTTTTGTTAAATAATGCAGATAGTGTCCATAACCCTTATGTGTTATGTGCTTTTATAACAAGTCTAAGTGGAAAAAAAAGAAAAAAAAGAATTCAATATAATAAACAGAAACCCCACAAAGTACTGTTTAAAATGTTATGCACGCACAGTAGCTGAACTAACTGTTCTTCATGCGGTTTTTTAGGTTCTCATATCCTGTGTGGCAAAAAAATCCCTCACCTTTTTTGTTGTTTCAGCTATATCCCACACATGCACCCACCATTTTTCCATCTTCACTGATGTATGTAATAGCACAAAATTAAATTATTTTGTAAAATGACATTTAAATAAAGTCATTCATTTTAAATTTACAACTCCGTCAGATTTCATCATTAAATGGTACTCTGGAAATAGTCTGTGGTCCAGAGTGATGTAATATTCTGAACCTACTAAGACATTATGCATTCTGTCATCTATTCTTTACAGGTTATTTAATTTATTCCTGTCTTTTAGTAACAGTATAAAATTATTAAGAATTCGAAGGGTGGACTCATATTTCAAGTGTAATGTAGAATGTCTGTTTTGCTGAAAGCCTGAGTGGAACAGAGTTTCTATTTATGATATGAAATCAAGGTTAAACATGGAAACAATGTATTAAGTGGATTGTCTCTGAAATAAATTCAACAGCTAAGTCTTGTGAACAAAGACTACTAGATTTACAGAATTTCATTCTTGTCAAAAAATAAGGGAAGAAGTAAATAGCAGACATAGTATTTTAAGCACTTGCACTTAATTTGTAATTAAAATTAAATTCATATCACATTATTTTTGCTCAAAGAAGAGGGATTTACTCATGGAAAGGTGTTTTGGGTTTTTGTGGCTTTTTTTTTTTTTAAGTATCAGTCCACTATGGCTATATCTTTGTTGTTATTGTTAGACTAAAAGAACAAAATAGAAAAAGTAGCATGACTCCATGTATGGACACAAGTATGGATTTACAACAGTGCTTAAAGTGCTTTCTTATTTGAGGAGATACTTACACAAATGCCTTTTCATGCTTATCTCCTTGTCACCATGTACTATATGCTTGCTGCTTGCTCTTATGTCATTTATAATATAATGATAGGGTATTAAGTTCATACTCAGAGTTAAGTATATTGTCATAAAAAACATCTGAAAACAGGAAAATGACAATTTCATTTTTTGTCGTATTACAGCAATTTGAAAATTTTATTAAATACTGAAGTGCTTCATTTCGTCATTTATTCCTTTGCTTCCAGTGTTGCTTAAAGCACTATCTAAGTACAAATAGATCATACTAAAAGCATATCCATCCTATTCTGGGGTTTCGACTAGGTTTATTTACTGATGTCTTGCAGAACAGAGATGAATTTATGATCCCACGTGACCATTTATCTGCTGATGCTGCAAGATGTCTTGCCTCCAGGATTGGTTTCCACGTACATGGTTCACCAAAGGTCTACATCTTATGAATATTTATACATTTTTATGTCTTGTTATTAAGTGGCAGTGCTGTAATGCAAGATGTCAAGTAGTATACTTTAATTTGCCAGTACCAGAAGTTGTGGGAGCAGCAGAAGCTGTGGCTTGACTGCCTACATACAAAGGGTCCAAACAAGCCACTTTGGCTGCAAAGAATGAGTGGATACAGTGAAGGACCGCAAACAGGTTGGAAAACTCCAGCTCCTGGAAGGGAAAACAAAAAGATTAAACATGAAACAAAAGAACACCTCACAAACATATACCCAGAAATGAACTGCTATTCAAATTGTAATGATTTTAATAGTTTGATGTAATTCTGCTCACGTGCCTGACAATTCTCCATTATAGGGACTTAGACACTGAGCTATCCTCATTCAGTAAATAATTGTTTTCAGGCTAAGATGGACAAATTTCTGAGTTAAGTGGTTCCATAGAAATATGAGATCCTACTTGCTAAAGGGGAAGGAAAGTGATACTACTTAATGTTTTAATTTTTTTTTTTTTTGCCTTGGGATAATGCAAATCTGGCACTTTTGCAGGTTAATTTAGATAGAAATTGATTAACTGCACCATAATGGTCTACACACCTATGGACTACTACTGTATACCCAATGCACCCACAAAGATCAGTAACATTGACTTCCAAACATGTTACATTTGTTCACCACGTCACCTCACACTGGTAGCTATTATCTTACTTATGTTGATTCTTTAACTACAAAAAAAATCAAACCCAAACCCAAAACATTTTCAAAAAGTGTTGCTATTACACAGTGTTATTCTGGATCTGTTTTCGTTGAAACGGTTACTGTTTTTTGATCAAAAAAGGAACAGAACTTATTAGTAATATTATAAAAAGTCCTTATTTTAGACTAGCTGAGACTCTTTAAGCCATCACTACAGAGGAAATAAATAAAATCCCCACTTTTTTTCATATACAGATTTGCTCCTTTGTGTCTAATTCACTTTATGTAATCAATTTTTTTTAGGTTATCTTCAGTATGTGTTTTTGGAGTTGGCATTTAATCAAGCGATATCTGTTGTATTTGAAAGCTAATACTGAGCTGTTTGAATACATACAAATGTAGGGACGGTGATGCAAACTGCCATCTTTCTGCTTTTATTCACTGCCTCTATAGATTTATTCACTTTAATACGGAGTCAGCAATAGATATCTGTGGTATATTCTATTTGTCTTTCTGTTCAGCACTGGTATTTCCAGGCTATGTAGTGTTGAGGGTTTTGCTTTTTTGTTTAGAAGAATATTGATAATGTTGTAAATTCAGCAAAAATTGCTAAATCTCTCAAAATGACTTTAACCTGCAATTTTCTGCCTCTTGAGATTTCCTGGAAGATATTGCTTCACATAACTCATAGAGATGTTCACAAATCCCTCATGTGCGAGGGGGAACAATTGCCTGAAAACAGACAGCTGTGGTGCAGTGTGTCCAGTGATGTACTGAATGGGTGGACCTCTGTTTAGCTCTCTTACAACCTGAACAGATGTCCTTCAGCCGTGCTTAGAAATGAATTTATAACATCCCATGAGCTTCTTTAAACTCCCCTAACTACCAATTCTCAATAAAGAAGATAAAGTTTATGCCAAGTTTCACAAACTTGCCATCTGTGTCCATTTTAAAAAATCTGTTTAGAGACATTCTCATTTTTAAATGTTGTGAGAAGGGCAATTTTATCACTATGCTAAAGGTCCTTTTCTTCCCTCAAATTTCAAAATAAGAACATTTATCATAGATAGGAAAACAATGGAAATTCAAAGAGGAGGAAACAAGGAATTATGCAAGCTATTTCAGAATAAGAACTATCAGTCATTCAAATTAAGTTACTTTTCAGGTTACTCCTTTTTATTAATATTATTTATCTTTTTGCTACTATAAAAATAAAACAGAAGCTTAAGATGAGAATAAATATTTAGTAGAACAATGAAATACTCATAATATCAATTCTGTGTGTTATCTGTGGAAAGCTTACATTTCTCCCTATGTTTCAACAGGATAAGACTATAAAAACAAATATTACAGTCTGAGAATTGTTCGAGATAATTAGGTAACCCTACTAGCTGAAAGTCCTTAGTATTATAATTACAGCTACCGGACATTGAATTTTCACAGTGCATTAGTATAATTATTACCAACAGTTACCACAGGTGTTTCTGGAACAGTAACACATTGGAAAGATCCGTTGCTCAATGGACCTTCAGGGAACATGGGTGGGGCAACAGAACGCATCCTCTGAAGGTTCCATTGGATTACTATTATTGATAGTAATGATGCAACAGAGACATTAGCTTGACTGCAAAGATGAGCACTAAAAAGTCAGCAAATGCTAGATTACTATTTGCCACGAAACATTATTTCTATTTCAACGTAGACATGCATATTTGACTGGAAATTAAAGCAATGTGAAGCACAGTAGGCTGGTTGGTATGTGGTGAGTACATACAGGCCTAATTAATGGCTGCAGCTCAATTCACAGCAGCCTGATTGATGGGAACAGGATCTATCAAGAATAACACTTTTCTGTCAGATTAGCCTAATAACAAGAAAGCTTAATGAACAGATAAAGCTTCATGTAGAGCTGCTGACAGACAAAACATTCCCTCACTTATGCTGAGAACTTGCACTTTTAGCTGCCCACAAGTCTGCACTACTGCCAGCAGAAGAGGCGGAACCTACATATTTTTGTGCGCACCTAGCCACCCGTGGTTGTTTTCATACATACTTTTTTGTTAATCATCCTCTTGTCTGAACACACTTTCATCTAGGCAGGGTATTTTGTATTGCACACCCAGCTTCAGATGAAGTTTCAAATAAACAAACAGGCAAACCCTAAGAAACCTGAAAAAATATGCAGTGAAGCCATTGAAGTTGCTACCAGAAGGGAAAAACAAATTCTCTGAATCCCCAAAAAGCAAAGAAATCCAAACTTTAGCCACATCTACTTGTCCATACACAAGTACAGTTTACTATTATTCTAATTTCCAGACTGTTGTCTGTATAACTCAGCTAAGACCCTACTCTCCTAGGAATATCAGTGTACCCTCTGGTCTTCAAAATGTCTTTGTAAGATATCTCTTGATCAAACTACTCTCACACTGCATTGCTGTCATTATACCAGACATTTACAGTTTATTAATCTGAACAGTCACAGTTTCTGCTGAGGACAATGTAAGTGGGCAGGTATGTGAGAAAGATGCAGCGATTGAGCATTGTCAGAAGTGTACAAGAAATCTAGTAACCTTTCACAAAGGAAGTCTGGATTGAAAGGACAGAGATGGAAAGAGAAAATGGAGAATGCCCCCAGATGAAAAAAACCCTAAACTCTTATTGCACCATATTAATGATTCAACCACATAAACAATACATCTACAAAATCAAGCAATTGTAAGTTTGTAAGTATATGGTGAGAAAAAAATATCTTCTTTCATCCATATATAGACTGCTGATATGAGGAGATATTCTTTCATCAAGTGTAGTGTTACATGGTCTCTCTATATTAGCATAGAATCCGATCTAAAATAAATATTAAACAGATAATCCATGTGCAAGACATGGGGAAACTAAAAACTGAATCACACAAACCTACGCAGGTCAGAAATCTGAACTCAGAAGGTAGTCACTGCAATTGAGCAATCACTCTGTAAAAATCCTAAGGATGTATACTTAAAACCCATTTAAAGATGATATTCTAATTTTGAAGAGCACTTTCAGGCTCATGGAAAAACCCTCACTGCTAAGAAAAAGAATCAATTTAAAATTATGTTTTGGAGAATATACTTGAGATGAGCAGAAATGTCAGTCTGGAAAACGGTGCAAGCATCCATCAAGACACGTTGCAACACTTGAAAGTGAGAATTTTGTTCCCATTGCAACAGCAGTAACTCCGGCTATTTGTCTTATTTTAGATTAGTTTTCCATGCATGATAATTTCAAGTACAAATTAATTGCCATTAATTACTATTAAGCTAGTATTAATTAAATCGTAATTATTAATGCTACCTCCTTGAAGTAACACTTCTTCCTTTCCTGATACCATATTTCTGCCCTCTTCTGTTTTCCATATTCATATAGGTAAAGACAATCGAGTGGATCTTCATCTTGATGTACTAATTTTTGCACTCACTTTGGTTTTGTAACACTCAGCTTGGAGGTTCAGCTAGTCTGTGAACAAAAGCTAATCTCATGCAGCACAGCTGTGTGACCTCGCCTGAGTTTTTCTGACAAAACTGTTGAGCTCTGAAAAAGCCCTGCAAGTTGAGAAAGGTGAAAACATAGACTGAGTTTTTTGAGTTATACATATGTTTTACAAGGCACAGAAACTCTCAGTTCCCAGAAATTACTGATTGGTGCATTTACTTACAAAATTCAAATAGAAATTGCATGTAATAAGAAAAACACTGCTGCTGATTTTTATATACATTATATACTCCTATGTTTGGGAGCATAGATATACATATCTGGAAACAGGATCTCTCATAGATATAAGATACTCTTCATTTTTGTCAGAAAAATATAAAGCAGTTTCTACTGCAGTGGTCCAATACTTAGCCAGGTAAAATTGAAGAGCACAGCACTCTGAGTTTATTACAGTCCTGAGATTGTGTTAGCCTCTGGAAGCTGCTGTGATACTGGAGAGACACTAATGGATCGTTAAACTATAGCTAGTAAATAGATAACTAGCTAGATAGGAAGGTGCCTAAGCGAATCCCTTTGTGTCTTACAAGGAGAAAGCTTTGCCCTTCTGTGCTTGGTTTTTTCAACCCAACCCCAACAGCTCAGTAAGAACGAAGGAGAGGGACACGTAGGCTTCACATTCTGCCAAGCTGACAGCTCTATTTTGTAGCTCTCAGTCAGAAAAATTCTGCCTGACTGTGCAAATTTGTGCAATATCTCCTGCTGAGTGACAGCTGGGAAATAACCTACAGATTGGAAAGTCTTAGGTGTATCAGTGATTAATGTTGCCCCTAAGTGGTTTTCTTCTCAGAAACCACTTAGACCTTGCCTTAGAGACCTTCGAAGGTAGGTGTTTGCATCCAGGCACCCTGCCATGGATCCACTGGTGTGACCTACAGTAATTACTGTTCGCATTTTTCATACTGGAATTGCTTAAATCTATGAGGAAACACTTCTTTTTTACTATGCTATATAGCTTTATAGTAACACAATATTACTTACAGAGAAACCAAACAAAAGCATAAGTACAAAATCTCTACAGAAAAAAAAAGACAGCATTTTAATAATATCTGAAAGAAAAATGTAGATGTTTAAATATCTTTAATTACTTTCAAGCTGAAAAGAAGTATACCTGGTGAAACTGTAACTAAATCCATAGCACATGTGTGTCTCAAAGCATGCCATTTTGAATTTTTTTTTACATCAGGAATGAAACACACTAAAAAATTTTGACAGCATTATAAAAATATTAGTTATTCAGTGTCACGAAGGTCTTTCTGTAAATTAGGAATATAAAGTCTGGTCGCAAATGTGTTTCTCAAGAGAAAAAAAAGAGCTGACTGATGAATGGATGTGGTTCTGTATTTTTTCTCCACAGGTACTTTTCCTAGATTCTTCTAATATTAACAGTGACACCTCTGTACATTCCATCAGGACACAAAAGTGTTGCTGGACAATTATGAAGAAAGTATAGCTAAAATTTAAATGGTGCTGCATAATCGTTGTTTTTAAGCAATGTCTGTCTACAAGCCTTACTATTTCTAGAATAATAAATTTATGAAAATTTTGGATCAAAACTCAACAGATAAGCACTCTGACACTCCTAATTCTCTAGATAATGAGTAAGCATTCTAAAGCTAAAGTATATTATTGCAGAGATACAACAGACCATAATAGCACACATCTGGGATAGCATGGGATACGCAAAATGTGCAGCATTGAAAATGTAGAAAGACAGGAAGCATTTGGATTTTGATAACTCATATTTTTACAGGAAGGAATTATATAGAGTCCTAGAATCATTTAGGTTGGAAGAGATCTTTAATGTCATTGAGTCCAACTGTAAACCTAACACTGCCAAGTCCATCACTAAACCACATCCTGTCTTTCAAATACCTCGAGGGTATTCCACCTCCAGGCAACTCCACCACTTCCCTGGGCAGTCTGTTGCAATGTTTTATGACCCTTCGGTGAAGAAATTTTTCCTAATATCCAATTTAAACCTGCTCCAGCACAACCTAAGGCCATTTCCTCTTGTCCTGTCATTTGTTACTTGGGAGAAAAGACCGACCCCCACCTTGCTGCAATCTCCTTGGAGGTAGTTGTAGAGAGCGTTAAGGTCTCCCCTCAGCCTCTGTTTCTCCAGGCTAAACAACCCCAGCCGCTCCTCATATGACTTGTTCTTTAGACCCGTCACCAGCTTCGTTGCCCTTCTCTGGAGTCACTCCAGCACCTCAATGTCTTTCTTGTAGTGAGGGGCCCAAAACTAAACACAGTATTCGAGGTGGGGCCTCACCAGTGCTGAGTACAGGGGGACAGTCACTTCCTCAGTCCTGCTGACCACACTATTCCTGATACAAGCCAGGATGCTGTTGGCCTTCTTGGCCACCTGGGCACACTGCCAGCTCATATTCAGCCAGCTGTTGACCATGATGAAAGCAATATTATTTAAAAAAAACCCCAACAAACCAACAACAACCCTCCCCTCCCCTGCCATGGCCAGACCACCTCTCGTTTTCGGGGAGTAACTGAATTATAGTGCATTAAAGACATTCCGTCAGTGCCATAGCTGAAACACAGAGATGGAGGAAAGCAGGCCTTAGAGGCAAGAAAAGCAGGAGTCTCAGATCAGATATTGTGTATACCATAGCAGGTTCTGCATAGAGTGTGTTAGTGTTAATGGTGAAGGAGAAAAAAGCACTCTGTTCTAGTGACTGTCTTAAGCTGTATCAAAGTTACTTGTTATGCCCTGCTTCCATATTACTGCTTGGGAATGCAGAAGTGAAGAGCCCTGATATGCCGTGGCAATTGCTCCTCAGATTTTTGGTTTTGTTCTCAGCTGTGAGCTCTCATTTCACTATATTCTGATTATTCCCTGTGTAATACAACTGGCAATAAAAATATCTTTATGTAAAGAAAATGTTACCCTTTACTTCCCCTTAGAACAGTGGGTCTCCAAGCCATCTGAAACACAGAGCTGCATTTAACTGGTGATGATATCTGTGGCCATGAATATTCATCACAACCTTTAACAGATGTTTTACAAATTTCCCATCATCTCATTCCAAATGAAGCCTGCATACAGTATGCATGAAACCTGGCATTACAAGCATTTCTGAAAATCTGATTAACATTTCCTAATGACTCAATAGTTCCCCAAATAGCTATACCTCTAACTCTGTAATGCTAGTGAAGTCTAAAAAATAGAGTGTAGATTGTTCCACCTCTTCTTATGCTGAATGGTGCTTTAAATCTCTGAAAGGCTTAAAGGATGCTGAAGGGGCCTATTCATAGAATTTTAAACTAACCAAAGTTAAAAAAATATGACCCAAGAATTTTCACTTTCATTTTATAGCCACATTTATCTATATTTCTTAGACTAAGCAACATAATTCATATGTAAACAAATTGAAATAAATAGAAGTGCTCACTCTAAGTGCCGTAGCACTTCCAAAGACAACATATTCTGACTTTTTTTATCGTGATATAATTCATATGCTTTTATCACTGAGAAAATGAATTAGAAGTAACAAATTTTTATTTCCAAAATGGTCAATGTGAAAGTTTAATTTTATTATAAAGAGAAGCAAAGAGGGAATGTGACAGCCTATTAATAAGCATGCTAGCAAGTTTGTATAAAATTCAAGGTATAAGGTAGAAAGCAGAATTTATACCTTCATAAAAGGTAGAAAGATGACATTTGCTAGAAATAAAGCTCTGTCCAGTTTGAGTGGGAATAACAATAGGTACCATAAAGATACCAGGATATCTCTGAAGCTTATAAAGTGATTTGCATGACAGATTTAATTTAAAACATGAAAACATTTTGATGGAAATTATTTCTCTCCATCAAAATCTAGATTTCATACTTTGGGTTTTGGGTTTGGTTTTTTTTGGTATAATTTAGTATTAAAAATATATTCTAGTTTTACTTTAAAAAAAGAAACACTGTCCCATTCTTGGATTCCTATGAAATTTCTTTAGTCTTACAATCATGTGTTAATATAATAGCAATAGCAGACAGATATTAGAAAAATAATTATGAGTTTCATCCTTCAGCTTATCATCCTTAGGAGCATGATAAAATCTTCCAACTGTTTGCTTAAGAGAAAATCATACCCACGACATTAGGTTGTTATGCTTTCTTATTAGAGATGAAAAGAAATTTTGTACTATTAAAACAATTTCTGAATGAAATTTGAAGTAAGAAAATATTTATCTTTGAGATGTAACAGAGCATGAGGGCATTGAAAACTATTGTCCACCACATGTCCTAGCTGTTGATTTAATGTGAGCTTTTATATACATACAGACATACATATATACATTGCATTGAGTGCAACATTCAAAATCAAGTAAATAACTGTTGGGTAGAAAATAATTAATACCAAACATAGAGAGACATGCAGGAAGGAAAAATAGCTGCTTAATCTAGCTATTTGTTTTTAAACTCATAACTGCCCTCAATACAATGTCTTTTTTCTTTACATACTTTATTATGCTGTGCATATTTAGCCTTTTTAGACAACAATTTATTTAACCATTTCCTTTTGCTCATGGAACTGTATTGTTATCACATTCATTAAGCAATTTTCTCTCTGACATGATCAGGAAAAATGGTATAGCAAATGCTTCAAAAGCAAGGCTTAAAGATGGACAAGAAAATAGTCTTTATGCAAAAATCGGTATTTTAGTCAAAAAGACCTTTGATTCAGACTCATTTTAAGGCAGTTCCAGTTATCAAAGATCCTGAGAGATCACTTCTCTTCACACACATTGGGACAGTAAATGCCCTATTCTCAAAGGCATAATCAAACTAAGCATAAAACTCTCAGGGTTACCCTTTTTTACCCATAAATTAACTCTTGGATCAAAGGCTCAACTGAAAAGACAAGTTTTCTGATTCTGAATTAGATACAGACACAAAGCTTCAGTCTTCTATGGGAACATGTGTTTAATCCATACTTTTTACTCTGAGAAATAAAAACAGATTTTAGATCCTTGCTGGTTTTGTCCCCATGTTGACTTAAGGATGTATTTTGTATCATTTCTTCATGATACGGGTATAGGATGAAAAACAAGGCATTCAAAATCTCAGCCAGCTTTATCAAAATGATAAAGAGGAGTCCTGGCAAACATGTCTGGCACCATATATAGCAAGTCCTGGTTTTTATTATTTTTTAATGTAATTACACATTTCAAAAGACTTTAAACTAGCAATAATCCAAGCAATTGATTCAGTTTTCTTTTCTTAGAATGTCTTTTGTTTTCTTCTCATTCTTTGATTTTGTGCATTAATCTAATATTTCTAAGTAATTTTGTTTAATTTACTCCTTCGTTCCCCTAGCTGCTTTGGTAACTGTTTTTAATGTAAATTGCCTTGAAAAAACAAACAATGTATTGTTGTTACCTTTGCTTCAATTTGCTTAGTATCTTGGTTTTGGAACAAAAATTTGATTTTGCTCTTCCCATCATCTGAAGAACCTTTCAGCTGGGAAAACTTGTACCTCCAAAGTACAGCCTAGAGGAAAAAAAAAGAAACATAAAAAACCATATACAAGCAAGTCAGTGTAGTTTTCATTGTAAATTGTATTAGAAATAGCCAATCTCCTTCCAAGGGAACTTTTAACCCCTCTATGGTACATAATTAAATCAATTTAGTGTTATGTGGTCTAATGTCCCTTTGATCATATGGATGTATTATACTTTGATGGTGTCTGATTCAGATCAGTCAGGCTACACTTGTGAAATTTACTCTGAAATTATTTTGTCTGTATTTAAACCTGATTAAACAAAAAAAGAGAGTTAGTAAATTCATCTTCATGCCAAAAACCGAAGTTTTTTTTCACTGACGATCTGTAGTTTCCCTACTCTACCTGACAAGACAATCTGTCATAGAAGTCCTTTTTTTTTTATTTCCACATTAAAAAATCCAGTTGCATTAACATAAAGGGCATATCAAATTAAAAGCAGATACCTATTTTTAATTATAAAATAACAAAAAGAAACCATTTAATGAGAACTTATTTTGAGTTTACTTATAAGAGCTCTAATCAGGAATTTGAGCAGATCATTAATTCTGAGCATATCAGTGGCTTTTCAAGGAATTATACTATGAATAATGTTGTGTCTTGTTGAAAAAAAAAGACAGATTGGTCTACAGAATAAACATGTAATTAATAAAATTTACAGCTGGCTAGAAAAACATCTTTTTTAGATCTAATGTGGATTTATGTAGAAAAATACACATTTCAAACTACTTTGCTTAAAAGTTAGAGTTATTTTTCTTGGTAAGTCTTTTCAGCCTCATTTAAAGACATACCCCCCCATCCCTGATATTTTGAAGCACTAACATTTTTAATTGTGATTTCAGTAGTATTTCACATAATTATAAGGTGATTCTCACTCACATTGTGCTGTTACTTTGAGGAGACATTAATTTCATATGCATTGGAAAACACGGAGACTTAAGAATTGTTGTTCCATTTTCTTTTGCCTAAGGGTTTGTAAATTACTTCCTCACAGTGGTGCAAGATGATATTTCCATTGGTGTACTTTGTTTATATCTATGAATGATTTAGTATCTACTTGAAATTAAACAGAATAGATGGGAGGTCAAATTTTTAACTGTCCTAAATCTATGCAGGTCTCTTTGCTTCAGGATGTGTTGATGTCTTTATGTTAATGACTGGAAAAATCTCTAACCTGCACCAAGATAAAGTTGGCTGTGTTTGTCTTAGTAACTTGAAGAGGAAAAAACCCCAAAGTACAGTATCTTAAGTGTGCACAGTACAAAAAGCAAGTGCTAGAATTATTTCCCCCAAAATTGTCTCTATTTATTTGCCACTTCCAGATAAAAAAACCCTAATCTCAGCATCACTTTAATTCTCTGTGTGTATGTGACAGGTGAGATCCCATCTACCATAAACAGAATTAAGGACATTCTCTTTCAGATAAACTAGAGGAATTTGGCTATTTGTGTGAAACTATATCATATTTATTTCGAATGTTGTCCTCCTGAGCCCACCAATCTGTGCTATAGAAAATAGAATAGCTTCCCTCATCTTTGTGTGCAGTTCCTTTCACCTTGTTTGACCAATGATGTTTACTTATGTCCTGTAGATGGTGAGTTAAAAAAACAAAACAAAACAACCCACTATACTACTCAGGTGGCCATACTTCCTACCTATGTTGTAAACTCCTTTTTTTACAGACCTATGTAACTCAACAAATCTTGTCAGAAGATCAAGACCATTGCCTTTCTGCAGGAACAGCAAATCTATTTAAACATGTAATTTCCTAGATGAGAAACGTAGAGGGCATTGATAGTCTCTTTATCTCAGGAGAACAACAATTGAAGAAACGAGCAATCATCTCTCTCTTCTCTGACAATGTATGGGGAGACCAGGAGAGAGGTGCAGTAGTAACAAGGACCCTTAGATTGGAAGGCAAAATCCCAGGGTACCTGGCCTTATTCCCAATCAGATTAAGTTCAAGAGAAGATAAAGGATGTACAGAAGTGCAGTACTTGGGCATTTCCCATGCAGTTTTGCTACTTGCTTCATTCCCACTCAGAAGAAAGAGAGTGACAGTCATACCAAACCACAGGCATGATTCAAGAACACACTTTAGTTTATGCGTAACCGGTTTTGGAGAGCCCTGCTTAGCAATGTCTCTCACTTAAGTACATTGCAAAATCAGATCTATAGTATGGGGGGTATGAAATCCTTCTTGAAGCTAATCCCAACAAGACTTCACTTCTTCCATCAGCTTATAAAAACAAGCTCCTAGAACTGACAGTTCAACAGCATACTTCATAGAGACTATTAAGTACTCTTGCTCTAAAGTGTAAGGAATAAAAACGCAATTGACAATGCATGAAATGATTTGGAAACAAAAGAACTGTTTCTTTTGAGTGATCTTCAACGAATTTGCACACATTTTTTCCCAAAGATGTCCACATGAAGGAGGGCTCTTTTCAGAAAAATAAGAGTGGGGAAAATGTTGTGAGTTTCAAGATATTAAGTCAGGAATACAAAGCATCTCAAACATTCAAGCTAGTGTCCTTGGATACTTCTTTTGTTCTAGAGAATTTCTGAGAAACTGTTTCTTCTTCCTAGTTTGACCTGGGATAAATACTTGTTCACTTTGACACACTCTGAATGTGTCTACATCTCAATGTCCCACACTACAGCAGAAGTGTAACAACTAGCTTAAACTAGATGTCCAGGTTCTAGATAGCTAAAATTGTGCGAATTAGTTAAGCATATGCACAGGAAGACCCATTAAATTCCTTGTCTCTTATCAAAGAAGCTGAAGTGCTGCCCTGTGTAGCCAGAACTGCGCATTTTGCATGTGTAGCAGCTACACAAGATGATGCAGAAAGCTGTGAACAGCAGTCAGACCACTGTTCAAATACAGTATTTGGGGATCCCTGTGTTACTTCCTTTTGTGGTTTCATATGTTCCGGGTGGGGTTTTTTCTTTTCATTTTCATTACTGCAAAATGCATAAGCAGTGAACAGAAATCAGACCTACCCTTTTTCAATGACTACCTCATAGTGTCAAAATAGAAAGGAGAAGCAAGACCTGCTCACCTAAGCACCCAGTTGCAGAGAGGTGTAGCTACAGCAGTGACATAAACACGAGAGAGACAGTTTCACATGTTGTTATCTTTCATGTTCCTATGTGCTGACTTCAGTGTCACAGTGCTCGATGTGGTGACTGTTCTGAATTCTAATTTTAAAGGCTAATTTTCCTGCGTTAGGAATAGGCACCCTTGGGTGATCGATATCACTATCAAAGCCAGGTGAATGATTTTTTCATGTTTTTGAACATCACAGTTCCTCAGAACCATTTGTTGAATGCTTGCCTTAGAGAGTTAACATAGGTTGATATAATTCTATACAAATATGTATATTTATGTATAGATTGACTTCTATGCAATAAGTGCATTTGTAAAACACGTTGGCTTTTTCACAAATTGTCAAAAACTTAAACGAGTGTTATATAAATTATTTCTAAAACAGTTTTTATGAATTATAAAATACAAGCAGAAGTGCTTACTGGTTTGAAGGTAAGAATGTTACAGAGCTCAACTCTCTATAATATATTTTGATAGGGTTTCTTTAAGTTAATAAAAGCAGCCTGTCCTCTTCAGTTGTTTTCCTTGCATAATCCTCATTAACTGCATGTAACCTGTATCACTGAGAATATTTTGCAAGTCTATATACAGCATTTTTAGGATGCAGCAAAATTTCATTTACCCTAAAATAGATTTGACAGGTGGACTAGGTAGCAATTCCTCTGAAAGCATAAATTACAAAAAAATTCAAAAAGATTCTGTGGTAGATCAGCTGCTCATGAGGACCCTGAGACACTTCTCAAGTCAAGGTACACAACCTTATCATTCCTTGATGGAAGACTAAGATGAGAACTCAGTATGCACTACTTACTGCCTTTAAAAGGGAACTCTCAGTCCATGAGTAGAGACGGAAGTAGAGAAGTGAGTAACAGCAAGCAGTTCACTTTAGAAACTGGGGACCAAGATAATAACATATGCTGAAAATACCATCAGCCGCACAATTTGCATACACCCAGTGTGGTCATGGAAAATCTGACATAGTTCATCCATGTTTTGAGAAATGCAGTGTAAGAAGACAATCTCATTGTATAAACACTGTATGTATCATGCATAACACTGAAAACAAATAATAAGATATAAATCCTTTTCTCAATTATTATTCATAGATTGCTTAGGCTGCTTTTTACATTTTATACCATTTAACAAAATTAACTTCAAAGAATACCAGAATGCAGTGCAAACAAATAAACACTGCAGACAAGCTGAGAAATTAGATTTAAGACTTCTCTTGAGATACTATTAAATTATTGTAATAAGAAATCATCAAAAAGAGAAATCCTGTCTTCACTGAAATTAATAGTTTTTTTTTTCCTTTGACATATCTGGGACCAAGATTCTCCACCAATACTTTTTAATGAGGAATATTTTATTTATAAGTAATCATCTAGGACTCATTTGTTCTAGTCTTTGTAACCAAATTACTGCCTATTATCTTCTGCTAGTGTTACTTTTTTGGCAATTACCCAAGGATGCTCTCTGCTGCATATTTTTATTTTATAGATGGGACATAAATGCAATACATAAATGGCACATGGAAGAAAAGCTATTGACTTCAGTACCTGTAATACTTTACTGATATTCCCCACAGTCACAGAAATGAAGAAAATTCTATTGCTTTTATTCTTAGCACTAGTGCTAAATCTAGAGCACATATTCAACAAGGGACCTTAGAAAATACTTTCACATTCATATCATATGTCACTTTGCTATCCATTCCCATAATTTCAGAATCCTGGACTAAACTCCATACAAGTTTGATAAGATGTCATCAAACAAAATCACTTCCCATCCAGATAATGGTATCAGAAAAGTGGGAACGTATTATAATTACCTTAGTTTAGGGTATGACTGGGAGTGCTGGTTAGAGACTTTGTTTTGTTTTGGGTCAAGGAGCTTGGTTTACCCTAAGCAGAGACTAGATTACCAAATAAACACAGAATAAATAGGTGTATCCGTATTTTTACTTATCATACTCTAAGGAATATGTATAGAAATCTGAGTGCCTGACTGCTCTATGGCTCTGTGATAGCTATATGATTTAGCAAGGATATAGAGGGCATTTTGCATTGGCACTTGGAAAGAAAAGCTGTATTTCGTCAACATGAGAGTCTCCAAACAGAGCAGAATTAATTTTTGTCCTGTGGCTTTAGCGATGAACTACCTTCAATTTATTATTAAACAGTCTTGCCTATTCTATACCGGATTATGCACCGTTGACCAATTCTGTTCTTGCAAAAAGACCATCTACACTTAATAAAATTGTGAAATACCGTTTGTATGACATACTGCAATGGCATCATTTCACCTGCCAATGCACATCACCAGATGCAGGTTTTCTCTATATTTTCCATTGACATGGATCATACAGCTTTTATTACGTAATAACAAAAGAAGTTTGGCCTTCAGTAGGATGTTTGGAAAAAACCTTAATGAGTCTGTCAGTGTTTCATAGTGATTAGACAGCTACATCTCAGATCACCTGTAAGCAGTGGAGTAAATAAAGAAACCATCTTTATTAAGGAAAAGGTGTCAGAGGTGTTGGAGGTCACTTTTCAAATATTAGTTTCAGCAAATCCCTTTGCTGTCTTTTCCATCACATCTTCAAAAAGCTGTAGCTGCACTTTTCCAATACTGCCTCCTTTTTTCTTCATACTCAGACTGGTTAAATCATTCTTCTCTTTAGCTTCTCAAGGCAATCTTTTATAATACACATATTACAGAAATATGTTTAATTTCAATGAACTTTTTTCAAGCTAATGTTGTTCGTCACTTGACTAAAATAAGCGATACTCCTACAAGTCAAACTAAATCCAGAGCAGATGTCTTGTAGGTCCTTATTTTCAAGAACAGAAGTAATTGGGTCTTGGGGCACCTGGGATACACCTTAATTTGGCTGTTTGTGTCATACCTAATTGAGAAAGATTGCATTCTTGCAAAGTGACACTTTGTCCATACTGATAGCAGCAGTAGGGAACTGAGTAGGATTAAGATCTTGTTCATGCTTAGTTCTACTGTGTTACCAATCTCTGGAGAGTGTCTTACTACAAAAGAATTATGGTCCAAGGCAATTTCCTTTGTCAACCGCTGTGGCTTTATAACTATAGAGGGAAAGACTGGATGACACAGGGGATAAAGAACAAAAATGAGACAAAGGAAAAAAGCAAGAAAGTCATCCCTAATAAAATAACTGTTCTTATCCATTACTGAAGTTACATTGAATGTTAAAAGACTACAGTTTATTTGCTTAGTACTGATGGATGACCAACCAACATTTGTTTGTTTCTAGCCACAGTACATAAGACTGTACAAACCATGTTTGACATCTCATATTAAAGTTATAGTAGCTATTTATTCAACATTTCAATTTCTAAGCACGGAATAAATATTTGTTCAAAGGGTTACATTATTAAATCTCCATCCTGAAGTGAGCCTGGCTTCCTTCTGCATTCTCCATTACTGAGTTTTGGATATCAAGGGTTTTTTTATATGCTGTTTTATTTCAATATGCTTTATGTGAATTAGCTGCAAGACAGACCTCAAGGTATGCATCCCTAGAAAACAGGGATTTCTTTCCTAAAGAAATTAAGAGAAATTTTGTTCTATGTTATTTAGTAGGCCTGCAGAACGAAAAACAAATCAAAGATATTTTCAATGCTATTTGTTGTTTACAGTATATTCTTTTTTTTGATGTAGTGTGCAAGTTGGCTGCGAGAGAACAGATGATAGGTATATTGAGCTTTGTTGATATGCACCCCGTGGGCCATTATAGAGCCTTTTTTACTTTGCTCTAGCATCACAATATAATTCAGGGGCAATTTAATTTATTTTTAGTCCTATAAGGGATGATTTTTTTTTTCTCTTCTGACAAATACGTATTTTTGACTGCTGCTTTAATGAGCAGTAAATGTGATGGAGTACAGACATAGCACTTTTTGCACAGGTAGGTATATTGTGATGTACACTCACAAAAACACATACATGTATTATTCATACAAGCTATGATGCAAAAATGCAAATTATAGGAAAACAGTTTGAATGAATATGTCAGTATAACCAGAAACATATATAACATACATATGTCTATGCATAGAGACTCATACACTTGAAGAGTAGACAATTTTTTTGTTAGAAGCATGTTAAAAATAAGTTATTGAATGCCACTTGAGTAAGCAGTTTTATACATTGGATCACTTTCAGGATAGTAGTTAGATGAACTTCTGTACATGCCTTGTTATGCTTTTTAATCTATCAGTCTCCATCCTTAAATCTTACGGTGGCTGCACTGGCTGCAAAACCTTATTTATAAATGCTTATCAGAATAACTGTGTATGTCCATACCTAATATTAATCATCCACAGAAGAGTTATATTTGGTCATTAAAATATTGACGCCTATATACTAGCTAATGTTAGACAAATGTAGGACCTGAATTAGTGTGTTGTAATTGTTCAGGGCTTGGGAAAAATGTTTTCTCCAGTAGACACTGACATACAACGATGCAAAAAATGACCTAGGGTGAAATTTGGTTTGTAACTTCTGCCACCTGCAGCAGAACGGTTTGCATATTTTTAGAATTTTCATAATTTAAAAAAAAAAAAATCTTTTAGCATCTGAAACGTCTCAAAAGAAAAATTGTGTCTGGAGTAGATGCTGTATACCAAGACACCTTCTAGTGCAAGGAGTAACTAAACAGAATCTGGAAAACTTGATTAGGCAGTGAAGAGAAAGGAGAATGTCTAAATGGTATTCACAAAGATTAATTAAATTTGCTTTTAGTAGAATGTCAGCAAGGAAGAAAGACTGAAGTTCAGTAAGAGGATGTTATTTGACATCCTACATTTCAAATAATGTACATGAAATTGCATTAAAATTGGTGGACATTTTTTGAAGAAGTCCCCAGTGGAAGAGATGCTGTAGGGACACTCACTAATGATCAGATTTAAACTTCCATGTATACCAACACTGGAGGCAAGTGGCCTTTTCACTCCAGGTATATCACTACTGCAAATGAAGGACTACATGATAGAAATTAGTCATAGTCAAACATTTGCCACTATCTGCTTGGCCTATATGTTGCAGTTGTCTTTCAAACTATCTATCTTTCATAAGAAAAAATTATGTCTTGCACTGTAACTTTGGATCTAGAGAGTGCTACAGAAGAACAAGAGCACAAGTATATGTTACTATTTTTAAATGTGCAAGGAGAGAAATTGTGTCTAAAATTACATTTTGTAATTTACAAACTGTTTAGCTGAATTAAGAAATTATTTTCTGAAATGTTGGAAGAATCTGATTTAACTAGGCAGTCTTAACTGTTCATTCTCCTTTCAGGAAATCACAATGGTTTGTTATAAAGCAACATACTAAATGCTTTAAATGATAAATTACTGCCGGCTCTATGAGCTATCAGTCAGAAAATAAGTAAGAAAAAGCAGGGGATATGCAGCAGAAATGACTATGATTTATACCAGTGCTGTTATAATCACATCACAGTACAGATTTGTTCTGAAGAACTCAGTTTAACACTTTGTGTACTCATATAGATCATATGTCTGTGCAGATATATTTGTCAAACTATGGTGTGTCTGACTTGAAAAACATTTAGCACAGATGACAGATTTTAACCTCTAATTTTGACTTACGTAGGTAAGTATTATATAAAGATTAAACGCCAGTAAACAAGGAAACCAGCTACATAGGGTTGTATGGCTTTTGTCTGAAAACCATAAGAATAATGAGAGTCATTACCCCCTATAAACATGTTCATGAACATTGGTAGTGAGTTTGGCTTTTAGAACATTTGTGAAATTTTGATTGCAATTTGTCAGACACGTTGAAAGAAAAATCTATTAACTTGAAATGTAAGAGGGAAAAAACAAATTCATTATTGTTTCATTCCTTAAATAATTTTAATATTAGAATAGCTGAAGAACTCTTAAAATCATGAATTGAAAAACTTGGCTTCACTTCATTTTATTAGTGATTATTCACTATTGCAAATTGTACACAGTCAATTCAGTAATGATTAAAAAAGAAAACTTAAAATACCATGAGCACAGTGTTAAGTGTGAAATAGAAATTGCCTGAAGATTTGCTGAAGAGCCCACTGCATCAAAATATAAGACAGGCCTTCTCAGATGTCCTAAGAAAATAATACTTGAGCTTTGTGTTCTGGGAAACATTAAAATGTCATAAATAATTAATTAAATAATAATAAAAATTAATTATATTCATTAGATCTGTCCTCCATGTACTTGTCCAAGACCCCCTTTGAATTCATTAAAAGATTTTGCATTTGCAGTGTTATTCAGGGAGAAGTGAGGTGGACCGAATGAATTATCTGACATTGAACTCTCTATAGAATACAGCTTAAGGCTTTACCCAAAAAAGAGTGGTTGAATTTGGTATGATTAGTGGCGAAATAATAGAAGCAAATATATACAAGAAAGACAGGGACCTGTTAGAGTGGGTCTATTGGAGGACCACAAAATGATCAGAGGGATGGAACACCCCTCCTGTGAAGAAAGGCTGAGAGAGTTGAGGTTCTTCAACCTGGAGAAGAGAAGGCTCTGGGGAGACATTACTGCAGCCTTTCAATACTTAAAGAAGGGTTATAAGAGAGACAGAGACGGACTTTTTACCAAGGCCTACAGGACAAGGGGCAAGGGATGAGGGTGGTGAGACACTGGAACAGTTGCCCAGAGAAGTTGCAGATGTCCCATCATTTAAATGGAAAGATAGTAGTTTGTACTTTTCAAACACTCAACTGTAAAAATTCATATGATTCATAAATAACTAGATGCAAATATTTTTTTCATTAATAGTATGATATTTTAAAAAACATTTTTGTCTTTAATTTGAGTTTGTTAATTCATGTGACAGTTGCTGGGACTTTTTACAGTCTTAATGCACAAATTTATATGTAAATATTAATAAGATACAGATAATTTTTTTTTTTTCCTGTTTTTCTTGTCCTGGAAACTGCTTTCCATTTTTCATTGTTCTCTCAGTTCCTTCTTGAAAAAGAGATTTTGAACTCCTGCTTCATATGAACTCCTTCATCAGGTAGAGAAATAATGCTTTTAGCTTCTATGACTAGGCACTTCTAGTTTATGTTTTTAGGTCTACGTTACTAAGGACAGACTGAGAGAGTTGGAGTTGTTCAGATGGGAGAAAGGAAGGCTCCAGTGTGACCTTATTGTGAGCTTTCGGTACTTAAAGATGGCTTATAAAAAAGATGAGGACAAACTTTTTAGCAGGGTCTGTTGTGACAGGACAAGGGGTAATGGCTTTAAACTAAAAGAGGGAAGATTTAGACTAGATATAAGGAAGACATTTTTTACAATGAAGGTGCTAAAAAAGTGGAACAGGTTGTCCGGGGAGGTGGTAGATGCCCCATCCCTGAAAACATTCAAAGTCAGGCTGGATGAGGCTCTGAGCAATTTGGTCTAGTTGAAGATGTCCCTGCTCATTGCAGGGGGAAGTTGGCCTAGATGACCTTTGAACATCCCTTCCAATTCAAACTATTCTATGATTTTATGATTCTATGATTCTACGTTTCACTTTATGTGAGTATACCAATATTGTTGAAGAATACTACCAGAATAGACACAACCTAAACCTGCCATCATAATGAAAATACCTGAACAAATTTTTGGCTCAGAGAATTGCAACCTTTATCTTTACACAACCTGATGGAGAGTAAGTAATCGTTTTCCTATTTAGATACTCATTAAAATGTGGTTGACACACTTAAGGCAGATTTGAAACAAGTTTTCATCCTATGGTTTGTTTGACAATTTCAACTGTATCAGTTACTTGGCAACAGATTATGTTGCATTATACACTATTGTTTCTCCTCTCTTCCAACGCAATTGCATCAGAGCCATCCTTATCATCTCAAAATGCCTAACGCCTGATTACCTAACAAAACAATATGTCCTCTTTTTTATCCGAGGTGCTGTACTTTATTCTAACACATAAACTAATTAAGGTGCAACACTGCAGGTAGGTTTCTGAGGGTACTAACTGCATTCTGCTCACAACACTGAAAGTTTTAAGATCCCACAATCTGCTTCCAAATAACAGGTAGAGAAGTTAAAAATAATACGTTTACTTCTTTTATATGTAAACAATGTCTGTGTAAAATCTTTTTTGTGAATCTTATGTAGTAGTTTATTTATGCTTATGCAATTTATTTAAGTGACTGTATAAAAGAAGCCTGAAAACACTTGCAAGGAATCTGTTGACAATGTAAGTACTGTTCTATCTGATTAGAAAACTTGGAGAGTTTCTCACTAGATTTGCTTATGTACCACTTCCATTCAAATCACAAAAATGTGTATCTGTACTTGCGTGTACAAAAACTTGACTTTGAAGGGAGCTGCACGCTCTTCATTGGTTTTGTTAGACTTTATTTTTAGATTATGTGCTTTTTTAATGGGTAACAGAAGAACATAATGAATTTTGGGAAATCAAATAATTGCATTATATGTTCCATGAAAGATTCGTGAGACGAATGAAGGAGTTTTTCCAAAGACTGGTGAAAAGTGAGAGAAAGACCTGCAAACAGCATGACTAGCATATGTGACACATACCTCTTAATGACAATTGCCAGAAGAGCATTCCCCAAGAAGCTTTTGTGTATTGCTTGTAGAACTAAAATATTTATGATTCCTGTGGGTTTTTTTGCTTTAAAGGCTCCATTTTGGGAGGTCTGGATTTGTAAGTGAGAAAAAAATAAGGTCTTGAGGTCTTCATATTGTAAGTTTGTACTGAGTTATATAGTCTCAGTTATCACTATCCATTTATTTTCTTGAATTTCTAATGTTCAGGTTCTCCATGCCTAATGAACGGATTAGTATGTGGCATATCTCTGGTACACATGCTATCTAACAGATCAGGCATTTTTAACACCATGCCTTTATCTTAAACTGTACTCTCTGCTTGCCTGTTTTTCTGTATCAAAATAAAATGAAACAAACCCTGAAACTTTCAGGATTCTCCGTGTACTGACTCCTGAGCTTTACCAGCATGGTCTCTCCCTCTACTCAGGAAAATAAAACTGACTTCTAAAAGAAAAATCAGCAAGCATTAAGGCTTTTGATTTTATCACTTTAAAATGGAGACACAGAAAGTGCAAGAAATACAGTGGGAACATGGACAGTACAAGGGGAAATGGTGGAAGGGAAACTAGGAGACAACTGTAAGACTGAAAAATGGGAAAGGGGGAATCACTTCTGCCAAAGCATGCAGCTGCTGGTTGGTTTCAGGAGCTTTGGAGACCTGAGTGACAAAGTACAGGGTTGATGATAGATTTGACAGATCAGCAGGAATGCCCTGCTCTTCCTTGCAGCCTGTATGTAAATGTAGTGAATGAGTGGTACCAACTGAGAGACTTCTAAGGCTAAGTCTGATAAATGCTTTGTGGACTGCTACCCACTGCAAGGCTGTCAGCAGAGAAGGAGGAGGAGCAGCACAGTATGACAACTGCACATGATGCAAAATGTACTACACTTTCTCTAGTTACAACTACAATCTATCCATTGCAATAAAAATGTCTTTCTCCACTGCAATAAAAATGTCTTTCCTCCAGTTCATGAGCAATTCTACATTTTTCTTTTCTGTCCACATAATGGCTATGAAGCCCTTCCTTTCCTGAAGGAAACCCCTTTGCACATCTGCTACCATTTCACACTTTGATGAAAACTCTTTCAGATTCTGTAAAAATGTCCTCTTTCATCAGTATTTAGATCATGAAGATACCCAGACACTCAGCTGTAGTTAATGCTTGGCTTAAAATTTCAGAACTTGTTGGATGCTGAGGCTAGATACCACCCCAGAAGGAACAGGTTCATTCCATGGTTTCATGGCTTTACAGATATAGGGAAGAGGAAAAAGTAAAATCACCTTGCACTCTTCCAATGTTTTATGGGCCTTCTCCAGTTTGGGTGACTTAGAATATGGAAAATTCTTTCTTGGCTTTCTTATGGTTGTCTTCAAGTCATCAGCTTCATTGTGAATCTTCTGCTACGTGTTTGTGCAGCATGGTTTTAGTTTGAGTAGGTTCCCAACCTACCTAGTCAGAACTCTTCTCACTTGAAATGGAAGTTAGATGCTTTTTTTTTTTGCTGCACTTGTTTTACTGTTGGAGTTTATAACATATTTTTAGTATTACCTATGTGACCTGGTAGGGAACATTGGGCAGTAGGAAGAGGAGAGAAGAGCTGAATGCAAATCTACTCGCAATGCTAACAATTGTCTTAGTGTTCCAGTAGTTAATTTTAATCCCTGAAATATTTTTCTGCTCTTTGCTATGAAAGAAAAAAATAATTTTAAAAACTATTTCTGAGGACAAAGAAGAATCTGTTTTATAAGTAACATCGTTCAAAGAGATGATGTCTCCAGAAATTTTGTACAACTGGAAAGGCACAATGACTTACTGGAGAAAGCAAGACACTGAAGCTATATCTCTACTAGAACTTTTTTCTGTACCTGGAAATCTGCTGTACATTTTCTGAGGAGGTACTAAAAAGGATACCACACCCTTCAGCCATGGTAACATGTATGAAGGCAGTTCTCCTTGTGCTTTGCTATCTGAAATTTGGTGCATGCTTGTACTGCAGATAATGGCTTTAAGAGTCTGAAGTCTTTTGAGAATCGGAGACGTGCAAGAGCTTTGAAGGAGATGCAAATTACCTTTACACAAAAGCATTGCTATGATATTATTGGAAGATGGGGGAAAACATACACAGTTTTTGGTGCATGTGTTAAAATGCCACTGCATTTTAACTGCTGCACTGATTTTTTGTGCAGTACCTCCTAAGTTGATAATCATGTATTTCATCGATGAATCATACAAGACTATTTGCTTAATAAAAAGAAATATGCATACACAAGTATTTGAATTTCAAATTCACAAAACCTTGTGCAAACAAACAGTAGAATGGAGTGGGAAGAATAGAAGGGTTCTGATTAGTGGAGTAATGTGGTGGGAAGGGTTGACTTAAGATAGAGGATAGTAGCATATTCTGGAGACAAAATGGCATTTTCAGCAATTGCTGGTGGCAACGCTGCAGTATCTCAAAGGAAAACGGGTATTGAAGAGAAACAGAACTCAGAAAACATATTTCACATTCTTCCATAACAGCAGTGTCAAGTGGTAGCAATAAAGCCTGCTTACGTTTTAGTACTTGTGAGCAATTAGTGCAAACCTAAACATATGTAGGTTGTTGATTTTACTGAGATTTGGACTTGCATTAACATCATCTGGAAATTGATGTCATATTATTCACCTCATATAGCAAACTATTTCATCAGTTGTACTACACTTTTTTAAGGCTGACGGGAAAGGCATGTCATAGACACTATGGCTCATTTCTCTTTACAGACACCTGAACAAAAATATCTAAAACATAAACTGAGAATTGCTGTAACAACACACCCTCCCGCTCATAAAACAGAGGAAAAGAAAGGCAGGTTCTTGTCAAAGCTCACAGATGAGCTTGAAACCAAGAAGATTATTTCCTATCAAAACCAAGGACACACCAGCAAAAGAAACATCAAACTGAATCAATCTGGGCTTTCATGTGAAATTAAAGAATGAAGACTTGATGCTTGTTTCAGATTGATATTGGTATTGACTTGTCAATAACAAGCACACAGCAGAATACAATTTTTCACATGATTTAGAAATCACTCCTGAGTTTAAACTAAAACATGAGAGATTTGACAAGAGATGATCTGTTGCAATAACAGAAGTAAATTTTAAGAATGTACTATATATCCCAAAATGTAATAAATAACAAGGAATAATAATAATAATAATAATAATAATAATAATAATAAAAATAATGTGATGGAAACAAGTCTTAGATCTTTACCTTCGTGGCAGCATCAAAACAGACAAAGCCCATGCTAAAGTCGATGGTAAGTCCCATAAGATGACTCTCCAAAACACAGGCATACGTCTTGCACTGTAAAATAAAAATAAGATAAGGAAGTTAACACAGAACAAATTTCTTCAAATTCTTTACAGGACCAGTATTTATGTGTCTTAATTCTAATGTTTATATATCTCAACATTATTATCAGAAATAAGTAATTTTTGTGTAAATAGGTCAATTTACTGCCAGGGTATTTCAAATTAAAGGATTTATATCAGTGATGAAGTTATCTAAGTGTTGTAAAAAGAGGCTTTGCTTCCATTAGGGAAAAAATAAATCAGAATCAGAATTGCCTCAGTGGTTTACCAATGACAACTACTAAAAGGGAAGTCTCATTATTTTCAACCCACCTGGAATACTGCATCCAGCTCTGGAGGCCCCAACTTAAGAAGGACATGGACCTGTTGGAGTGAGCCCAGAGGAGGGCCACAACTATCATAAGAGGGCTGTAGCACCTCTCCTATGAGGACAGGCTGAGAGAACTGGGGTTGTTTAGCCTGGAGAAGAGAAGGTTCTGGGAAGACCTTATAGCAGCCTTCCAGTACCTAAACGGTGTCTACAGGAAAGATGGGAAGATGTAGCAATAATACAAGGGGTGAAAGTTTTAAACTGAAAGAGGGTAGATTTAGATAAGATATTCAGAAGAAATCCTTTACTGTGAGGGTGGTGAGACACTGGAACTGGCTCATCAGAGAAATTGTAGATGTCCCATTCCTGGAGGTGCTCAAGGACTGGTTGGATGGAGCTTTGAGCAACCAGGTCTAGCAGATGTCCCTGCCCATGGCATGGGGACTGGAACTAGATGATCTTTAAGGTCCCTTCCAACTCTAACCATTCTGTGATTCTATGATTTGGTTTGGTACCCAGTAACTTCCTCTAACATTAATATATTCCTTTTAGTTTTTTAAGAAAAAAATAAATGCATTTGTAAAATATCTCTTTGTTATGCTGTTCATTGTGGTTTTGTGTTGTCCTAAATCTCAGTGAAAAAGGTAATATTTCACACCATGTAGCAGCTGATGTAATCACATGAAATACCTTTTTTGCTTCAGCTAGTGGACCAATATATCTCAAAGGTTTCTATAAGAAACCTTGAAATCCTGAAAGACTTTCTCTTTCTATGACATTTAAATCTTTGCATCTATTTATTTCCATAACATAGCACTTCAACACATGCTGTGAGACACCTATTAATGCCATTTTCAAGATCAAAACTGTTGCTATGCCTGAAGGATGACTTCAGGTACAAAATGACAAACTTGTATTTTTCATCACAAAGTCTGTAAAAAAATTAAGACATTTTCAAATCTGATGTGAGTTTCTTAAAGAAACCATTCTTATTTTACAGAAATTTTAACCTCCAGATTAAACAAAATGTAATTATATTCTTCAAATATTGCTGTAGACAATAAATATACAAAATGAGAACAAAGACTTCCATGACATATAACGTGTCAAAGAACCAAAAACTAAATTGTAAACATGGGGACAACGTGAATTACTAAATTAACAGTGTTACAGAAGTATGTATCATTATTTTTTGCATTTTGATTATTAAGGATAACTCACTTGTGTTTACTTATATTTTCTTCGGGTGGATTTTTGGATTCTAAATGGTAATTCCCAGAACACAAGAAGCTGAAAGGCTCATTAACAGCTTCTAAGAGTTGGAATAGGCATTGTCATGAAGGAAAATGCAGAAGTTCATAGCTATACAGATTCTTTGGTTAAGTTAAATCTGACTTTCTTGCACTTCAATATAGATTTATTGTCTGGAACTGAAATATTTGAGGGAATTTCTGTCGTGGTTGGGCTGGATTGGCCCAATCAAGCAGAATGACAGATTGTCTCCCCCACCCCTCTTTTCAAAGAGAGGAGGGATAGAGCAAAGAGACTTATGACTTTAGAAGGAACTAAACTACTTTAATGAAATATTAATAATAAAATAATAAAAAGAAAATAATGAAATAGACACAAAACCGTATCAAGCTCCCAGGATGATGATCATGTCACCAGCAGGCATGGGGGAGGTCCTAGACTGGACTCAGTGACAGATGGGAACTGGATTCCAGATCTGGATTCAGAATCACGATGAAAGGCAGATGAACAGACAGAGTCCTTCTCGGATGTTGGCCATTGAAGAAAGGGGGCTAACCCTTTGATCCCTCAGCGTTTATACCGAGCATGAGGCAGATGGGATGGAATACCCTGTTGATCAGTTTTAGGTCACCTGTGCTGTCTGCTCCTCCCCACAGGTGGGACCCCTCTACGCTTTTCCGCTTCCAACCCTCCAACAGGGCAGATACCAAAGCTGGCTGGCCTTGGGTGTTACAGCAATAAGTATAAGCAAGAGCCTCTCTGGATACCATCCCTTGGCATCAACTATAAACATGGGTCTTAATGCCTTGAGAGCCAACAGTTTCTGCACAATATGCTGTTAATTTCATCAGTTAGAAGAGGCCTAGCTAAAAAGTAAAACCACTGAACAGAAAATTGGTCCTGTTTTACCTCAAACCAGGACACTTTCATTGATCAAATCATGTCTCATTTACATTCAGACAGTTGTTGGTTAACCTCTGTCCATACACCTTGGAGCTCTAGAATCCAGGTTTCAAACACAGTGATATCCATCACTGAAGCTGAAGGACACTGTTAGTTGTCAGTGAGGCACAAGTGCAGCATTTAAGCCAGTCTATAGACAAGATATGGCCATCTATAACTCAGAAGTAAAAAAAAATCCATGACACATGTCTTACAAGATGATGTCGAGTTATTGTTGAATAACAGTAAATCATATGTTACTGTGTGAGGCACCAAAGGTGTTCAAAAGCTATAACTGTTTCCATGAAGGAAAGGTTGCCTACTGCTGCTGCTGAGGTGGAAAGCAGTGACTGGTCTATTCTTGTAGCTTCTAACACTGAAAGAACTTCACTGTACTTCACTACATGTATAAAATCTGAATTCATGCAGTATAGAGGTGCACTTGATAATTATAACTATTAATGCATAAACCCCCAAAATTTTTAATTTCAAATTCAGTGGTTCAGCTCTGTGGTGTTGCAGTCATATAATATTTGTGTTTATATCAGCAAATAAAGTGCCTTTTTTCTGAGCAGCTACACAGTAAAACTGCTATGAATATGTAAACTTTGATCGTAAATCAGTGTTGTTAGAAAAGGAGAGGGTACTGCCTTTGGCAAATTCTCATTAGTAGAAAAAAAGAACGTATTTCACAGTGACTTACTACTTAATGAATCCATATATGCAAAAATGTTCAGGTTTTGCATGCAAAGCAAAAAATGTACAGTTTTGTGGAATTATCTTGCTAACTTCCTACAAGATGTAAACCACATTTCTATTTGTAGACCTCTACAGTATCTGAAACAGACATAGAGCCTTTACTGAGAAAATTTGGCAAGGACACAGTATATCAGATTTAAAATATATGCTGCCATCTAACTCAACTGACCTCCCACCTCAACACCAGAGGTCAACCTACAATGCGCATTGCAGCACCACGCTGAGCTGGCGCAGCTACCTCTGCTTAAGCACACCATTGTGCCTGGTCTAATTAGCCTCGCTGAGAAGTTAAGATTTATGAGAAACAGGATACATCAGTCTCGGTTCAATGCTGCACTGAAAAAGCAACCTGCTTCCCAGACTGAAGGTTCTTTCTACAAAAGGCTGTGCACAGTTTGTGGAAAAATATAATCTACTTCAGCTTAATGTGGTTATCGGTAGGAAAAAACTGCATTGTAAGGTGTAGATCACCAGTAATAGCTGATTCTTTACCTGTTCTTTACTTATATGTAAGACCAGTCTATGGTCTTTACTTATATGTAAGACCAGTCTATGGCCTCAGACCATGTATTCCATGATTTTCAAAACAATTCAGGGAAATAAAAATGTGAGAATAACAAAAGGCTATCTTGACAGTGAGACACTGATTTCACTGGGGAAGAATGTCCTTTGCTTTAGGCATGTGTTGTATGCACTTACACACAATTCTGGTCACAGGTCAGAGTAAGAATGCAAACAAAAATGTTAACTATTAACATTTTTCTCATCTTAATTTTCTTTAATTTGTCTTTTAATTCAGACATTTGGAGAAAACAAAAATGCGGAAATTCTTCCTGGGAGACTTGATAATTTAAAATTTTGTATACTTTTAACAAACACTTTAATTCATTAAAAGTGACGGTTTGATACTGTGGATACTGTGGATATTTGGCTTTGTTGGTGATTTCTGACAGAGCTCATGAAAACCTTATCAGAACTGAAGCATCTCCATCCCAAAAGACGCAGAAGATATTCCAGCACTCATTTTTTGTTCTCTCACAGAATACAGAATCTGAAATGGAGTTTCTGAATAATTCAGTGGGTCAGGCAGGGGGTGAAGGAGACAACCCAAAGTTGTTCTTTAGATTCTACTTCCTCAATACACACAGTTTAAATTATGGAAAGAATGGCATGTTGTACACCCAGTGTAAGATATCTCTGACGCTAAGGGAAACTGTACTTTAAATCCAAGATTTAATTCAGACTTTCAAACTCTGATTCAACTTCAATGGAGATAAACATTGCAAAGCAGCTTACACAATAATCCTTATATTAGGGAACAAACAACTACAGTGCAAACAAGAAAGACAGCAAGAGAAAAGTTAATGATGTGGTGAAAATTTTAGCACAAAGTAGCAGGAATAGAAAGGGAACCTGACAATCATATATAATTGCACATCATTATGCAAGCTATAATAGTCTCAGATTCTTCATATAACAATGCTGTGAGATAGGAAGGAAAAAAGATCTCCATTTCAATGATTTTTTTTTCTTTGAATAGGTAATTACCAAAATTGTTTAGTATCTCTTACTAGTTTAAGGAAAACTAACTAAAGAGTGACTGTAACATTCCACAGTGGCATCACTACAATATCATACCACGTATTATTGCTAAACTATACCAGTTTGACTATGTCTCTTCTAATATATTTCTTTCCTAAAAAAACCCGACTGTATAATGCTTGTTTTAGATACACCTCTGTCAGAAGCTATGAATTAGGCTTAAAAGGAATGTATTACATACTTATAGTGAGGTATTTTTAAAATATATTATTTTCTGATATGTTCTTTAGAATCAAATCAGAATAGGGTCCTGATTAACCTCATGTTGAGGTTAATACCAATTCATACTCATTGAGTAACTCTGTTATTATGTTTATGATTATGGAATAGTACACAACACATTTGAATAATTTTAAATGGCAGTTTTATAATGCAGTTATATTTTCAAAATTATGTGATTTCATAGTAAGACAAACCTGCACACAGATGGATTATCACTCACAGCTGTATTTTCATTCATGAAATATGAATATTCATACAAATATGATTGCATAAAACACCATTTTAGTAAAGATGTACAGTTGATACCTCATTTTTGAACCATCAGTAGAGTGAAGAAAAAGGTGGAAAGGTTAAGATTAATCTGAAGTTAAGATTATTAGGGAAATTCTTTTTGGGAAACATGGGAGTAATTTTGAATAAATGTAATTCTAAAACCCAAGAGAAAAATCTAAACTAGGAATGCTACAGTATGAATCAATAATAGAGAAGAACAAATATGAAGTGGCTTCTGGGCTAAAGGTTGTTTTAGAAAATTGCGATGTATTCTTTTAGTGATGGCCCAGCAGTGTTTCTACAATGTTGCAATCAGTTATATGAGAAAGACAAAACATCTCAAATATTTAGTAGCAGAGGATATATATCGTTGCAATTTTTATACAGAAAAACTACACTGTTTTCAGCACAACAATCAGAGTTCAAAAAGTAAGAATAGCTCCTGTAAAAGGTAGCAGAGTGCATAAACTTAAAGTCAGAAGCTGAACCTTCTTTGACTCCTCCTCCAACAAAGGTAATATGCATTAAAACTGTCAGCAATGTAGTTTTTGCAAAATGGATCATCATTAGTATATATTAATTCAGTCCACCTGCATGTGTTGGTTTATAGGTCAGAAGAGGGGTAATATATAACTAACAATTTGTCTAAAAAACTGCCAGTGCTTGCATTCCCAGGAGGACACAGAAAAGTGAGTATTAGCCAATACTTGCACAGGCTGATATGCTAATATGACTTTTGTGGATGTGTAATACAGAGTAACTCATGGCAACATCAACTAAAGCTGTTCCAACCGCATTTTTTTATGATTAGAACATCAATATAAACAACTAGGATTAGGGGAAATAATTGTGGTGTGTATTTTTTTGCTCCTATTTTAAATCAAAAAACCCATGACTTTTTATTATGTGAGAAAAACAGAGTTCTCTTCAAACACTCTATGTAATTTTGCTATAAAAATTCACTAGTAATCTGTACCTGAGTGTCATCCATCTCTTCTCTGCCATCTGACAATTGAGTAAATATACAAGAAACAAGAAATGTGTGAAAAGAGTAATGTGTCTTAGTACCAATTTTGTTCTTGCTTGCATCCAGTAAGAACTTACTCAGTATACTCTCATTCCTGATTATTACAAGAATTTAATTCCTGCAAGGTTCTCTTATGTTATGCAATAACAAAGTGACATCTAAGACAGTATTTAAGAATATCTAAACAACTGGTTTTGTCCCTGATCTATAGATTGTCTTTCCTCTTCTGTCCAAGAACTTTAGTTAACTAATATGTATCAACTAGTCATAGTAACTCAAAGATTCTATTTGAGGTGATCTCTTCTGAACATTAGATTCTGAGCTGTTTGGGAACACTAAAAGGGTTTTTATGTCATTGCATACATAAAACAATAATAATTTGAGAGCTGCAGGAGGTCAGAGAATTTCTTAAATTGCATCATTATTTCATATAGACCTAATTTGGTAATGTGCCAAAAGGTAATCATCAAGACAGTTTTTCTCACCTGTATCCGTTCAACTTCTAAAAAAGTTGCTGTTTGGAAGGCTTTTTCCCATAGTGTTAGGTCAGATTCTAGTTCCACAGAAAAGTAAAGATCTTCTCCAGATTCAGACTGGACACTGAAGCAATGTTTCCGCCGGTCCAGTAGATCACTGTCCTGATGAAAACCTGAAGTTATATAATCTGGCATACATCAATTAATATTTTTAAATGCAAACATCTATGCCTCATACCTAGCACTTTTAAAAGGCATTTTTAATGATATAACACTGTAGTAACTGCTGAGAGCTGAGGAGCTGAAAATGATGGTTTTGGTCTAAATATTGAAATTTCAATGAATTTTAAACAGGACACCTATGTTTGTAATAGTACAGAACAACATAGCATATCTGGCATACCTTCCAGTATTTTAAAAAATCACTTCTCAAAAATGTTATCAACTACATGCTCTTAAATTAGATAAATTCTATAAAAGGTGTCCACTTCCTATTCACATGAGAGGAAGACAAATACCAGCTTCTCTGACCTATTTGACTCACCCACCCTACTCTGGAAGGCTGGACAAAGGAAGGAAGAGATTTATTTAAACAGTATGAAAAGTCTGTCTGTTCAATTTTCCATATGGAGACTACACAAAACAAGTTTGTATTTCTGGTGGCTTACAAAATCCAACATAAAATTTGTCTGTAGCTGCATATTGCCAGTAGAGACCAGAGTGGCTGCCAGTGGTTAGGTTGCTGGCTTTGGACCTAGAGGGAGGAAGTTACTTTTGGCTTTAGTTTCGACACAGCACCACACAATGGATATCAGGGTATAAATATATAATATTTAATGATTGTTAGCATTTGTAATTGGCACTAAATTAAACAATAACCAAGTTAATCAGGAAATCCATCACTAAAAAGTTTTTCAATGATTTTTTTTTTTTTAATATAGGGTCCTTTATGCTAAAATTCATGCATCCAGTTTGTCCATGTGAAAAATTCACTTGTAGAAAGTTTTAATTAATTTTTTCCCTATTACAGCAAAGCAGCTGCCACAAGACACAAGCTCACCAGCTCACCAACTGTTCTTGCAAACACACTTGGAAATTTGGGTGTACGTAGCTTGGGTGCAATTTCTACAATGCTTCCCCATAGCAGAGTGCACAGTTGACACCAGCAAAGGAGACTCACAGGACAGTATTTCCTTCCAGTTATACACAAGTTGAACAGACCAAAGGGACCATAACCAGCTGATGCAAACTGGAAGAGCACCTTATGTCGTTCAAGCCATCTCTCTCAGGGGTAAAGAACCAAGAATCTAAAGCTAACCAACAATGAAAATATATAAAACAGGAATCTGTAGACTACTAGTCTCAAGCAGACAAGTAGGCAATGGGAGAATAAGCACTATTTTCCTCTTTCTTTTCTTTTGGTAGACATGTGACAGACCTGCTCAAGAAAGCCAGTACAGCATGCATTCATGAATGCTCTTGGTTCAAAACTGCTTTATGGTTTCTAGAAAAATCATTTATGAAGGCAAGGTACCCTCTCTTTAAAATCACCATGAAAATACCAAGTTGCTTTGATTTTAAAATGACCAGTCTCTGGGGAACAATCTCCTTCCTTACTTCCATCAAATTCTAAGCTTAGTAGCTCAAGAGTATTAAGTCATGCATGGAAAACTCAGAATGAACACAGGTTGTTAGATCTTAAAGACAGAATTTTCAAAAAAATTAATATTCTCACAGATACTGTTTTTTCAAGTGCTTAGAGGACTGTGTGGTTAAATTAGTTAGGTGTAGCTAAATAATAGCCTATGTCATATGACAAATACTTGGGTCTCTTCTTTTTTCTTCCCACATTTCTTTTTTTTTTTTTCTTTCCACTCAGGCCCTTCTGCTGAAACTAAAATGTCAATTCTGCTCACTGCATGTTTTGACCAGCATTCAAAAAAGAGATCATAATGTCTAGGTTGTTGTTAATGTCACCTATGCTCTACTACATGCTCAGCCTCAAAGTGCACAGAGCAGCAGCACCATGACAAATGTTTAATATTGTGGATATTTATAGCAACTTAAAACATGTCATCTAGCACTTGACACTACAAACCCCATCAATACGAACAGCGCGAGTAAAAGCACTGGTCAACCCTCACTGACCCAGGGAAGAACAATTACTTTGTATAGTATAACAGCACTTCTTGTCCAACAGCTCTTAAGTGGGGTCTTAAACTCTTTATGGTCCCAGAACTACACCTGATTGGACAGGTCTGTTGGTCCATTACCAAATAGACCTATTCAGCATGGAGTCTCGTAAAACTTGTGTGTAATGAGTAATCTTTCCCAAGGAAGTTCTTCACAGCCACAATCTCAGAAGAAACTAAAAATATTTTGAACTCATCTTCACCTATTCTTGTCAACAGTCAATAGAGTTATTAAAACTCTCTATATTAATTATTACTAATGCAATTGTGTACAAAAATCTTAAACCTTATCTGAAACAAGACTATGGGACCATGTGGGATCACGGGAATCACAATCACTGAAAAAAAATTGAATGAATAATCCTTGTTTTTATATGGGAGGAAGTTTAATGCAATACATGGTTCTAGAATGCCTATAATTTTGTGCAAGGCTACCTTTAGTACTGCTTCTGCTCCTTTTAGCTGCAAGACCTTCCTTTAGTTTTTCAGTTGTGCTCAGGCATCTAAAAAGTGAAACCTGTATCTAACCAGATTTCCATTTGTACAATGGATAACTGTAGAAAACAATATGTAGACAAAGATAGCTATCCAAGTGTCCTTGTAAGTTTGGAACGCAAAGAAAAAATTTATCTTACAAATCCAACTGAGAATTGTCCAAAGTCTCTGCAAATTTAAGATAACCTTGTCAAAACTTTCAAAACCAGGTCAGATGGAGCTTATTTAACTTTTACCAAATGGTTATTTCAGCCAAAATATAAAATGTTATTCTACCCATTTAAGAATCTGCTATGACCCTGTGTTTGTATAATCACTTACTAGTCAATGATGGACACGAGCCAATTTCATGTTAATTTTTTAAGAACTCTTTCATATTGTTAATGATTATCTGTACCATTTGCCCCTGATGTTCTCAACATGAATTGATACAGATTCTCTGAAGAGGAACCGTCACAAAACCTGTAGCAGTATGCTAATTCCCTGTTAGAAGGAAAGTAGTCTTGCTGAAGGATGGCCTGTGAGGCAAGTCCTTGGCTTACGCCCAGCTTCAGGGTAATCCAGCATCTCTGCTGACAGGATGGTATGATTCCTGCTTGCCTAATTAATAATGATGTCCATGTTAAGTGAGAGTAATAAATTTGTCTAAGGGAACCAAGCATGGCTCATTAGGCAGGTCCTTTCAAATTAAGGCAGATTGCTTTTTTATCACTGAGTAGTGACATCGCCTTCTCTTCTGCAGAGGTAATCTTTTCTCTTTTGAAAGACTGCCCTCTCCAGAAGCAGCACTGCTCCTTTTCAATTATTTGTCTTTTCATTTTATGTATAATTAATGCATTAAATACTCATATTTTGGCTATTACTTAAATCTGCTAAGATGCAGAAGACCCTCAATTTTTACTATAGTCAGTGAGTTGAGTTGTTCTATTCTCAAAAGGTCTGTTCAATAGAAAACAAAGTCAGGTCTACCAGTTACGTGCTCATGGCATTTTTACCCAGGAGGTTCTCAAAAACTGTCTGGAAGTCTGGTTTACTTGTAAAGTTATACGTAATATACAGAGTAATGGAACTCTAAATATTAGTGACACTGGCAAGTAGTTTTTGACATGAACAACAATTCGTATAAGATGTTCAAAGCCATCCTAATCGAAGATATATACCTAAATAGACAAAATAGATCTTGACTTTTGAGATAATTTTATTTTGTTTGATAAAGTGAGGTAAATATTCATGTTTGTGATATTATTTATAATTCTTAATAACACTGAGATGAGAAAACAAAAAACCCCTGTTTTCTTTGTTGACTAGTTTAGACAGCCCTGTGAAAAGCAACCTGTCCTAGCATAACCAAGATTCAAACCTAGCACCTCAGTTCTCTGAAGTTAAAAAGCATTCTCCCATCAATTCAAGAGTCCAATAACTCCAAGGCAACTGTAAAAGCTAATCACATCATGCCTTTACACTTGCTGGCAACAGTGCCCTGATTATTTTACTGTTTGTGTCACCTTTCTCCTTTCACTTATCAGCTCCATCTACATAAACATAAATCCTCCTTTCTAAGGGATTCTAATGATTACTTCTTTATCTGAAACTTTGGGAACACTTTTCTTGAGTGTCACAATGGTGTTGCTATGGAGATGGTTCTAATAGCATTTGCAGGCAGCAGGGAACAGATTCACTCTAGAGTAAAAAAAAAAGATACTTTTTCTCCAACATATTCTCATTATTCAAGTTATAAAGAAAAAACAACCCATGCAGGCATGAACATGTTTGTACGTATCTCATCTTATTTGGACCCTTTCTGAATTTTAACATTAAAAAAACATAAGAAAAATCTTGAAAATGCACGTGTGTATATATATGTATTTAAATAAAGACATAATGCCAGCTAAACTAAAACTGTACAGAATATTTTTCAGTGTCCAAATTTTATGAAAATATGTTTTCTCAAGGGGAAAAATAATTCTAATTACAGGAGAAATTTTAGTTTCAATTAAATTTCCATTCGAAAGGTCTGTCTGATTGCTTGAGAGAAATAGAAATGTTCATTCTCTATAACCTATTAGGGACAGCAATAAGCTCGAATTACTTTCCTTTTCTGCCTGAATAGGAAAATTAATTTCCTATTCTGCCTGATTAAAAGATGATGCAGTCTCAAAGACCCTCATTTGAATCAAAGCAAGGGTCTGAACATAGGTTTCTCCTGAGCTAGTGTTATAATTGTGCTTATTTCTTAATGACCTCCACCTAGAAATGTGTTTATTTTAATGCCATATGAGGAAAATTTTCAAAATTTTCATAAAACAACAATCTTTGGGGAAAAAAAATTATTCTAATACTTTCAAGAGTAGTATTGATGGTTACTTTCTGCTAAAGAGAAAACAGAGGCTAATGTAGTTACAAACAAATTAAATAAATGTGCTGATCACCCCTTTGGAGAGTTATTAAGGTTTTGTACCTCTCCAAACTTTGAGGCATTATTTGCTGGAAATTAAGTTTAGGAACAGATCCAAGAAGAGTAAACATAATGATAACAGACAACAATGCTAAAGAGTAATTCTAGCTTTTCATTCCGACCCCTTGTTTATAACTTTCTCAAATTTAAATAGTTATAGCTGTGGATTTTTTCCATCTTAGTTGCCTGCCTGAGGATATTTTTTATTTTCACGTTACAATTAAAACTGCTAAATCAGTTCTGTGAAATAAAATAGGAAAACGGATGAAATTGGTTTGTCCTTGTGAAAAATAGAGAAAGAAACAGACAAGCAGAACCATCCCCTGAAACTGCTTTTTTGGCCACTCTGGATCCTCCATTCTTTGGAACGGTTACAAAGGCTTCAGTTATGGGAGGAAACTTTTGCTGCCTTTGCAAAAAAAATACAAGTTAAGATTTATGGAAAAATTTAGATATTCTGGGCAAAATTTGGCTGTTACTGTTTTGAAGATTTCATTCTGAATATGCTCCATCCCCATGGTCTACAGGAAGAGAAGAACCTTCCCTACTTTTCCCAGCTGTTAGGCAATGTTATGCCACTAGCCATGGGAAATGAGAACAGGATACACCATTTCTCCTTCAAGGGACTATCTGTCTTAAGAAAACAAAAAAAGCACCTGACTCAAAACCAGAACAGGATGGAGAAACTATGTGGAAGAAAAGTCCTTGTAATTCTCACATAGTGACATTTTTGTGGGATATGTTTTTTTCTCAACTTTAGAAGCATTTGTTTCAAAAGTAGGAAAAGGTCAAGGTTTTATTCCTGAAGGACACAAATATTGGAAGGATAAGAGTTAAATTTGACTAAATAAAAGGCTGGAAAATTACCAAATTGATTATTTATTATAATAAAGGCATTACTTACAAGACCACATACTTTTATTTTTACTTTTTTTTTTTTTTAAGACAGCATTTATGATAAATTTAATTATTGAAATAGTCAGAAAGAAAGATAGGAAAAAACTCAAATTATTAAAGAATGTGACCAGAAAAGAAGAGAACATCAATAAGGTAGACTAAAATGCTACATAAAAATGTATGAAAATTGATGTCTCAGAATATATTAGTGGATGAAATACTGAAATAATGTATCACTCCAGCCTTGAGAAATGCCCTGATTAGACTAAGACAATGACAGGAAACTTCAAACTTTGGATGCATCTTGAACACCTGGGATGTAAGACACATAACTGTCTTTCCAGAGTATCCTTATTCATTATTTACATTTCACACCTTATTTCTGTTCTTTTTCATCATTCCTTTTGCTTTATGTCAAAAATTGAATTTGGCTTTCCTTTTCAAGGAGGTTGCAATGCCATTGTGGGTCTCATAACCAGACAGGCAGCAAAAAGTAACTTCTTAGACAGTAAAGCTGATGCCTTTAACCAACAGAGAGGTTGCAGGAGTAATTTAAACATATATTTTCTGCATCTGTTATTCTTTTTTTCCTCTGTGTGTTTATCTTGTTATTTCTTCTAGGAAGCAGGATCAGACTCTGGCACTGGCAGCCCCAGCCCAACACAAGTGACTTTTTTTCCCCAAAAGGTGACAGTTCATACTATTCTAATATTGCATTAAAAATGTCAAAACCAAAAGTTTAAAAGTTTGTATTTTCTTTTTCAAGAAAAGAGAAACTTCTCTAAAACTAAAGGGAAACAGAAAAAAGCTTACTTAATAAGTTTACATCTCAAATATGATTTCTTTTTCCTTTTCTGAATCAAATAAAAATTAAACAAGCTGTGGCAGTTGCCATGTATCTAATAGCTGTCCGTTTGCTTTCAAAAAAGATTTTTACACAGTGCTGTACAGTGACAGGAACATCCACTTCTTTGACACTCAGGGCATATTAAATTTATCCAAATTAACATACCATGGATTAAGGATGGTAACACTATGTACATGTTGAAAATAAATGAACTGACATCACATACAGAACCACAAAAAATACAGTTGATTGAGTCAGAGGTGTGGTTTTCTAATGAACGTCTCTACGTAAGGTAGGAGCAGCTACACATCAGCTTATGCTTGCAGGGATCCAGTGATGTAAATTCAATGGCCTTGTCAGGAGCTCTGTTTCAGTACTGAACGATACTAGTACATGAGAAGTTTGTTGTAAAACTGAAGCCAACTTAATGATGGTCTTGATGCCAGTGGACATGGAGATCTTTTATGACTTTTACTATTTTTCTTAACCTATAAGACAACTGTAATTCTAGTCAGAGTAAAAACAGATCCTCTTTTCTTTGGAAACGTTATATCATCTTAAATTTAGAACAGGAGGCAAACCAAAGAATGAAAATTACTTCAACTGCTTAGAAATGAAACACTCAACGTTTAGCGATTTTTCTATGAACTAGCACCTAGCTAAACCCTGGCTGAAAATCTAATTTTCCCTGGAAGTAATATTAACCTATTCATAAAAGGGATTTTTAGTTTTGAATATATTGAACGTTTTGAGTACATTTGAATTGCTTTAGTGGAATTTCACCAGGATGCCAGTCTCAGCCACTGAACAAACTATGTTCCTCTCATATGAGGAAAGGCTGAGAGACCTGGGTCTGTGTAGCCTAGTGAAGAGAAGAATAAGAGGGGATCTGATCAATGCTTATAAATATCTGAAGGGCAGGTGTCAAGAGGATGGGGCCAGACTCTTTTCAGTGGCGCTAGGTGACAGGACAAGGGGCAATGAGCACAAGGTTGAACACAGGAATTTCCATCTCAACATGAGGAGGAACTTCTTTACTTTGAGAGTGACAGAGCACTGGAACAGGATACCCAGAGAGGTTGTGGAGTTACTTCTCTGGAGATACTCAAAACCCACCTGGATGCATTCCTGTCCAACCTGCTCTAGGTGAACTTGCTTTGGCAGGGGGGTTGGACTAGATGATCTCCAAAGGTCCCTTCCAACCTCTACCATATTGTGATTCTGTGATATACCTCCAAATATGTTCTGTACCTTCACTTTATATGTTTATCTGTTTATTGGCACCAATTTTAAAATTTATCTGAAGAAATATTGTCAGTAGTTTCCTATGATTTTTTTATATCATCCTTTTCCCATACTTATCAGAAATGGAGAACAAAATTACAGGAAATTTAAGTGGGAAAATTAACATAAATGCATTTGAGGATTTTACACACACTAGCAGCTAAATAAGGAAGGAAGCACAAGTCTTCTGAGACATTAAGTTGGTCCTGATTAATGTAGTAGGAAAATTATAGCTGCACTGATGTGAATGATACCAGCTATAAACATCAATGATTCACCATCCTGACATATTGCCGGCAATAGACTGCCTTTCACAATCATCCTCACATTTCATTTCAGAGATGATCTGACACCTGAATATGTTTCCTAGTTTATGCTGAATAAAGTGTGCTTTTTGTTGTAAATCTACAAATATTTTTGCATGACACATTGAAGATAGAAGGCAGGTCACTGAACTGTAGAAAACATTTTTTTCACAATTAAAAGGAGATGCTTGGATGAAGCTGAAGAACATTATAAATTCGAGCAAACAAAGCAAACTTGTTCGCAGAGAAATGTAATCTTTTGTATTACCCTTCAAAATTTACCTGAAAAATTCCGCAAACATTTTCCTACCCTCTATGTGCAAAAATTGCTTAAATATTTAAGTTATTTACCAATTTATCAGAAACTTAAATCTTGCTAAAACATACACACTTACACATGCATGCACATGTACACCCACTCAAAATACACATGTTAAAACTACATACCAAAAATATAAGAGGTATCAAAAAGACGTACACAGTGCAACCAACTTTGAAGTACTGAACAGGACATTTTGGAAGCTAGTGATATAAGTACCTGCCTTTCTGGACTATTGACGATTTGACCAATGCTAACATTGGAATTAGTTGGCTGTTAATGGGGTTTTACCCTTCAAAACAGAGGATAGGGGGAACCAACTTTCTTCTAGAACAAATTAGAAATATTTATTCATGGTAAATTCTACCACCAATTTTGTTGAAAATGATTCATATGTACATTTTAATGTCAGAAGTGGTATCATTTAAGTAACTTGCCTGAAAAATTGCTTAACTTGGATCACAGATTTTCATCCATATGCTAGTGTCACTGTCCCACTAGCATCAATTTGAATAAAATTGGTGGCAAAAAAAGAAAGTAGTTTAAAAGCTATCAAATTCTTTTACTAGTATATTCCACTGATTAATCATCAGATCTTTTACAATTTGTAACTTCTTTCCAATTTGAACTTGCGTGACTGATTTCTACTTACTCTTTCTTTTTACCTGCTTCTTTTTAGGGTTAAAGAGCTCTTCAATGCTTTGCACTTTCTATCTGTTAAGGTACTTCCACTCATAATCAACAGACCTATTGAATTTTTAATAAATTACTTCATATGCTTACCAATTTATGTATTTATACTCCCAGGTCTTAAGTTATTTGCATTTCCATGTATGTTCCTTTTATACCAAACATAGCCCACTGCAGTTTGCCATTATTTCACAACGAATAATTTAATCCATTATAAATAAAATGTGATTTTTGTACTCAGACTGCTTTGCCTACTTTGCATGTCAAAAATTATTATTTCAACCCAAAAATCTTGACAATGAAGATATACATATACTTGACAATGAATACATATACTTACAGGATATGTATTTTTACATAGTATTTTGAAAACTTTCTGTAGAACATTTTTCTATAATCCACTATTGTTTAGGTAGTGTATGAATATGGTTGTCAGGGTCTGGGGTTTCTTTACACTTTTTTTACTATATAAAATTGTAAATACTGAATTAGTGGATTGGTGCTCCTTTTCTGAATTCATGTCCATAAAACTGTTTTTCACACAGTCAAGAATGCTTCTTAAAATCTACTTTTATGCTTCAAATTTTAATGTTCTTCCTGATTATTTAGAAGGTCCTAATCACATTAAGAACAGTGACTTATTCCCTTGCTCTAGGGCAAGTCTCTTCCTCTTTCTTTTCCTTGTAATCTGAAGCGGGGGCGGGGGGGGGGGAATTAAGAAAAAAAAGAATACTTTAACAAGAATATAGTGACTTACTAGAGTATTATTATAAATATGAATCCACTAGTTATAAATCACATAATAATCTCTGACATCTCTTATTAAGGTGCAGAATATCCTGCCTTTGAGGTGCTTCAGTCTGCGAGAACTGTAAAAATTGGAAATAGCATCCCAGTTTCCCATATTGTTCATGAAAAGAGCCAGAGCCTTTGGAAAGGATGCTAAAGGAGAAAGCACATTCTACACATGCAGACAACTATGAAGAAAACTTTGGCCATGGTGGCAGATGAGTTTCGAGTTTTATTTAACCTGTTTGGACTATATTCCGTTCCTGATGATTAAACCAGTGAACTTCTCTGCTGGGTATAGACATTAATATTTATTTGGCTTTTTAATATTTTTACTGTCACCAGAAGTGGTAGTATTCTTTCTTACTAAAACACTGAAATATTAATGTGTATTCAGTAGTGATTCAGTGATTGTCTCTTCTGAAGTAGAAACACAGAATAATTATATCTTCTCAATTTTCCTGAAAAGAATGACATGAACTCAGTCTCTGCCATGGAAGAACAGGAAGTACAGGAGGGGGAACACTCTGTAGTAGAAGACCCCATGTTTCTTTTCTTCATTTTTTCATTAGGTTTCCTGAGCTATCATGCTCTCTATCAATCTCTGAGAATATAATCGCTTCAAACCCTGTTAGCCTGCCCTTTTGCCATTCAACTCACTCTCCAAGGAAAACAAATTTATAATGAATGTAGCATGTGAGGTACTATAGAAGGGAAAAAGTTTGAAGGTGATCACAAAGCACCAGAGTAAATTTTTAAAGTTGCCTTTGCTTCAGTAATATCCATGGGACTTTTATAAATGTGTCTAGAAACAGGCACTGTTAAAATGGATTCATTTATGATGCTGGCATAAAAGCTGAAAAAAACCTTGAGTCTCTACAGAGGTTCAATGTAGTAGTAGTAATGGGAGACTGTTTTTCTTGTTTTCACTTGCTTTTATGTTTAGTGAAACCATGGTTAAGCCTTACTGTACCTGCTGTAGAAAACTAGAATATGGTGAAGATTAATACTCCAATGTCAGAAACTGTAATTTCATTGCAACATTTTTTCTACTTCCATTTTTATCTTTTAAAGGTTTTAGGCAGCTAAAGAACCCGTTTGAAACATTTCAACACTTTATAAGCCTTGACCACGTCTACAGACAATAAAGGAATAACTGAATATGAATAATGTGATAAAGAAACATAAATCTTATTCCTATATCACTTAAACCAGAATTGGCTCTCTTCTGGAATATCCTCTGTTAATACAGATTGATAATGGAGGATCTAAACCTCTCCCCAGACAGTTTGGAGAGCTAGATGATAAGAAAAAAAACAGCATCTTTGTACTTGCTTCTGTTCTTCCACACAATAGTGCCATGAAGGCATTCGTTTAGGTTTCACTGCTTTATGGACTGACTCCTTGGCCGTAACTAGCTTCTGCTACATGGAGGAAAAGAGAAAAAAAAAATAAAAAATCCCTGAATCAGTATACAAGATCAGGGGATAAAGGAGAAGGGGAAAAAAGAAAAATGGCTAAAAATGAGTGAATGAGATGTATATCAACAAAGGAAAATGGTAGAAGAAATGAAAAGGACGACCTTTAAATTACAGAAAACTATATGGCAAATATAAACTATTCTGTACATTTTCTGTACATTTCTATTCAAACAGTATAATAAAATCTTTGGATAAGTCAGAAGGAAGAGTTTTCCTGGCTCCAACAGGCTTACTTCTTAGAGAAGAACTACCTTGTTGCTTACTGTTTTCCAGGCTGAAGGCCTGAAGTAATCAGAGGGTACTATGGGGGGAAAAAAAAAAGTGCAAGTCACAAGTGAAATTTTTCTTCTGTCTCAAAGTGTGACTGTGCTTTAAGAGCATTGTTCATATTACACCCTCAGTGCAATGGCTTCACAGTGTGACTAACTTCTCTTGTTAATTCTCTCCCTACATGACCACTAGAAAAGAGTCAATGTTTGCACACGCTTGGTAGTTAAATGACATACCACACGATGGGACATGTTGCATTTACGATGTTCTACTCCTTGATGAAGACTCCAGACCTCACAGCCAACACAGCAGTAAAAGAACTCCTTTCACTTTTCTGTCCCAGATTGCTAGCAGAGATGTGTTTTTGCAGACTATATATTTGGGTTCTTATTTTTGAAGTCTCTGATATAAAAAGTTTCTGAGTTTTATTGAGCTCTTCCATCTGTAATCTGCTTCCCTAAGGGAAGTATAGGGCACTTATGTGACCTACAAAAACTAGGAAATGTACCATGTATGTCAGTATAAGGTCTTCCCAACGGAAAACACTTTTTTCAAATGTGATTTTCATACTACTTTTAGATACTAGTCTATCTCTGCCTAGATGAAACTTCAGAAAAGACAAAATTACCTTTTACATACTTTTGACACAAAAAACCCAAACCCAACATACACAGGAAAGCACTTCAGATTAATAGAGTCGATTTTTTTTCATCTCTTTTTTATCTCCTTTTCTTCTCACATTTTAGATTGAGAAATGCTGAGCATATGGAAAACAGTTTTTTACTGTTTATAAAACAGAGAGAAGACCCTATATATTAATTCTGAATGAAGTAAGTAATTAAATACAATGTACAATAATGGCCCTATTCAATTTGCTACTCACAACTTTAACTTTCTAAACATATTTCATTATCTCCTCCCACTTATTACAGTTAAGGCAAGCTGAAGAAATGGAAAAAAATAAGACACAAGTTTTCAGAATGATAACGTATATTTTAAGGACTCTGCTTTCAATCTTAGTGAAATCTTACATTGCAGCAACTGTTAATTGCATCAACATGTTTGAAAGCAACAAAATGTATTGGTATTTCTTTAGCTTCTCAGTTAGAATAAGAAATGTTATACTGTTTAAATGTGACATTAAAGTAAAGCTATAAAACTCATACATCATTATGGAGAAATAAAATAGTTTCCTAGTCAAAATCAGTTTATTTCCAATATTGCTATGCCATCTAGTTTGGCTCTGTATCTACTGACACCGGGACTTCTGAGATTGACTTCAAAGGGGGAAAAATTGATCTCTTTCTGCAAGGTGGTCACATGCAGTTTCCACTTGCAATGTTACCCTCTGGCTTGTCAACTGGACTGACAAAGTGGTAATTTATTTTATACTTTCTCATCATACCTTGAGAATTTTGCACATTATCTCGTAAACCGAAAATGTTTTCTCAGCTCGTGTCCAATCCCAGGTTGTGACCTTGGGAAAAAAACAAACAAACAAAACAAAACAATCAGGAAAAGAAAGTTATTTTTGTTTATTTCATGAATTAAGTTTATTTAAAAATAAAAATCTATCCCTAAGCTATTTACCTCCATTATATTGTATACAGAAAGACCAAGAACTGCCTCAGAGCAATAACTACCAGGGACAAGACTGTTGCATCCAGGCAGTGCTTAGGAGATGTCCTGCCCATCTCCTTGTGCTTACAACACAGCGCCCCTGCATGCAGGCTGCTCTGTGCTGAACAATGAGACTTCCCCTGGGAACTAGTGGGTTTGCATTGAGATGCTGAGAGGATGCAGCCCTTGAATTTCTCTCACAGAGCCTTGACTATAAGGAGGCATGTTTCTCACCATTTCTTTCCTTGTAACTGCATGCCACAATTTGCTTCCAGTCACCTACATTGTTTGCAAATCCATAAAACCAAGTTCTCCAGCCTTGCGTTGTCCCAGACACTTACCCCACAGGCCTTGAAATCCAAGGGAAAAAACTAACAAGAAACAACAGAGGTAAATATACATTTTTGGGTTTTTCTTACTAAGATTAATCTACTCCCAAATTCTAACAAACTAAGATTTGAAGAATAGTCTATTTCTCCTCTTTGTCTTAGGAATTGACAATGGCTTTTAACAGTATTAATTTTAAACAATTGTTTTACACAAAAAAATTGCATAGGTAAAAGAGTTCAATAAAATCATGGCAGGGTAAAGATTAAGACTTTAGTAAGACAGAAAGGGATAGGCAAATATATTAAGTAAGGGAAGAGTCAAGGGGATATAACAGCAATCTGTAAAGAACTTTCTAAGGAAACTGCAAGAAGAAAAAAGAAGAATTATTCACAGTCTCAAAAGACAGAAGAACACACAAAACAGAATGAAAATTCAGGCTATATATGAAAAAAAAATCTTAACGGTAAGAAGTACTGAACAGTGGCCCAGCTCCAAAGGAAGACAGTTGCATCATTACAATTGTTAGCCAAGATGAAAAGTCTGATGAAGATAGAAGACTATTTGGGTTTCAAGATTCGAGAATATAAAGTTCTTTGAAAAATGTATCAGAAAATGGTATCCACTACGTACAAAGAAAATATTATATGAGACTAATCTATCTTTTATCTATGAAGAAACAATCATGAACAGACAAAACATGGCCAAGAAGCATGTTTCGGATTTAAGTGTAGGTTTGGATACCTAATTTTTAGGTATAAACACTATTGTAACTGAAACCTCTTTGAGGAAATCATAGTCAGGATTGAAAAGTTCAAAAATACTGTCAGAGTTCCTCTTCTATTAGAATTTTATTTATTTGCAGTCATCCTCAAATTCAGTTTTCACTATCTTGTTGAAGTATGGGTATTAAACCAGATTTCTAAGGAAGGGAGTGATTAAATACTGAGAGTCAATAAATCATTTGATATAGACTGAGGAAGTAAAGAAATATTGGAAATATACAATCTTTATGCCTGAGTTCTAAGAAGCTATTCAGAAATGCGATGAATGACATTTAAAATGTTTTTATCAGGGAAAGAAGGCGTGGGGAGGGGTGGAATCTGCTTTTTCTTCTGTAGACAAAAAATGAACTTTCTCACCACGAACAGAGAAATGAGGAAGAGTCTTGTTACAGCTCCACTGAGGCCAAAACATCAGCCACACAAAGTGAAGTCATATTACACCATTAGGAAAAGTAGTTATGATTGCTACTGAAACACAAAGCCATTCAGAACTATGTTTAAAAGCTTACTGTATGCTCCACACTTTGGGGAAAAATATCAGAGTTCCCCCTTCTCCTCTAGTTTCCTGTCTTTGTGCTTACAAAGGGACTTCTTTTCAGGTCAAAACAAAATTCTTTCAATATAAAGACACATGCAAGCAAAAGCAACTGTAGAATTAAGACACCCATAGAAATTGCTTGCCCTGTTCACTTCTATATTTTAATTTACAAGCTTGAGTAGCAATAGAAAAGGTATTAGCAGCTCTTTCTCAATTGAAGTCCATTCTCTCTGAGATTTCCCACTACAGACTGTGAAAAAGTAAAACCCACCAGACGACACAATTCTGAAGGAGAAAACGTATCAGAAGATAACAGAAAAAGAAAAAACAATAATTTTTTTAAAGCTTTCAAAATGCAAATAAGATACATTAGAATTGCTCATTTATCTCAGCATGGAAAGTAGAAATACCATTGATCAAACAGATAAAAAAAGAGGTAGGGGGAGACCACTGATATACATGTTTAAACACATGCCTCCCTAATGTGTTAGACTTGGCAGAGACCAGGGAAATACTTTCATTTCATTTTCTGGTTAAAAAGTTGGCAGCACATCTCTGTTCAGAAAACAACTTAATCCAAGGAGTTTACACTGCAAATATAATTAAAACTGTTTTTCTTCTTATAACTAGACTTTACGCATTTCATAAGCAGAAGCTCTGAAACTGTGACACTGAAAGTTTGTTCTTAATCTTTTGTAATCCCTGGAAGAGATAAACACATATACCCGCGGAATAGGAAACATAACTGTGTAAAAGTTTGCATATAATAAATAGGATTTTAGAACTCCTTTTAAAAGGCCTACTGCAGTCTTTGGTAAGAAGATAAATCTGCCGGGCATATAAGTGTGCAATTATTACATAGATTGCATGTTTTTAAGGTAGCTCTACAGGAAATCTCCCTCTCTTTGTCCTTTAGAAAGGGTGTTTGTCATTCTGCTTCCCTCCTACTCCACAGAGAGAAAATATTTTTCTCAATGAATTGTCTTTCTATTTTAGAATAAGAACCAATATCTGGCAAAACAAAATCATGTTAAGCTTGCAGCTCAGCTGAAACAAGACTTATAAAGACTTCAGGGATCGGTGGCTTGTCTCATACAGCAGCAGCTTGCCAAAAGTGTCCTCAATTGTACTCACATCACTGCCATTCACAGTCCTACTATGAACGTGTTCCTCCTTACACCCATTAATCATCACCCATTACTCATTTACCCACCAGAAGCATATTACTCCTAGAAACTTATGACTGAAGAAGTTTGTAATTTCTTCCATAGTTCTTATAAAAGAGTAATCTTCATCTTTTGTATTGAATGGGAGCTCTCAGCATTATTTCTGCTTCTGCTTAGCCTCTGAAATGGAGGTAGCTTTATGTGATGGGCAGCAAATGCTTAAGTAGGTCTGCCAAAGCCAGGAGAGCTGCTTTTGAATTAAGGTGCTTGGCAGCATAATCTGACATTTTAATCTGATCCTGAAAAATATTCACCAACAGAAGCCAAACGCCCATTACTAGCCATGGGACAGCCAAACTCCCATACCAGTGAACTAGTGTACCGACACTGAACACATTTAAGTTTTCAGTTCATACTTTCATTCTTCATGTCATTCACATGTTCTTAAACACTTCGCTAATCAAACATGAATAGTGACTGATAAATGATGTAAAGATTGCAACCTAGCTTTGAACTACATCAGGAACAGAGAGGTGGTGGATGCCCCATCCCTGGAAACATTCAAGGTCAGGTTGGATGGGGCTCTGAGCGGCTTGATCTACTTGAAGATGTCCCTGCTCATTGCAGGGGGGTTGGACTAGATGACTTTTAAAGGTCCCTTCCAACCCAAACTATTCTATGATTCTATGAATCCATGATTCCATGATTCAGGCAGGAAGGAGCTACAGCCTGGATCTGGCAACACAGGGTTTAGCAGCAGTCAGAAAGGTCACCCAATAAACAGAAAAATGAGTCCACATGACTCCCTGTTACTGGCTCCTTAGCTACTGGCTTAAAAGTTAGCTGGAGGATGTGTCTGTTTACTGCAGTTTAGATGTACCATAAAACTGTGAAGGTAAATTGCTGAGCATGAGATAGCAGCTAAAATTTTGCCCAGTGTTGCCAGTCAGATTCCAATTAATATATTTAACCTGAACAATTTCATTTGCATCCCTACCTTCCTTTTGGTACTCCCAAGCAGAATACAAGTTACATTCAGGATGAAATCTAAATGCGGAGATATTGCCATTTCCACAGCATGCAAAAAGCTTTGATAGTGCCCCTAATCTCAGCAGTTTGACTTTAGAATAATAGTTCTGTTTAAATCTAACCATCTTGCTTCAGGCTTGTTTTGCTTGCCAAAGGAAAATGAAAAGCCCCCTTTCAGCATAAGTAGATTTCTCTTGTATTTTGCCAAGTGGTAAAGTAAGTGGGGGAAAAGAAATTCTTGTTAGAGGCCCAGTCACCTGGTAAACAGCTATTTTCTGTCACTTCTATACCATGTGCTCTGCAGCTTTTCAGAGCTGTAAGTTCCAATCCTGTTAGTTCAATGAGCGATATCTTATTGTGAAAGCTGTGGACATATTACACAAAATGATTTTATTTAATGACATTTATTCCCACTAAGCATGATAAATATACTTACTGGAGGTGCTATAAATTTATACAGGGAAGATCCCCTCAGTGCTAGAAACTTTGGTGTGTACATTCGATCCTGAAGGGAGTCTTGTTCCCGTTCTTCCGTCCAGCCCATGTAGACTATCTGACAGAAAAATCAATAGTGTTGACAAATTCCTCAGACACTTTCTTCAAGTGAATTGCAAATATTTCATGCAAGTATGCTGACGTCTGTCAAATTTTACACAGCTACAGACCTTGAACCGTGGTCATAATATGGTGTATTGGCAGTTCACTTACAATCACGTGTTGGTATAAAGGATGCCTGTTATGACAATCCAAAAACATCAGAACAAATATTTATTGTACTAGCAAAACCAAAAAAGCTAAACCACATACTCAGTGGATGTTACAGGTCTATTATCTCATTAAAAGCTCCCTGAAGTAATTCTACATATTTGCTGACAGCTCACATCAGAGAAATTGAAGTGTAAGAAACTACTAGGCAGGAATACAAAATCAAGTAACTTGTTACACCACAATGTAGATAGTCTCCACATACAGGTTCACAATTATGCATTAAACAATACAATCTCACAAATTTTAATTCCAAATAATGACAAGCTTTTTTTTCCCCTTTGAAAATCCCTATGTAGGAGTTTTGCACCTCCTTCCTTAGGAACCACAAATTAGCAGACTGCTTTCAGACACTATTTTGAACAGGCTTCATCAGACTAAGAAGTAACCAGAACAGGAACAGGCTAAGAAGTAACCAGAATGCTGTCGATTCTTACCACTACTTACAGATCATCCAATGTAGATGTATGAACTAGAACTTCTTCAAACTCATTTTAGGATCTAATTCCCTGCCTATCCATATATTAAGTTTGAGCAATTTAATATCAAATCCTTAAAGAGTAAGAGAGCATGAGTCACCACTATGCCAACTTCTGGAGAACATCTGAAAAGGGAGTAGACACAGCATGCAACTTTTGATTTATAACCATGCCATTAGTAATAAAATACAATTTCCAGTGTGCACTGCTACACTACTGCTATGGAAAACAGATCAACCCATATTTCATACAGTGCTGCTAATGGAATAGACCTATTTTTAAATCATTTTATGAAACTGATTTCTACATTAACTAGACATGGGGCATATTCTGTCTTAAATGTCGGTAATGAACATGTAAGGAAAACAGTTCAGGAAAAATAACTACAATCATATTAATAGTCAATGAGTCAGTAAGTTTACTGATGGTATAAGTGTACCTAAAAAGAATGTTTGTAATGCATGTTTTATCCTTTGAGATTTTCTATGTCATGTACTTTTAAAAAAGCAATTTATACAAGTTTATTTCATTACTGTTGGGAAGAGAATTTTCATCAATAGTTTTTCATGGAATATACATCAAAATAAATGGGGAAGTATGTTTTGGTGTTTTCTTTTTTTTTTTTTCCTTCTTTTTTTCTGTTGGATTTTATTTTAACACACTGGAAATTAATGGCTTTTTCAAATCCTCATGTATGAAATCTATACTACTATTCTCCATCACAGTTTATTAGATATTTTATGGTCTATAAACAAAGACAGGGAGAAGGTCCATTCCTCTAACACTTACAGTGAAGCCTCAGCACTTAATTCTTTATTAATAAAACTCAAAAATAAGAGCGAGCTGTACCGCAATCCTCAAGAATCAAGCAGCGTGCTCAACACTATATTGTCATGTAATAACTGAAAACCCATGATCTCTGAAATCTCATTCATGTGAATGAAGAAATACTCAGAAAAAAACCCCAAATGACAGGTACAGTGAGAGAAGGTTTAAAATATTTCACTTCATTGTTTATTCAGATTTCCCTCATTTCTACTATTTTATATGTTACCCAATGCAGGATAAGTATGAATCTCCACACCTCTGACTTGGCAGGAAATTGTAGAGCTCAAAGACTGAGAGGGGCTACACAAAAGAGTAAAAGTAGTATAAAAAATTGTACTACTATGCGCAGAAGTTTGGCACATTTTCCTGCCTGTAACTGAAAGAGAGTGAATGATCTCTAATTTCTAGGAATTGAGACATCTATGCTTTTAAATTAATTAAACTGAATTTATTTCATTCTATCTTGATTTGTTTCATTAAAATCGGACACACAGTAAGATATTATCTTGCCTGATGATATTCAATATCACTGTAGCACTGTACATGATCTGTTTTCAGTTAGTGTTTTTCTCTTTCACATTCCTCATTTCTACTTCTATTCATCAGAATAACAGGATACAGTCAGTCATGCTGTGCAGACGTATTGATATTTCAGATTTGATTGCCTTAATACTAAAGTACCACAAAATTGCTCCTTTAGATATTTCTCCCTTGCCTCTGTAGATCATGAGGAAAAATTAGATTGATTTTTTAACCTGCTGTACCAAGGTTCTATTAGCAAAAAGGCACTTCTTCAGACTAAATACCTACTATTAAACATACAGAAGAACTGTTAAGCAAAGGCTGTATGTTTATAATTAGGAACATTTACAAAGTTGTTTAAGTGCATGTGCATATTCTCATGTGTAGATTAAAACAGCATGGGCTAGATTATGGAAAACAGGGCAAAACTGAACAAATACTTGATAACTATTTTACCTGTGTGTTTCTAAAGACGTGTCAGTTTATCTAAACACACCAAACATGAAGTTAGATAAAATATTGTAATTTTTACATAATGATGCTGAGAAACTGTTGAAAAATTTTCACTTATGAGACAAAATAGAGGCCATAGTCTTGAGACATTTCTGTTACTGGTAAAAATTTTGACTGCTAAATAAGCTTTGACTATGAACAGCTTCAAAAAAATTATTTATTTGGAAAGGGATCTTAATTTTCCAAATTAATAGTTCATGTGTATACATGTATGGAAATAGTGGATGAATACGAAATTTGACTTATGAGTTTTGGAACATATCTTAATGATGTACATGCGGACTTGGCCCAAAATAAGGAATTTCGTGAGATTCTACCTGAAATGTCTACAACCACAGACAGAAGATAAATGGAAATAAATGTGCATCACAAATAGACAGTGCAAAGCATGCCCCTTTATAAATGTGAAAACCAGCTTAGTTTTTTCATCTTAGAAAAGTTTTTTTGAGTCCCTATAAACTGCTGACTGTGATCAACAATGGTGATGGTGTGGGGAAAACAGATTTTAGTTGTGATAAGATTCCACTTAAAAGATAATTTTTGCAGTCCTGGTATCTAACTTTGCTCAAGCAGCTCATTCTTCAAAATCAAACGGTGACATAAATTGGTTAACTTAGTGGCTGCTGGTTCAGTAACAAAGATTCAATAAGTTATTACGGTTTATGAGTTAAATCATGTAGAGTTTTAAAAAAAACACCCTATATCTACATGATAAATGAAACAGGACACTTTCTTCAGTCAAAAATCCATAATCTCCTAATTTAGTATGAACTCACATCGCACAGACGTCCTAATCAAGCAAGCTAAATTGCCATAAATTGCTGTATTTCAGATCAGTCCAACATATTGCTAAAATGACTTAAATAGCTTTGACTTTCAGAGACACTTCTCCAGAGTTTTTACACAAATTTTATTATATTTTAGGGAGAACAGTGAGATAAAAATACAAGAAAATTTCCTCCAAATGAAATGTAAAATGTATGTGACATTAAATGAGTGAGATGATTCAAAGATCAGAACAGATGTACCGACAGCTTTTTATCTTGGAAGTCTCATATTCATATTCATATTATGTGAAACTGTGCTGTAGGCCAACAGGATACAAACATGGAGTCAGAAGACAAATGAATATGTCAGATGACTGGGAAAAATGAGGGATGAGGAACACAGATAATACTCTCTACCCTGGCTTTAATATCATCTTCTCTGTATGACAGTCTCAAAATTCATTATAGTCAATTGTTAGGAGAAAAACAATAAAACCACATTAAAATGGGAAAAAAAAAAAAAGGTGTGATTGTAATGCAGTCATTGGCAAAATCAGTCCTGTATTTCAAAGGCTTAGGGTTTTTATGCTAAGAATTTTTTTTTCAGTCAACAGAAGAACTAATCATATACAATTTTGAATGAACGCTAGAAAAAATTTGCTGTACTGACCTATTTTTCTGATTCATGAAAAATCTGTTAATTTTTCTATAAATATACTTTTTTAAGAAAAATCCTGTGAATTGTTTTCTATCTTCTTCACAAACAAAGCCCACTAAAACAAGGCAGTCTGCACATGAAAAATAATCTAAAAGAAATAGAAGACAAATGGCAATGAAAGGTTATTTTATGTATCCTTCAGATTAGATTTAAAATAATTTAAAGCCTCATTTGCTTCATTCTGTTTTGTGACAAATAAAAATCAGTAATGGTCAGTACTTTCTAGAAAATTATGGCATGAAATTATTAATGGCAAAGTAACAGCTTTGGCAAATATCCCCTTTGACTTTTATTTCTGAACTTCAAAATTCAGAAATAAACTAATTTTTTGGTTTGTGGAGGGACATGGTCTTGGGCAACCTGTTTTAGGTGATCGTGCCTGAACAGAGGGGCTGGGCAATTTGACCTCCAGAGGCTCCTTATGACCTCAACCATTCTGTGATTCCATGAAATAAGAAAAATCATGAACGTATGAAAATAGAAAATGATTGCTTGCAAAATAGTTTCTCCTTTCAGTTCTCCTCTGTTATATCTCCTCCTTTCCATCCTATGTGCCTTAGAGCCATGACTGACAAAGATTACCTTCATCTTTTGAACCACCTACCTACTACTTACTAATAGATTATTCATTCTCTAAGAATTTCACTTGCTATTGGAGATTATAAAATTATTATGGAAGATTGTAACATTACACATTTATTAAATCTTGTATAGCTTAATTTCCTTCTGGGTAAGGACTCATGTTGTCCTCTTGTTACCAGACCAAGGCTGAGTATAGGTTTTCCATTTGATTTTGTCCTGTTCTGTTTTTTAAAAGATCACACAAAAATTAAGGAAATATTTAGGAGTCTTAAAGTAAACAGTACCAGGAAAGCAGAAAATACTTCTCAGTTATGGAAGATGACTTTTCCCTTACACTTCAGATAACTGAAAACTGATACAAAAGACTGAAAACAGAGTACATTTGCTTCCTTAGCATACAATATCATAATCAGAATGAAGACAATTTTTAGGGTAACAAAGTTTGCCTGTACCTCTGCAGTCCAACTTTCACTGCACTGTTTGAAAAACCTGCATTACAGTTTACAGTCATCAAATAGTATCCCACGAGAAATCTTAGCACCTGCCCAATGAGATCTACCAGATCTTGCTAGAAATCAGGACTATATCGACTGCTTCATGCCTTCACTCCCTTCACAGATTTGAAAAGTGATGGCTACATGTGGATACAGGTCAGCTTTCTGAACAGGTAAAGATCTGTACTTTGCTTTACCAGGTTTCTCACAGTCTTCTTGTTGCAACCTACTAATCCAGAGCAACATTTTGTCTCACCCATTCAGCTTTCATTCAATGTTACATGTTAGTAGCTCCAGTCTATTTCACAGCACTCATTTTATTTATTTAAGACTTCTAAGTATCTGTTCATTGAAATAAATTCTTCTAAAGACAAAGTCAATTTGAACATTAATTGGGCAACTGTGTGCCTTTGTCAAAATGTCAACAGTAAAAGCTGGGGGGTTTTGTTTCCCTTAAATTACTCAAGTCAATGAAAAATTGCATGTATTTAAAATTCATTACAATTTGAATTTGTTAATTTTAATAGAGCATTAGCATTTAGAAAGCACAGCATTCCTGTGTTAAGACTATTTCCAAGAAAGACCATTTGCAGCTGTTTTTACATAGATGGATTTGGATGCAAACCGCAGTATTATATATCAGTCTATATTAATTGGGGGGTTGTGTGTAAAATTACTAGAAGGAATCGGTACAAAAGTAGTTCATGTTAGTCCTGGCCTGCAGGATATCAACTGGGTAATTTAAAAAAATAAAGTCATCAATTAGAGTAGCTATCCAGCAGAGGGTAAACCCCCTGAATTGCACAAGGGATATGTGCATTTTACATTGGATTGAGTTAAGCATTTTCTTGGTTAATAGGTATGGTAGGTAGATGATGAAAAAAATATATCTTCTGTCATCTAGAGCGATGTACCTTCCTCACTTGAATGAGCCTTCTTTCTTGTTTACTTGCCACATAACTGACCTTTGGAGCAATTTAGCACATCCCTGAGCACATGCATTTGGCTGCCAGGTTTATCAGTGAGGAGATTTGGTCCCGTTGCCATCACAGGCATTTTACAGGCATTTTACAGCTGACCTGAGAAGCTTGAGACCTTCTCTGACACTCTCAACAGAGCAGCTCTCAGCAAACCCTTTGATACTGAGCAGTTCTCACACACATCCTGTCTAAAACAATTACTATGTATCACACTGTCATTTTCCCTCTTGCTATTGTGTAACTGCAACCAGTAGGATTCTGGGGTTTTTTCTGGTTTTGTTTGTTTGTTTGCTTGTTTGTTTAAATGCGAAAGCCACCTTTGATATATTGTCATATTTTAATTCCTGCCTGTCCATTCTTCACCTACTGAATTTTGGAGAAGGCACAAGGAGGGCTGTCAATTTCAATCCAGGATAAAAATTCTGGGGGTTTTTGAGGGTTTAAACAGATAACAGTGCAATAAAGCAAGCTCAACACTCATGTGGCAAGAAGGTAAACATCATCTATTCTAAAGCCTAGTAGCTTGACCGTGTTTAGGACTTATCTTTTGATTAATGTCTCTTCCTCTTCTAAATGTACACAGTATGAATGTAATGCATTTTTGAGACTCAAATATAAACGAGTCAAAAATATTTCACATAATCAAGGTGGAGGGTATGGCCTCTCTTTTCTGATGAACTACGTGTCACATTCATCTTTGTCACCTCAGGTTAGAGTACTGAAACATACTGAATGAAGAAAAAGATCAGAATATTACAAGTCACTAGACAGAGTCTTTCAGACTTTTGATGGTGCCACCGAGCAAACAACTGACATTCATCTTTCTCAGGTACTAGTGTGAGGGAATCATTTATGGAAGCATTTATTATCATTTTTAACTTTCCCTGGGAGTAGTTTTCAATTAGATTTCAATGTCTGGTTCGAGATACTGTTTTGATTTCCATTTTCTCTTTCTCTGAAAAGGACTGGTAAGCAGAACTTGGACAGGACTAGTGCACTTTAGGCTACCTGGCCATCTCTGAGAGACCATCCTACTTATGTAGCTGCTTTCCTCACATTCTGAAAGCTTGTTAAATTTCTGCTTATTGAGCTCCATTCAAAGGAGAAGGAAACCATAAAAATGTGAGAACCCCAAATGTATGAATATATAGAAAACACAGATGATGGGTAATAGATTAGACTTGTTCAAAATTAATTTTAGCAATATAAATTTTGAGTTTGCATAACATTAAAATTACATTTCTATATAATTAGGTGTTTAGACTTCAAATTGCTTGCAAAGCCTAAATAAAACTGCAAGTAATGTGTACTTAAAGCTGCTTCTTGGGTTTGGATTTTTTTTTGTTTGTTTTCTTTTATTTTTATTTTNCTCCATTTGTAGGTAACCCATAAATTGTCAATTACTTTGTACTATTTTACACATCAACTATTTTCTGAAAATCAGGTAGCAACTGTATCACCAGTACTATGGAGTATTATTGTGACAAAAGAGGTATGATCAATGAGCATCTATGGTTCACAGAATTCTGTTTATCCGCTGCTCTTAGAAGTTCAAGAGATGAAATTTTTCCTTTCACAGATTATGATATGAAGCACTGATCATCTGCACAGATATAAAATAAATGAATGAGAAAAAATTAAATGCTTATTCACCTCTCCTCTTGAAGTAAACTGTAATTAAAAATACTTTCTTTCTTTAAGCCTTTTGAGTCCCATGTTTTCCTTCAATAGAAGATCTACAGTTGAAGTATATGCTTCATTGATTCCAATTAATTTATTTAGATGATAAAATTCCCCAAGGAATAATGTGTGTATAGGCTTACTGAACACCACCATTCTACTCTACTAAAATTAATTGTATTCTTGGGAACTTTTACACTCGCTTGATGCAATAAAACAGACTTTACAATAAAGTATTGCAATGCTTTTATTTTTAGCCTTAGCCTCCAACGAAAATTCCAAAATGGCCAGAATGAACAAATTAATATCTGGAGAGCTATGGAAAGTAACAATTCCAGATTTAAGATGAAGTTAGAGGAAAAAAAAAGTTTATCCCATACTTAATCTTTCTAAGTTTAACTGTAAAAAAAAAAAAGATGACCTATATCTTTGGTGGATATGGTGATTCAATTTCTCTCCCTTTCTTATTTCCCTTTTTTTTACCACTTTCTAGGAACTTGTCAGAGAGCAGAGCAGTACAGGACATATGCATCATTCAAGGTACCTATTTCTAAAGAGGGATGCTGAAATATACTTCCTGTCCTCCTGCTTTGTTGTCTTGTTTGGACAGTAGCTAAAAATCCTGCCCAACAATAAAATACAAGAAAAAAATGCAAGCATTTATTCTATTACAATAAAAACAGTCCTTTCTTGGTTTAACATTTGCTACTTATGTTTCCAGTCTCAGACATCACAAATATCCAACTTCCCCCAAAAAATCTGTCTTTTAAATTCCAGGTATCCCTTTCACTGTCCTATTTATGCTATGCATCCTATTTCTTGGGTAAGGGGCAAAACATCAGATTCAAGTATGTTTAGAGACTTAAAGCAGGGTTTTATTATGTCATGCATAGAAATAGAACACAGGGATAAAATGATGCAATGAAAGCAATCCTTTCAACTGTTATTTAATTTCAGCAGTTTCTCAGTGTCTGACCTCATCACAGATATAGAATTATGATTCTGGGATGAACTGCAAGTATTTGTCCATGTTAAAGCTTTATGACAAATCAGGAAGCAATAATTCCTCTGCCTAAATCTGCTGTGGGGTGTGTCTGATTCAGAAGAACCCTGGATGCATACAGGCAGGGTCAGGTTTATTAAAAAAATTTAAGATCATATTGTTGCAAAAAGTAGCAGCTGAAGGGAAAGCCCTTTTTATGGCAACCTAGCAATTACAGCACACACAAAGTGAGCATGTCAAACCTGTATCTTTTGTCTTCTAACCTAATCATCAAGCTAAAAAGCTGAGGTATACAGCTCCTGTTGAAGCAATGACTCTATGCAGAAAGGTAGGGAGGACCCATGGCATCAGGAAGAGCTTGATTTCACAGCTGAGAGGAGTGCAAAAACAAGGTGAAAGCTGTGGTAAGAACACCTTGAACTGGAAAGCACTACATTGAGCTGTCCACTTACCAGCTGAATATTTTTAAGCGGTGACTATCACCCCAAAACAGCCATAAACATATTCTTTCATAATGTATATGTATTTATTTATCTATTTATCTACCTTTTTATTTATTTAGAGCAGGAACTTCCATTAATTTCTTACAAAGAGTGGGTGGAAGCATTCAGAGCTTTGAACCTGACATGGATGAAGCTTTGACTCAGACCTCTAAGAGAAAAGGACTATCAGATTTGTCCCTGTGACAAGCAACCGCCTGAGGTAGCACTACACCCCGACTGTTTTGGATCTTATCCCAATGGTTCTCTGTTCTTCAGGAACCAAAGGGGTAAGAGCTAGACATCACATCATTTTCCTGAAGATTCCTAAGTCCTTTCTGTGATCTACCCTTGCAATGTCACTAAAACTCTATCTAGTAACTCTTCCTCCAGAACCAGAAAATAAGTAATGTTTGTTTGTCTGTTTATCAATTTAGAATTCCACTTAATAACATCTAGTTTGTGGGACATGTCTGTTTCTTTTGCTCACTTTTAAATGTCTACAATACAATAAGGCACTTAGACTCCCCTCATTCATCTGCCCTATTTAAGCCTTTAGTGGAGAATGCAGTACATTCATCCCTGTATTAACTAAAAGCTGAGCACACATCTAACAGAGGTGGTCACTAAATTTGGTCAGCAAAAACTTACCCTTACTGAAAGCAATTTTCAGGGAATGACATTAATATTGCAGAGAAAAATAAGCTAACTAATACTTGTTATACTAACGACTTTGTATTATAAAAAAAAAGTGAGAAGATAAATGAGAGAAATATGTAAATGAGGATGAAATCTATACTTGAGGCAAAATTGAATTTGCTGGACATGCAGAAATGATTTGATACACAGCTTGAGACTTATAGTTTGAGATTTAAATAAGAACTTGATCTAATCACTCTTTTCTATCATCTGAATTTCCAGTGGGTGTCCAAATTACTTCCATCCTCTCATGAGCTACAGGGTATGCAGCCCTAGGATATAAGCACCACTATCCAATAACTGCATCAAGTGACTCACAACATGAATGTTATCTACCTCATCAAGTAATCCACTATCTTCAGGAAGCAGCCTGACCTTCCTCTCAAAAGTCAACATGTAGGTTGCCCCAGCCTAAAGTCTTTAATAATCTATGGTGTGTATTGCCTTTCTAAAACTTTAGCTGTCCTGAAGTTCAAAAGCTACTCTGGGCTACAACGTAAAGGGAAGAAAAATCTTTTATCGGCTACAGGAAGCACAGTTTTTATAATACAGAGTGCCTCAGAAGCATCTAAAACAAATAAAGACACTGCTCAGTGAAAAGTATTTCATGGCAACCAAACAAAAATATTTTTATCTATCTATCCATATATTAATTTTATTGTACAGAAAGAATTTAAAGTATTAATAGACAATATAAGCCTTTCAAGGGTTTATGTTACGGAGTAATAATCCATGCCAAGTGCCATAGATGGCTGACAATACAATGCAGGGAATTAGCACAGCATAATTTACATCCTATTGTGCACTTCTGCTTAATTTAACAGCAAGAACTCAGCTCCCCCTGTGTGTTTCTATAAACATTTAACAATAGAAACTTCATTCTAGAGATTTTCCTTCAAAATAAACCTTATCAAATCCTTACTGTGACAACAGATGGAGATAGAGCAGATGTACCATAGGACCTGAAAGTTCAATAACTGTCAGTCAAGAGCTGCAGAATGGCTACTCTGAGGAACTACAGTAATGGCATATTGAAAAAAAATTAGTTCAACAGTCATGCAAAATCAGGAAGAAAAATAAATTAAACAAAACAAAACAAAACAAAAAAACAATGAAGGGGAGGGAATATAAGCACTGTCCTTAATGTACTTCTAGAGTAATGACTTGATTTTCTTTGAGGATATCACCATTCAGAGTAAAGTAGATCTTTAATCAGTCCACTTTAAAAATATTGATACAATAGCAATTTCATCTTGGAGGTTATTATTCTGCAATTAAAAAAAAATTAAATGGAGTGTGTTCTGTTTCATACAGACATCTATCAGCAGAACAGATATTTTATCAGTCCACCTGAGCAACGTAATTCACCTTTAAGCGTAACAGAAATGCAACATATCTGCAGCAAAGGACACTGGCTTGAGTGACAGGCAAGCCAACCACTGTGACATTTGCGTGTATTCACCTTTATACAGTGTTTATGAGTTAGGTTTTATTAAATAAACTCACTGAGCTGAATTTTTAGAAGTGATTTTAAATGAGATTTTTCTAACTGCATAACTTTAATCAAGCTGAACAGCAACCTGCTAAGCCCGAATATGTGGTGACATTGCATAGCTGATCTGGTACAGTTGCATGTAGTTGCTTTTATTAAATTTTATCAAAAGCAAGAGAAAATGGACATATCCGTATGTATTTGTGAACATCATCAAGAATGTAGATAGGCCTGCAAAACACTGGGATTCACGACAACTGAGTGCTATGGAATCTGACATGCACAATTAGGCTGCAGTTTCTTGCTTTAGTGTGGCATCAGTTCATTATGCCACGATGTTTTAAAACTGAGATAAACACAGTTGTGGAGATGGAAACACTATCATTCACATATAGTTCTCATTATAAACCATTAACTTTGAACAGGACAGCTACCAATTCTTTTCCCATAAATGCAGGAAAATTATAGAGGGAAAGATTCTTCTTAAAAATGAAAATAAAAATGACTTAATGAGAATATCTTATCTTCTGTAGAGACCAGATAAATCTTTCAAAAATGCTTGTGCTGCCTGTGGATAGAAGGGAAATAGCATTCAACTTAAAGGTTTACAGCATTCTTCCCCATTACCCTTTTTTTGTGAACTCAGCATTGATGAGGGTGGAGCGTTATAGACTTTGAATTCATCTTAATAGAGGTGAGACATACAGTATGGGAAAAGAAAGCTTTAAATACACTGCTCTGCCAAGATATTCTAATCTCTGTTTCATGTGAAACCTTGAGACTCGACTTTTGTCTGTGTAGTAGAGAAGCAAGGGACTATTTATTGCATTTATGAACATGTATGTGAACAGAGATATAATCCAATATAATGGAAGATCAGCTCCCCAGGTTTGCCATGTACTGAATCTGCTTTGTAGGGCTAGCTTGTTGAGTAAAATTAGTTAAAAGTGCAATCAGAAAGTTACGACTTTCCCAACTGCAATTTATAAACATTACAGTATATATTGCATAAACTGCAATATATAAATATATAAACAATGTAGGGACAAATTAAGATTTAGATCTAAACCTTGAATCCCACTGCATACTTAAACCAGATGTAACCAATTCATCCTCCTGTCAGGGCAATCAAATGCCATATCCCACTAAAACCCGAATAGGAGATGAGGGTTATAATGTGTAGTAAATTCTCCAGTAGCTGGAGGCAGTATGTTTGGTTTCCCACCCTGAGAAAGATCAGAAGATTTTGTAAGAAAGGCTATCTAATGCTGATTTCCCTAGATGCTGTCAAGTTGATTTTCAGCCGAGCTCAGCACATTCACAAACTTGTGGTGGTGGCTAATGTAAAGATCAGGAATTGAAAAGGAATGGACAGTGCTTGTCCCAATACACCACCATGGTTTATTGAGGTAGGGAATATTTTCCTGTCATTTGGAAAGGTTTAGCAGGGAAGTCAATGCCACCTCTCAGAATTCACCTGCCTAACAATGTCTCTCACAGGAGCTGACATTTGCTGTCCTCAGTGTAACAGCTGAACAGCAGTGATGAGCTCCAAGAAAAAGAAACATGCCTCTGTTTTCTCTCCCGTCTTGGCTGATCAAGTACATAAACCTCTAACTGAACCCTTGAAAAATGCTATTCTTTGTGCCTCTCTGCTCTCTCTCATTTTTCCTCTGGATTTTTTGAAATTTTGTCTATGATATAGTATTATTTTTTGTGCATATTTAAAATACATATTATGCTTTCAGTATCAAGTTATCTAAGATTTTTTTCTCAAGTACTTCCTGGTTTTCTCTTAGATGGTACTATATGCAATCCATGCATATTGTACCAATATAGAAAACACAACCTGATTCAAAGATATTGACAATTTTCTAATTTTTTACCACCTTCAAGTGGTAATCATTGTCAGCCCAGACTGGGGAAACTTTATTTCTCTCTTCTCCCACAATCTTCTTCAACAATATTTTGTCTGTGTGGTCCTCTTCCATCATTTTTTGCATCATCTTCTCACCACTATTAAACATATTAAGACCATTCTCAGAACTCCTTATTGCCTCATGCTGTCCATATAATTATCACTTTATCAATATTCATCATCTTTGAACTTTTAATTTCCAATAAAATATGTCTTATCTTTCTAATAATTTCCCAGACAAATCTACTTTCACAATTACTGACTTAGAGGCATAGGTTACACTCTATGTGTAATTAACAAGTCTTTTCTAATCTCTTTTTGCAGGTATTGAGACACTGTGAGCTTCCGCACCTATGTAGGTTCATTTTTTTTACACACTGTAATGCTAATTGATCTGACTGTGCTGGTATTTTCTCTAAATCAAGAATCTATTCATAAAGGAATTATAATTGGATTTGTTCCTTGACTCTAGTTTGACAACTGCTTCCTGCCTTTTACCTTTAACAACTAATTAAAAACCCCATATATAGAGAGATACATATATACATACTAATTTTATTTATATAAATATGTATATGTACATACACATACAAAAATTCTAAGTGAAAATAACTTTCAATTACTCTGCTAGTGCTCTTAAAAAACCCCATGGGCATCCGTTAAGTGAAATTGTGAAATTAAGTTTGTTTGTTTGGAGTTTTTTTAAGCATAACGGGATGGAGACAGCAGTCCAAAGATTAACTTGCAATGTTGCCACTGTTGATGGAAAATTCGACAGAAAGCTTTGCTTAGATAGACAAAGGTGTAAAATCAAAACCTTCACATTCATTTTAGATATTAGTAATATTTAAGTGTGAGAAAGATATTAGTCCCCTTAATAACTGGACTTTCGCAAAAGGAGAATATTTGAGAGAAAAAAATAGTTGAATTTATTGGTATTTATCATGAATCTTCTAGATATATGGGAAAAAATGTGAAATATACTGTAGAAATTTCATCACTGAGGGAGAACTGAATAGGCATGTGATCATACAAACCTTTTCCACCTGTATTGATTAAAGATAGTACTCTAAAAATTCTTAGTCAATAGATGTTTTTCAAAACTGTTTCATTATAGGCGCTTAGAAACTGTCGGAGTATGTCTTAATACTGTTCTTTATTAAACAAGATGTACAGGGTGTACAATAAGACTCAGAGGCACTTCCATCCTAAACAGATAACATTCTTGTAGTTTGGATTAATCACTTTAGGTAAAATATATTGCAAGAAAAAATCTAGAAGTAAATTCCCAATCAGATAGGTTTCAGAGTTCATAATGTGCTTGCAGAAACAAGTTAAAACTAGCTATTCAACCTTTTAGACAAAAGGTATTTTATTAAAATAAGTGTCAAGATGACAAAAGTAGTCAAGACAATAATTTAATATTCAGCTAAATAATGATGTGCTAATGTAACAAGTAAAAAAGATCATTCCTTCCCTACAGATCATGTTAATGTCTGCTGCCTACAGAAGACAGAAATTAACCTTACATCTGTGTAGTCTTTTCTGACTCTTCTCGGAAAAACATTGTTTAACTTAAATTAGGATATATTTCCTTGCTCCTTTTACAATAAAGAACTTCAACCGTCTTTACATAAGGTAAACCAAAAGGGAGTCTGTTTTGGAAAATAATGTTCCCTAAAATTTCAAGACATCCACAGATCAATAAACCTTTTTCTTTTCCAGTATTTAAGGGGCTGTGAGACCTTATTAGTCTCACTACCCATCACATTGGGCCTCTCTCTTTTCACTTTGATCTTTTGTCTGACTTTCTTGAAATGGTCCACGGTAATTCCTTTAGAATACAGTGATTGATGCTGATGAGAGAAGGAGGCATTAATTGCAGGATGCCATAATAGATAACATGACAAACAAGCTATTCAAGCCAAGAAAGTTATTTTTGCTTTCCACCGGAATTCTAATGAAGAGAAAAATGCCTTACTGACCATGCATGCCAAGAGTTACAAAACAATAGAGATCACTGAATTAATATGTTAACCTGGTGGAACATTATAACTGTTGTTTGTATTTTTCTTGGGTTTTTTTTACAGTAATAAAAGCAAATAGATAAGTTCAGAGTAAATTATAAGAGTGAAAATAGAGCTAGTTAACTATTGTTTGTTTACTAGGCATTTTGTCCTTCCTTCTTTTGAGACAGGAGCATTTCTTTGCCACTGCCAGCAACCGATGTTGTAGAAATTGTTCTGAAAACACCAAAACGCAAGTGTCGAATGCTTCAGTGGCTGAATGTGGCAAACCACTTCCTTTCTGTGACTTCAGGAGGCAAGAGTGAGACAAAAGTATCTAAAAATCTGAGTAATATTAGTGCAGATAAAGAATTGAGAAACAAGGGTAAATAGAAATGAATCTCATTGTTAATTATGTTTCATTTATTCTAACTTCTTTTATACATACCAATATAGTTGTTGCTGGTGGTGGTAGAAGTAGTAGCATATTGTTGTTCATTTATTATGATTTGTGGATCTTCTCATGAAGAAAGCAGTAAACAAAATAGTAATATACCCTGCCTTGGGAGTTATAGTCGGCACAACTCCATATTAATAATTCCATATTAATAAAGTTGGGCTGGAGTCAGCAAACAGAGAAATATGCTGACTGGCTGAGGATGTCGTGTAAGGAAGGTGAAACCACTTTTCTTCCTCAAATCTGTCCTCTTGAAGGCAAGTTTACAGCTCAGTACTATATATATTTCTCTCATTCTACAAGGAAGTAATTTTTTCCTTCTGATTAATCAGATTTCTCTGTTTCCCATTATTACGAGTTTCTTAAAAAGAAATTCCCATTATGTAACTGTTGTGATACACAACACATGCATACTTAATTAACTGGTTTAATTTACTAGACATGTAATCTGTGATAAATAGCCCACCACAAAATGGTCACACTTTCAACTGTTGTTCTGTATCACAGAAAGATTAATGGCACGACTGTAGTATGGGAACAGACTGTTCAAATTAGTCTTTGATTGCTTTACAGTGTTCTGTGCATTACCCTAAATATTTTTATTCATGCTTTGTTCACACAGTTTTCTAAAATATATGCTGATCTTCTTCAGGAATTCTGGCTGTTGTCCATTCCTATGATGGTCTCTAGCAAGTAGAACCTCATAATTTCAGCCTTTAATTTTGATCTGCCTGTAGGTTTGCTGCTTTAAAAAAACACTAAAATTGTGGAAAGAAAAGATTTCTCAAGACACACAGATCTGTCCCTTCATCTCATGGATCCAATCACCTGCTACACAGCTGTAGAAAAGAGCAGTAATTGTGCTCATGATGCATTTTGCAAGAAACCATCTCTATTCAAGGAATCTTACTCCCTTTTTTCTTTTGTTAAGAAAATTGCAGTGCCTTCCAGTAATATGAGACTGACAGTGGATGAATTTGGAGACATTCAGATGATTCAGTTTGTTCCAAATTCTTATACCAGCCTTCTCCATAGCCCTGTGCAAATATCATCTTTTTGTGCCTTCATTTGGACAATAGAATTCATACATTTTTAGAATTTTAGAATAATGACGCATACTGGAAAATTATGTAAAGCATAACAATACCCCTTTTATAGTAAAATGGATAAGATGCAATCTGAAGAAAACTTTTTAGTTTATTTTTATACATATACATACATATACACATTAAGCAGGTTAACTTGAAAAGATTAAGTGTGTTCTTGCTTTGACCAAATACTCCAGTTCCCTTTGACTCTAGAAAAAAAACCAAACGCTATTTTGAGGCAGCAAGGGACTGTCTGAAGAAAATCTACTGAGAATTCTTGAACTAGAATAATGCACAGCTAGTTGAAATGAGAATTATAAATGGAAGAACTCCAAATTTTCATTTTCTTACCTGCTGGTTTATGGGAAAATTCCTGTTGATTTTTTTAATCTATAAAAATGAATAAAGAAATAGATTAATAATCAGTCATTAGAAGAAAAAAATCCTAAAACAATGGATTTTAGAGACATATATTAGACACTCCCATCCCAATTATGTATGTTAAAAAAAAAATAAATCTCCAGCAGTAAAGGAACTGAAATTTTGACAAGCTCATGTGAATAATGGGACTTACTGTAGTGTAAGATTCCTGTTAAACTTTACCATTCTACCTTTTTCATGACACCACCATCAAAACTGATTTTTGGAACATCTTTTGTTGGTCTTACCCTTCTGCAACAATATTTTACTATGTAAGTAATTCAGAACAACTTACTGCCATCCACCAAAGTCATGAAGCTCTACTGAAATTCCCTTCCTTAAAGAATGATGGAAAACCAGGCTGGAATAGCCTTTGAAACATCCCTCACTCTATCCTTGTATCCTAGGTGCAAAATCAAGGGTGCAAAATCAGTTTAAAATTGTTCAAGTAATTTTTTCTTAAAACATTCAACAATACCCCTAGGCAAAAAGTAAAGAGAAAACTAGACTGAGATCCCTGATCCATGAGGAGTTTGTATTATAAATTTTCTGACACATAAGTGTCCAAAGAAGGAGAATTAAGTGTGGAACATGCCCATTTCTGCCATTAGTAGAACAAAAATGTTCTTTTTTATTTTAAGCAGAAGCCCTGAAAGCTTTTGTGTAAACCTAGTAAATCTACCATGGGCATTCATGGCAGATACTTAATACCTAGAATTTATTTTTTGCTCTCTTATGTTAACTGTCCACAATTGTTTTTGTGGCTATGGGTAAATGAGCAAAACATACCTTTAAATTAAAGACAGTGTCAACTAGGGATCTATTGCATAGCCCCAAAAGCTCTGAAAGCACAGTTTAACATTTACACTGTTTAAATCAAATGTATGATATCTTTTAGAAGAAAAGAAGAATCACCACTGAATTTCCTGCAGCGTTTACAATATGAAATCTAAACAACTATATGAAGAGATGTGCGCAGCACTGTGTTTTGCAGACTTTAAAAACAGACAGCTGCAGTGGTAACCTTCTTTGCATTCTTCATGCAAATATTGAGCAAGTCTGTAAATCTGTCACTGAGACCCCACAGTTTCATGATCAAAGGATAATTCTCACTGTCTCACTGCAAGCAATTTCAGTTGGTTTTCAAGTGTACCCTGAATCAAAAGTGTCAGAAGAACATTTCCACCTTTGCTTATTGGCATGTACATCAGCTTCCATTTCCTCCTTTCTTCAGTGTAAGTTAAGGGGAAGCATTAGAGGAGCTAGGATATTTGGTGGACAAAGTATTAAAAAAAAAAAAATAAATCCACACTTTATAGATACCATCTATCTTACACGGTTTCTTAAAAGAACAGGTGGATGAAAAACACAGGTTTTTGACAGAAAAACGGAGATTTCAAAACCTTTGGGATTCATTCCTAAATCTGACATGAAATGCTCCAGCATGATAAATCCCTGTTTGTGTTAGTAGGTGCTATTAAAAGTCTTGTCAAAACTGTGTGCTTCCTTCTATATTAAGCAAAGACTACAGCCAATACTGTGAAAAACTTAAGTTATGAAAGAACATTATCAAGAAAAATAAATTTTACTATTCTAAACAAGATACTGAAAATATCTCTTTAAGGGCAAGTTAAATATAAAATACTTGGTGGTTTTTTGTTTATTTCTTATATAGCTCAAATTTTTTAATAGAAATGAAGTACATTGAGAGCCTTGTGTACTTTTTTAAATGTACTTGTGTACATTTCCTGGGAAATGTAAATGAACTATCTAAACATCATTTTTTCATTAAAAATTTCCAGCTCAGTTTTTGAAGTACAATCTAAGCCCCTACATTGCAAAGTTGTTGTAACTGTTTTTACTTTGATGAATTAAAACAATCGTGTTTATCTTTCAGGTAATATGGGGACGATTACTTGAAATGCATTATATTCAACTACGTTATAATTTGCAAATTGCATTACAAGTATTCAGTTCTACCTGGAACTAAAAATTGTTAAGTGTGATTAGTTTTAAGGACACCCTAAATGTTTATCATTCATATGCATAAATATTGGACATTACAAAAAAACCCAAAAAGTTCTACAATTAGGCAACACAAGTCACTGATCTTTAAGATTATGAAATACACTGTCTTAAGAATATGGAAAGAAAAACATTCGTCAACATTTTTCTTCCTGGAATGTTACAAAATATACTGAGTAAAATTTAATCTGCAGATGATCCAGATCCACCAATCCTTAACTATCAAAATCTAAATGTAAACATTTTTCACAAATGAAAAAAAGAAAAAAATCTGTTACTTGATAGATTATTTAATAGACAAGTGTTCCTTCAGTATTCCACATTACTGAACTCATTGCAATACTATTATTTATTAAGCACAATCACAGCATCCAACACTATGCAACTGATGCAAACGAATAACATTTATTTTCATCAGAAGACAGCAGTATAATACACTACAACCACATATGCACATAATATTTTAAAATAAAACACCCTGGCAGATATTACACTGAGAAAGAAAGGCTCTGAGAACTTTCTTTAGAAAGATATGTTTATCCAGAGCAATAAAAAATCAAAGTGGCACAAAAGGAGACAGAAGAAGAAGCTAGCAAACGAATTCTGCTGTGAAGGCAAAGATACAGAAAGCATTATGAAAGTTGAATCGAAGGTAGCAAGAAGAACCTGCTTCTACCTGATGTTCAGAAAAAAAGGTGCCAAGGGGTAAAATTCTATTCTGGTTCAACTTCCATGAATGCAAATTATGAAAAAAAAAATAATCTAAGAACACCATAGAGAAAGTAGTTTGGGATTCGGTGATCACCTAAACACGGAAGGAGGAAGGGGTCAAAAATAAGGCCTCTGCATTATGTTGCATCTGACTAGTAAATAGGCAAGTGATGTTGATAAGAGACCAACAATGGAAGAGCAGATTTTAGTGGAAGCTATCACAGAAGAATGGTTTGAAATGTATTGATTGTGATAAGAGTACAAATATATACAACTAGTTACATTCAAAGAATTCATCTGACATCATAGTCATGAAGAATACTGGACAGGCAGATGGTAAGAAGTGAGACATAGAGAAGAATGCACCGTGGCTGAATTCAGCTAATTTTGTGCACTAGATGTTGCTACCACAGACAGATAGTTTTCACAGGGGTGGCTGTGCCTCCTCTGTAGAACAAACAAACAAGATGGAACACATCACTCAGCAGGGTGAGCAGATGAACAGCCTTTGGCTTCAGGTGTGCCTAACAATTGCTATTTTTGGTTGTGGCTTTTTTCTTTTTTTTTTTTTTTTACTGTTTTCAAGCCAGAGAAGCAGTAATCCATAAGATATCCTTTTCTGTGTGAATTGTACCCTATTTTTGTTGCCCTCTGCTGGAATGCAGCTGATTAAGATCACATTTTAAACTTCAGTTGAAACGGAACCAAATTGTTCAGTCCTCTGAGAGCTACTATTTCAGATCTTCTTTGAGCAAATAGCACTGCAATAAATACTTTCAGTTTCCATAAGAGGATTTTAAAGTACAATCTCAAAATCACTATTTATTAAGGGTTTGTTTGACCTTTTTTACCTTTATTATAATGAAATTTGTTATTCCAATGTAATCACAGGATCCTCATGAGATGATGAGGAAATGTGCCTTTCAATGAGCCCACACCATCCTAAGGACTCTTAAGGGCAGTATGACCTAGAGATAAGGGTGCTGACATGAGGTTTTTCCAATTCTTAAAAATGTAAATAGAGGCAATGACTTGTTAGAAAACCCTGTGTTCATGCTTACTTTAACCCCATTTCCTGAAAAACCGTATTTTAAACGAGAGACTCACAGTTCTAATGTTATACAGGGAAAAAATGATTAATGACAGTGTAAATCTCAGGCATCACAACTGGTCATCCGCAAGATGCAATAATATAGTAGGTGTCAGTTGTCATGACAGAGTGCTTAACAGAGACCATTCCCTTGGAGTACCTACAGGACACCCAAGACTGAGGGGCAACATTTGGAAGGAGTGGGCACCAGCTCCTGCTCAGTATTTTGTTGACTTCAGATCAGATTCTCCCACGCTTTCACATATGATATGATCTATCATTTTCTTGAAGCCTGTAGCTGTCATGTAGCTTCGCAGGTCTCCTTCCTTATCAGAAATTTTCCAATTAAAAAAGAACCATTTATTATTTTAATTTATGCTAGCTATATATCTGGATTTCCCTAAACAATTTAGACCTTGTATGCTGATTTGCATTCATTAACAGCTAATTTATACATAATAGCTTGACAAGAATGTAAATTCATTAAATAGTTCTTAACTTTGTCTCATGCATTAAAGCAACAATGCAGTTCATGCCACTGGGATTTTTAGTGATTGCAAACAGGTAGAAAGATCGCTACAGTTTGAAGCACTTTGGAAAAAAACATGAATCCACACTGTGATAATCTTATGTTAATGAATGAGTAAGAAAGAGTAAGTGAATAACATTTAGAATTATTAGTTGGTTATTCTTATTTTCTGTCCTTGCTAGACATTTGCTCAATGAGATAAGTAAGTTATGGTAAGATTGTGAAATTTTGTTATTCAAGAGTATATGTGCATTGAAAGAAGCAGGGAATCAGATGAAATTTTTAAAAAGCATGCAAAAATTCACAGAAAAAATATGTTGGTGAGTTCATTCAAATATATGTAAAACTGCCTATAGATGGAATGTAGGAATTCTTGATGTTGGTTTTACAAGCTATAATAGATTTTAGAGTTTAGGCCAAAAATCCACCTAAGCTATGACCTGTCAATGGGTTCTGGAAAATATGGGAGCATAGGAACCATTTAATGTAACATTTATGTCTGCTTCCTGACCTACCGAGGATGATGCTATTCTCTAATGTCTGTTGATCACATTTTACCACCTAAATGGTTCAAAGATAGAAAGATTGGGATTCCTGCCATGATTTCTAGTATTTTGATGTCTAACTCAGATTTTTCTCAAGACTAGATGCACTGGATTGCAAATGCACTCAGCCTGAATGAACTCAGCATCAAGTTCCTTGAAGGACAAAAGGGAAAAAACAGAATATGTGAACATTTATATCGAGGAGAGGCTTGATACAACACTGAATAATGCATAAACATGACCTCTGCTTTAGAGTCTGCTCCTATATATCCCTGTAGGCTGAATCATTCTCGCTATGGTTTCTAGATGAGAACAAAAGTGAGAAACAAGATGATACATGTTTCAACTTACGTAATATATGTTATAAAATCTCTCTTAGGAGCCAAAAAAATTACAAAAAGAGATCAAATGCTTTTAAGGAGTACAGACAATTAAGACACAGTAGCCATAATTCAGGAAGTCCCTTATCAGCTGATAAGGGATCAGCTGTCCCAAGGGATAAGAAGGCCCAAAGTAGCAGCTGCCTCAAAAGACGAAGGGAAATATAACTACACTTTTGTTATCTCCAGACTCAGGACTAGATGGATCTTTGTTCTCGTTGAATATTAGCACTTAAAGTTCTCATGGATCATCTTAATACATCTGGAAAATAAAACTTTTCCTTGAATTCTACATATAATTAGAGGAAGAAAGGCCTGAGACCGTCTTGAGGTCTCATCTGGAAAGAGTCCTAAAATTCTACAAGCTTCCTTTTAAATTCTTGTATTGGCCATCCCTGTACTAGACAGTTGTACAAAGTATATAGAGAGCTTGCATGTTTTGTTGAGCTCCCATACATGCAGGTGTTTGATAAATACTTTTGGAGACAACAAAGTAAGACTAGTAAGACTTGGGAATGCTCCCCCAGAAAACAAGTCAGTGGAGTAAAAATCATTCCTAACAGACATCTTGAACTGATGTATGGAAAGAAAAGACTTGTATATTGAGACTTATTATCAATTTATAGCATGTAAAAGCACTATGGAAGTACAAATGGCCATCTGAACTATGATTGCAAACATTCATACCATCAAACTTCTTTCATTTGCTTTCTCACTCAAAAGGATCCAGTGACGCATTGAAGGCTACCAGCACACCAGTAATGAATGGATACTACAAAGAAATACCAGATTTTTGTGGATTGCATGAAAGCATAGTGGGAGCCCTAAGGACAAAAGCAGAAAACCTAGTCTTCACACATCTGTGATGTTCCAATAATAGGATCGCAATTAACTTTTACTTAAATTAATAAAAAAACCCCATTTCACTTAACAGATGAATGACTTAATTTAATCCTGCAATATTTAACACATATTCCTAAATCTGGTCATTACCTTAATGATAATATTGCTATTGCATTTCTTTAAAGAAGGTACTCGTGTTATGAACAATGTAGTTTCACAACAGTGAATCTCCATAATTAAAATATCATCAGCAACATGCATATTATTAAAGACACAATGGTAACAGGTGAAAATCAGTGCCTGAAAAAGTTATTATGGTCCCATCTGGAAGTGGGAAACATTTGACTCTCTACTCAACATTTACTAGAAAGACTGTGAACAATAAGGATTGCAAAATTATGAAAAAATTAGCCAGAAGGAGATACAAGAAGCATTGCGTCAGATAATGAAATGCAACTGGATAATTGTGGTTTATATCATAATAGTGGTTTCTCATTGCAGTGTGATTACTGCAGTATCAATCACACTAAGAGTAAAAAAGCTGGTGTAGGTATTCTTCAGTAAAACATCTACTCACAAAATAGAGAATTTTATTCCTCTTGATTACCGCTTTCATTTGCAATTTAAAACAGTTTTACTATCCACCAAAGAAAAACAGTTTGCAATGGAAATTCATCTGAATACTTAAAGGTATTCAAATCCATTTTACTTCTTGTTAAGAAAACATACATAGATTCCCAAGCAAAGATGTAGTGCACCTAGCAACTATCAAGTCAGTCTTCCTTTGAAGATATCAAGGAGTTCCATCTGAAATATAACTATTCCAGATTCCCCTAACTAATCTTTTTTCAATTATGAATTCTAAGTCACTTGTATTCAAAACACTCTAAATATAAACCTTATAAACCTTCTATAGCCGAAAACACTAGACTCTAGAAGCTATCAGAGGCCTCCAGAATACCTATTTTTCTCTGAATTATCAACATTCATGGAAAGTTTTGTTGAAATTCCACCCTATTTTTCAATAATGCGTTACTTGGCTGTTGCTATAACCTTCCTCTATGCAATAGTTATTTGCACTTATATTAATAAGTAAATAAAAGAAATTCTAGAACTTTCAAAACTCTGCTAAAAGGAAGATACAACAGGGAAACAAGTTTAATAGTTGGAAGATAATGCTTGGCACTAGAAATCTACAGTTCATTTCCATAGAATATCATTGACTTATTGTGGGATCCTAAACTTCCAAACTTCACTACATGAGGTACTTTAAAGCAGTATGCTTGAATTATTATACTTCAGTTTAGTTTGACTGAGAACATAGCAAAATAACAGTTAAAGTTCATAATACGGGAGGAGTAGCAGGTCATAGTGACTGGTTTAGTAGATGACAAAATGCAAAAAACCCAGTTACATCCTCATTACATTACTAGATCAAAACATCAACACCCCGGAGCTTCAAGATATCTTCACTTGTCAAAAGAACAAGGTTAAGGCAGAGAAAAGAACTAGATTTTGAAGTAAGAGCACAGTGAAGAAAACCCTGCATCACTCTCCTTCACAAAATCATGGCAATAACACACATCTGTCTGTACAAACACCCATGAGAAATGCTTGAATATACAAACAGTTGAAGAAGAAAAATAATCTTCTTAAACAAGTGTGTTAGATATGATTAAGAAATGTCATTGACGTCGTCAGAATTTTTTTGGACATGGAATAATTTTTTTCAAAGTTGATATATAGTTTACAAGGGTAAATGAAGTATGCAAGACTGATATTTATTTAATGCATTATAATATTTGTGCTCCTTATGAAACCTGGATGACGACAAACAAGAAAATATGCATATAGAAAAAAAGAAGGCTGTGTGTTTTTGTCATTTTGAAAGTATTTATGTTATAATTTTGGTAATTCAGGGCAGCTAATAAAGGAGTTAAAGTCATGAAGGAAAAATCAAATCTAAAAATTAATATCTACTGTATGTACCTAGTGTTAGAGTGACACAGCACTTGAGGTGATGAGATTGTTATTTAACAAGGATGGGTTTCAATGGGAATAATTATCTAAATGCAAATAATAAATCAGATGGTTGATTATCTCGTTTAGATGGTTGATTAACAGGTCTGCACCTCTGTCCACTAGTTATCAGTGCAGAATAAGCAACCCCATGTCTTTCTTCCAGCAGAAAGACATTTAAATTATTAAAAATAAATACATCTCTCCTAGTTTAAAACATTAGATTTCATACTTTCTGATTTCTCAAGGAAATTAAATAATGTAGATAACACCAATTTCAATTTTACTTTCCACCCTCAATTTCATTACAATTAATATTTAGACAACATAATACTATACAGTATTTATATTGAGTTTTCACAGAATGCCAAAGAAACAGAGGAAAAACTTTAGTCTAATGGTAGCCATAGCCTGTCTTATCATAGTATTTCTGTATGCAGTTGCAAACACTGATATGAATATGTTCATTCTATAATAAAGAAGAATAGAAACATATGGCTGAAATGCAACTCAGTAGATCAAAGCTGTCTGCCCAACCCACTTGTACAGCCCTGCCATGATGGCAGTCTCAACACCTTATGAGTTAATCTCTTAGCAAGTAGAGCTCTACTTAGCATTGGAAATTTTCCCTATATCAAAACAGACTCCGGTTGCAGTTTAAGCGCATTACTTCTCATGCAATCCATCATGGAAACAAGAAACTGCCTGCTCTTTGTGTAGCTTTTCTAAAGTTGAAACATTATTCTTTTATTGAGGTTAAGCAGTTTCATTTTATCCTCTATTTCCTTGCAAGTTCATGCTATTGTAAAAGAAGCCCAAGCCCTCTTGCTTCTGCATATGAGCGTTGCAGAAAACATTTTTCCTGCGTGACCAGGAGGATTGACTAGCACATTACAACAGCTCTGACCCCCTCAGCCTTCCTCCTAGAGTCTCATAGTCACTTTTGATCTGCTTAGAGTCACAATGAAATCAGTCATGTCCGCATGAATGAGCAGTCCCAGTTAACTGTCATTTGGCTAGATGGCTTTGGCAACATCCCTCAGATTTAAGCTCCTGTGGGACAGAAGGCATCCCACAATGTTAGGTTCAGTCCCTAGTCGGAATTTTTCATCACACACTCAAGTGAATCTCTTCAAGTGACCAATACATCTCTTCCTCATGGGAAGGGTGATCATTAATTTCAGAGATTTTCCAGCCTGATACGTTTTCTTTTTATTTTATCTCCACTTGGTCATTAGGCTTGAAACTTTAGTTACATTATATATTATAGCTACATTATAATGTACCTCTGCCTGCGAAGGGACCATTTCCCTATGAAGACGATTTGCAAGTAGAAACTTCTAGTTAGCCAGGTTTTCCTCATTCACAATAAGTGCTATTGTAGATCTTCCTGGCTTGTTGCCAATCATCTTATACACACCCTCCAATTACAGATTTCACTTGGTTTGACAGCTTTCTCATGTAATTTATCTGTCTACTTCTTAAGAGATTTCTCAACCAGGTATGCTCCAATTGAGGCATCCTCCTCCCTCCTCAGACTTCTTTGGGAAGGGAACTGCAAACCATAACTCCTACAAATTCAGTTCAAGATTTGGATTGAGACATCTGTAGTTTTGGTTAAGTTCCACTTGCATCATTAGCAGGTACTGGAAGAAAAATACCTCATGACAGAATTTATATTCTCATCATTATTTTCCTCATTTTCCTTCCCCTTACAAGTCCTATTCACAGCTTTTGAGTTGCTTCTTTACTAAGTCACATGGCTCCTCGCCTTTTAGGTCCCTCATGTCAGTCTGGTCTTTTCACTCTGGCTTGGCTGAAACAGAATGAGAGGCGGTTAGTTGAAGACTGCAAGTAAACTTATTGTGTTCCTACACTCTCAGTCTATCAGCAGGCTTCTGACCTTGCCCATGAAGAGTTCACAGTTTGCCAAGGTTTGCATTATTTCAGAACTTCTCACTTTGTTTGAGATAACAACATTTGCAGTTCAGACTCTGGCATTTAATAAGACAAAGGGGGCAGTAAAATGGCAGGAGAAATGGGGAATTTTACACAATTATATATAACACATGAGGCAATTAACCCTCTTGATGGCACCCAATGCCCTGTAGAAATGTAGCTAGTGATTTTTAAATTAATACTTATACCATAGCATACTGGTCTAAATGAATTCCTACTAGCAAAGTTCAATAAATTGGCCATTTGCCAGCGGCATAGACAAATACCTTTACCTAAGGCAATGAAGCTGAAGAGGCTTTCTGTGGTCTTTACAGGTATTATACCTTCCACCACTCCACCACCAATGCAAGTTTGTCTACTTTAGTTTGAATGGATTAAAAATAAAATTATAGGAACGCCTAGTCTTTGTTGTATTGTGTCACATTTTGCCTTTTCTGTTGAAAAGAATTACACACTTATTCTCTTGGAGCTCTCAGGAAGAACAGCAATATTTATGAGACAATTTGGCTGACAGCACCAGGTAAAAAACTGCTTGTGAGTAAGCTAAAAAAAATCAGCTGGTATTACATTACTTAAATAATTTGGTTGATATACTATGAAATAGTTGTTGAGACATAAGGTTCACCTGATAATGAAGTAAATATGAACACAATTGCTAAATTTGTTACAAAAAAGTTAAATATTTTCATATGTCACTGTGAGATAGGTATAAAAATTTTAGTTTTTTAGTACTTGTTTCTGTTGAAAGCTCACCATTCATCTGTATAACAATTTTAAATTTCACTTGGAACCCTACACAATTACTTTGTAGTACTTTTGTATTTAAAGGTCATGTCCTCATATTTTGTAAAATACATCTGGTCCCTCCTCCTTATACACAATGGGGCTTACTGTACTCTGCATGCAGATTAATCAGAGACTCACTCTAGCACTGTAAGCAGTTAGACTCTGAGCTGGTTTTCAATGAGAAACTCTTGCAATAAAGCTTCTGCATTGCTATAAGGAGGAAAGACCAGAATCTGCCCAACCTTCTTTCTTTTAACAAGTTGCTGAGCCATTACCTCGAAAAGTCTTGAATTTACTCCCCTTCTAAAGAATACAGTTCCTTCCACTTATCTCCAATTTCACCTCATAACTAAGAAGTCATTATAAAATACTAAGCAAAAGTCCTTGCAAATATGAGTTTTCTCAATTATCTTCTGGTATTTCTGAAAAGGAATGCCCGAATACTGACCAATAAGGTCATATGCAAGTGTAAAGAGCTGTGTATCTGGTACCGCGGTTAAAAGACAGGCTGAGGGGAAGAATATATTGAAGTACCAAAAATGGTACAGTAGAATTTTTTTGCAGAAATCAATTAGTTTTCAAGTTCAGACTATATTTTTTTTAAGAAAAAGAAGTGTCAAATACTACATTTGAGGATTATTTCAATTTTGACAAGAATAACATTAAATTGACATAGTAGTAATACATGGTATATTTTCCTTGCCTTGGATATGACCTTGTAATCCTTAAACAGGAAGAGTTTTGAATAATTAAGACTCAACAGAATTTTCCGCAACCTCTCATGAATTTCTTGGCATTAAGAATGACTAAGACAAGCACTGAGGATACTACAAGTAAATTTAAAGATTACTTTTGCTTTTATGTGCATTTCAGACTTGCCTATGAGAAAAATATCAACTTTGAATTATCACTGCATTATACTGGGCTAAACACCACCTTTGAAAATAATTTTTCAACAGAGAACAACAACAACAACAAAAACATAAAACATATTTAATAGAAACATAGAAAGGTTTAGATTGGAAGTGACCTGTAAGATCACCTAGTTCCAACCCCCACGCCATGGGCAGGGACACCTCCCACTAGACCTGATTGCTCAAAGCACCATCCAACCTGGCCTTGAACACTTCCAGGGATGGGGAATCCACAGCTTCCCTGAGCAGCCGGTTCCAGTGTCTCACCATCCTCACAGTAAAGAATTTATTCCTAATATCTGGATTAAATCTTCCTTCTTCCAGTTTGAAGTCATTGTCCCTCATCCTATCACTTCATGCCCATGTAGAAAGCCCATCTCCAGCTTTCCTGCAGGTCCCTTTCAGATACAGAAGGGCTGCTATAAGGTCTCCCTGGAGCCCTCTCTTCTCCAGGCTGAACAACACCTACTCTCCTGGGCTGTCATCATAGCAGAGGTGCTCCAGCACTCTGATCATCTTGGTGGCCCTCCTCTGGGCCTGCTCCAACAGGTCCATGTCCATCTTACATTGGAGGCTCCAGAGCTTGACGCAGTATTCCAGGTGGTTTCTCACAAGAGCAGAGCAGAGGGGCAGAATCGCCTCCCTCGACATGCTGGCCACACTCCTTTTGACTCAGCCCAGGATACAGTTGGCCTTCTGGGCTGTGAGTGCACATTGACAGCTCATGTTGAGCTTCTCATCCACCGACACCCCCAAGTCCCTCTCCTCAGGGCTGCTCTCGATCCATTCTCTACCCAGCCTGTATTTGTGCTTTGGGTTGTCCCAACCCACGTTCAGGCCCTTGCATTTGGCCTTGTTGAACTTCATGAGGTTCACACAGGCCCACTTCTCAAGCCTGTCTGGGTCCCTGTGGATGGCATCCCTTCCCTCCAGTGTGTTGACCGCTCCACACACTTTGGTGTTGTCGGCAAACTTGCTGAGGGCGCGCTCAATCTCAACATCCATGTTAAACAGTTAAACATGATAAATAGTACCAATCCCAGAACTGAACCCCTAGGAACGTCACTCGTCACTGCTCGCCACTTGGATAACAAGCTGCTGACCACAACTTTTTGAGTTCAGCCTTCCAGCCAAGTCCTTATCTACTGAGTCATCCATTGGTCAAATTCATGTCAGTCCAGTTTAGAGAAAAGGATGTAATGGGGAACAGTGTCAAACGCTTTGCACAAGTGCAGGTATATGATGTCAGTTGGTCTGACACCTTACCCCTTATCCACCAACTCCATCATAGAAGGCCACCAAATTGAACTTTGAAATTTTCAAATTTCAAATCCATTTAAAAATGACATATTTCTGCATGAGTGANGGATAACAAGCTGCTGACCACAACTTTTTGAGTTCAGCCTTCCAGCCAAGTCCTTATCTACTGAGTCATCCATTGGTCAAATTCATGTCAGTCCAGTTTAGAGAAAAGGATGTAATGGGGAACAGTGTCAAACGCTTTGCACAAGTGCAGGTATATGATGTCAGTTGGTCTGACACCTTACCCCTTATCCACCAACTCCATCATAGAAGGCCACCAAATTGAACTTTGAAATTTTCAAATTTCAAATCCATTTAAAAATGACATATTTCTGCATGAGTGAGAGTTGTCACACGGTATATAAAGTTCAAGAAACGTTTTTAAGATCCCTCATTGAAAGTGCACCTGTGTCAACAGACTTCAGAGCAGCAACTCACTGTCTACTTGCATTTCAGCAGTAAAAGAGATCGCTTAATCAAAAGTATGTATTTTTTCTATATGAATAGTTCTTGTAGTCCAAAGGAAAATTTGATGTCATAAACTAATGCAAATAATAGCATTTCCTCTTTCCAAGATATCAACATATGTCACCTTCTCCAAGTTTAAATAAAATAATAATACATAAAACCAATATCAAAGAATCATCTTTATCATACTTAAATTATTGGAGTAAATTAAACAAATTATTAATTTTCCACAACACCAGGTCTCATTACTCCAGTAAGTTTTAGTTATCAATCATGGCCATTACCTTTCCTGAAAGAAAAAGGCGTGGCACACGTTCAGAAAATGACTACAGCACTACAGTTAAAAGAAAAATCAGGAAACAAATTATTCAGCAAAGGTATAATGAACCATGAAGAAAGTGGCATAAGTAGAAGAGCACAAAAGCTATAATTTACAACAACTAAAGTGCATATGTCAATCTGCAAGAAAAACAGATTATGTATAATGAGTAAAATTGTATGTGGTTACATTGTTATATAGTGTCAGGATGTAGGAATTAGCTGTATAAACTTCACATTACTATAATAACACTTTAAATAGCATATATATCATAATGGTGTGTTATTTGGAGAATTTAGAACTGAACAAAGCAATTAAATATCTGAACAATATCATGCCTATTCATAAAGAATAGGCTGCTCTGAGACTGTAATCTCAAAGCCAAAGAAGAAAAAAATCCCAAAGACGAACAAAGGCAGCAATTCCTCTATCAAATACAGAATTATTCTTTCACTATGAGCACTAATTGTTCTTAGCAGTAATTAGTAAAAAACATACAATACAATTTGCAAAAGATTTAGTTTTGAGCTGATCACAACCGAAAAAAATAGTAACGAAATGAAGTCAGAGCTACATAAAGGCAGTTTTTACCCTGAAACCATATTCATTGGATGTTCTATGCCACACAAATTTATCATTTTTACTTTATTATTATTTATTTCAACTAGAAAATTTCTGTACTCAGCAAATGGATTTAGAACAGAAGTTCAATTTTCTGTACCTTATGAGTAATGTAATTACAACACAGTTGGAATTACAGAGAATTGGTATATTTAAAACTCATCTCATTAATGTATAACTAGTTCCCTGTTTGGTCTCTAACGTGTTCTGACATTATTCCAGATTGTGTCGCAATTATAAATAAATAGTGACAATCATCTGTTTGCAACTGACCTTTTGAGTAAATTCTGATCCAAAACAGCATTCAATACTTTGACTTTCTTCTCATTGTCTACCAATAATTTTCTTTTCAATACACAGTGAACCGACCCTTTCCTTGGCCTCTCTGTTATCACTGGTATATGTCAAAACTGTTTCTTTTCACCCTTACTGTTTCCCAGCTAGGGAAATCTCATCTAGTCCTACCACCTTCCTGGTTCCACATACTCATGCGATACCTCCCAAGCCCATTCTTAGTAACAAATTCTACTTTACTATTTCTTTCCTCTGGTTTAGGTTAATGAAGAGTTGATCATTTAGCCATGACCCTTCTTGCATTTTCTTTTCTTCCCAGTGGACTGGTAGCATTTGCATCTTACAGAAAATACGGCTATGTACTGATTTTTGATTACACAAGTATTCATATATGAGAATGTAAAAGAAGTTCTTTAGTATTGGTAATGCTGTATTGGTAGACTCCCCTCTGCTCTACAGGAAATACTACTGAAATAACAGTAGTAAACAGAGCAACATAGACAAACAATATTAAAAACTGTTAAGAAGCTAATGACAGAATGATCAAGAGTGGTGGTGTTGAAAATAATCCCATTATTAGTATTAACTTTTCCTGTCTTCTAATGCTTGGGATAGAAGACACCAACATGCAAAAATGTACGATTTTTTTTTTTAAGCTCAAAGGTTGATGTTTCTTGGGCTACAGGTTTCATGTCTATCCAAATCCAAAACAAAATAACATGCCTCAGAGTTGTATTTCTGATCAGATAAAAACAACATGGCCAGTGGAACTACATGGACCAGTAAAGCGGCAAGTTGATTTTTTTATTATTTGATGATGACTTGTTCAAGATGCAAACTACCTTCTAAGACACTCCATTATAAAGAATGAATGATACTAGAACCAGGAGCAAGTGGGAAGTTTCTGTGAGTCTGTCTTTAGGGTTTAACAGAAAATGTAAGCATAACATGCATAACCCATGATTTGTTGTGATTTGTTCTATGTATGAACTTATAAAGATAATGGGAAGTGGGTTTTGGATCAGAAGACTAAATAGAGGTCAGACAGCTATAATTGCTTTAAGCTAGGTTTGGCCTGCAACCTACCCAGCTATGTAAATGGCAACTTAATTTATTGGTAGAACTATCTGCAAGTCTCAGAGAGTTCTAGTTGCTATTCAGACCTACGGACCAGTCTTTTTTTATTCAAATTGCATACAATATTTTCCTGACTTCTGCTCTTTACATTTAGAGACGAAAATGCCATTTATGGTTACCGTTTGGTAAAGGAATGTGCTCCATACTACTGCAGCAAGAGAATTAAGGTGCAGGCATACTTTGCTAAATAGCCAGGAGAGGTATACTATCTATCTCATTAGGCAAATGACTTTAAAAATAATGTTTTTAAAATAGCCTGTCATAAGCCTTTTAGAATGTTGTTTGCTATAGCATTTTAAAATTTATAGATTATGTTTATACAGCACTATCAAGATCCATTTATGTGAAGCTGGTGCAAAAGGAAGTTATTCTGATGTTAAACATGCACACAGATTATAATTTGTCAATTATTTAAAGAGGAACTGAAAAAGAATGTTTAGCTCCAAAACTCCACAGGGGTTGTGTCAGCCAAAGAACATATTTCTTCTTGTGAAACAAACTATTTATGACGTAAAGAAAAAAACCCTTTAAAATTAATATTGCTACTGTTACAAAAGGAGGAAAACATTTAATTACTATACACACACTATTAAAATACAAGTTTATGAATAGCCTGTGTTTTTCTGCCTGGCAAAGAACAACACAGGAGGTAAAAAGAAGACATTCACTACCTCTAACAAGTGTATCATGTAAAAGTATGTAGGGATGAATGACACTGCTTACTCCTGAAAGCTCAAACACCTATATAGTCATTGCTCATTTGTATAATACTTAATAGCTATAAAGCTAGCATCCTTCAAGGTTTGCTTCAAATTTGCATTTGCATTTCCATGCCTTCTCTTACAATAACAAACTCCAAGAGCTTATTTACAGACATCTGCAGTATCTCAGGAAAACTCATGAGGAGAGAAATCTTTGTGACACCTCAGAATACTTCATGAAAGCCACTAATAATATTAGTATGGTGAAAAGGGAACCTGAAACAGTGAAACAGGTGTCTGAATATCAGGTGCTTTTGTCTCTTTGGCAGTACCATTCTTCATGAATGGTCCTAATTAAAATAATATTCACAATTCTGTGGACATTTTCCAATAAAATAAACCTTACTAAAATGTTTCATTTATTCTCCCTTCTAGAGATAGTTTACATCATTCGATCATTTTGCTTCCATAATGTCTAAATTACCTCCTTCCTCTTCCATGAACAGGAACCCTCACTTTATCTTTCCCATAATGGACAGATGAGAAAAGGAATATTTACTTCTTTCTGAATAGAATATTAAAGCAATAGACACTAGGAGTTCTTCTAAATCTACACAGAATCTGTAGGTTGGTATTCCAGTGAAGAAATATTAACAAATATATATCTAGAAATGTCCAGTAAAATTTGTATTTTCTCTATACAAAAACAAAGCTATTATTTTCCCCAGGTACATATGCACCTGGGAAGGGAAAGCAGCAGCCACAATGAATGGGAAGGAAAACAGGAAAAGGAAAACAACAAATATTTTCATTTACAACCTTTATTCAGCCATGCCTAAGTCCATTGCTCATAAAGGAAAAAAAACATTTTGCATCAACTTGGCTTCCCCAAAGCAATGTAAGTTACTTTGGCAGTAATAATTATGCCACAAATTAAGAAGCTGCAGCACTCCAAAATCGTGAGGAACATCTCCTATGATGTGAGAGCATCTCAAGAAGCATGGATTTTAATTTGATCTCAAAACCTGAGAGATATTCTTGTTAGTTTTTAAAACTATTGTGGATTGCAAAAGAAGATCTAAGAAGACAGAAGAAGGGACAATGGTAAAGAAGGCTTATCTGACTCCAACATTCACAAATATACAAAATCCCTAGTTGCTCAGTTGAAAATATCTACGAGGCCTGTTTTTGCTGATCTTTCTCTTTCACAGGAAACTCGGCTGCAGAAGTTTGTGCTGACTTGTCTCTTCCTGCCTGTATATCCACCCTATGTTGCCAGCCTTTTAGTTCTGCTAAAACAACTGTTTGGGGGGATTGCAGTGTTTATAAGATTAGCGAACTGAGTTGGGTCAAAAAATCTGCAAAAAAAAAAGCTGCGCTCTAGTATAGGCAGCAAAGTGTCTGTGTCCAATTTGGTCATGGTAGGTAGTACCAGAGTACCCACCCATGATATGGGACATACAGGTAAGCACGTATCTGCTGCAGATAAGCAATACTCCTACTGGATGAATCCTACCAGATAGCACTACCTCCTGTTAAACAGCGCTGGTGTAAATTTTACATGTGGCTCAATGGTTAGCAAAGAGAACGGTCTCTGGAAGGGGGAGCAGAGCCTCAGCCCTGCTCTGACTTTGGACATCCTTTGGCCACGAGTGAGACAAATGGCACCAGGCCTGCAGGCTGAGTAGCATGGAGAGATCCTGTCTCTCATGTCAGGGTGACTCCTCCTACCTGTAGGCCGTTATGCTAAAGTATCCCCTTGCCATTTCCTATTAGTAGTGGGAGAGGTAGGTACTTAGTTCAAGGAGATTGAATTACCCTCTGGAGATGTCTGTATTCTTTATCTAGTTAATGGAATATTAAGTAAGTGACTAAGTTAGGAGGGCTGGTTCACTTCAAGTCTTAAAGACATTTGCTTCTATCCATTGACTATGTAAGGAGTTTGGGTACAGAGGATCTTGTCTTCTCAGTGATAAACACCTAACATTTCTGTGAGATCACTTCATTTAGCTAAATTATATTGAATTCCTACACTTTTACAAAAAAAGTAGTAACAAAAAGAGAAGTCTAGTTCCTTGGCAATCAGATACCAGAAAAGAAGAACTGCTAAAACTCCTTTGACAATGTTAAATCAGCTGAATTATGTGAGAATCCTCAGCATCTTGTTATGCCATAGGAAGTTTTTCATCCTTTGTATTACCTTACAAAATAACCTTAGGAAATAAACACAAGGAAAACAGTATTTTCAGCTACATAGGTAACAGATTCTTCCCTGGAGAAAAGTGATATAAGTTTGCATGATCACTCACTGATAGACTTATAAACATTTTTTGATTCTGGACATATACTATTTTACTCTGCTTTTTTAAGACTCCGTGTCTGTACAAACAGGAAATCTATGAAACATGCAAATAAATCACCTCTACATAGATTTGTTGCACATACTCAAATCTACCTCTGAACAATTCAATTTAAAGAAAAGATCGGTTTATCTTGTTACTTAAATCATAGAATCATAGAATCACTTGGATTGGAAGAGACCTTCAAGATCATCAAGTCCAACCATAAACCTATGCCAAAACCACCAATAAACCATGTCCCTCAGCACCACATCTACCCATCCTTTAAATACCTTCAGGGATGGTGATTCCACCACCTCCCTGGGCAGCCTGTTCCAAAGCTTGATAACCCTTTTGGTAAAGAAGTTTTTCCTAATATCCAACCTAAACCTCCCCTGGTTTAGGCCATTTAGGCCAAGTTGAGGCCATTTCCTCTTCTCCTACTGCTTGTTACTTGGGAGAAGAGATTGACCCTCACCTTGCTATAACCTCCTTTCAGGTAGTTGTAGAGAGGGATAAGGTCTCCCCTCAACCTTCTCTTCTCCAGGCTAAACAACCCCAACTCTCTCAGCTGCTCCTCATAAGACCTGTTCTCTAGACCCCTCACCAGCTTCGTTGCCCTTCTCTGGACACGCTCCAGCACCTCAACGTCTCTCTAATACTGTGGTACCCAAAACTGAACACAGTACTCAAGCTGCGGCCTCACCAGTGCTGAGTACAGGGGCATAATCACTTCCCTGCTCCTGCTGGCCACAGCATTCTTGATACAGGCCAAGATGCCATTAGCCTTCTTGGCCACCTGGGCACATTGCTGGCTCATGTTCAGCCGACTGTTGACCAGGACTCCCAGATGATCAGTGTATTATTGACACTATGGGCTACAAAAATACTTTTTACTGATCTTCTGTGTGGTTTAAATGCATCACCCTGGTAGTAGGATATATATCAGTAACTCGAAATGGAAATGAAGTTTGTCTTATGGCATTCAAAAAGTAGCCTCATGAATAAAACTGGAATTTATCATATTAAAGACCTAAATTGTGTATCGGTATTGACCTTACATCATCTTTCTGCTAATATAGCTAAAAGCAAGTGTAAGGATTTTATGTTGTATTTTATGATACTGAACCATTAAGTAGTCACAGGTGAAATGAACAGGCATTCACCTGGTTGCCTGCTTTCCAGAAATGCTTTATGATTTCCTCATTCTCTATATCGAAAAATTAGTGACTACCTTTCCTGTCACAGGAGAGCTCATATCAAACCAGAATTTAGGAACTCAGTATGTACACTTTAGTCATAAAGTGGTCTCTTGACAGACTACTCAGGGAAACTGATAATTGGCTCATAAAAAAGCAAAATTGGGGAATAAAGAATTGATTATCTGCATCAAATATAAAAATGTATAGTCATTTTAATATCAATCAAATATATGTGACTAATACCTTCAGAGACATTATTCCATATAACAAAGTATTGCAGGTTTGATTTCAGAAAGAGATGAAGCAACAAAAACTTGTTTTATACATTTTTTATAGATTCAATATATATTTTCCTTCTCAACATTTAACATCTATTAAATCTTATTCTCTGTGTACATATTTGTATGTAAATTTACATATACATACACACACATAACATTAAAGCAGTTTATTTATTTTTTTCCCTTAGTGTTAATGATAGGGTTTCATTCCATGATTTCACACTGTTCTTTCCCCAGGGTGAAATAACCCTGATGAAATTCAGGATTCTATGAAGAACACTGCATGTTTGGGACCTGTGTTTCACTTATTAGCAAAGTTCAAAGTTATTATTGTTGAATTATTTGTTGTACAAAAAAGCCCCTTGTTTAAGGCAGCTACATTCCCTAACAAATCTATTTTTATCCATTCTTTGCCAGCAAGTTCCTAAAGTAATTCAAGAAACTATTTAAACAAAATATTTTCTTTCATTAACAGTAACTTTTATAGGATTCCTAACCTGAAACACTATGAGAAAGGCTGGAAAATCAGGCAATTGTAAAAAAGTCAGTGGAAGCTGTGCTTTAAGTTACTTTCTAAGTTAAGACTAAAACTGTCTCAAGCCTGTATGGGCAGGCAGTAAAGACAATTTTCCTTCATTTCACCGTACTACAGTTCCTGATTGGTACAACTAGAAAAATACCTTTTCTCAGCCTGTAAAATTGTTTAAAAAACTCTGAAACAAGTTAACATAGGAAAAAAGAAAAAAAGCAGAAAACTCTTATATGGTCGTTACAAACAGTTCAAAAAGGTAAAAATCTGCAAAGGAAATAATTCTTCAGTACAGTAAGTCACAGAGTACCATGTGCTGGGAAATGAGAATGAGACAAGGTGCTTCATTTTCAATTTTTCAAGCTTGACTTCATGACCTCAATGACAGTCTTTGAAATAAGTTTTGAATGTAATTAGCTCATTTTCTGAAATAAACAAAATGGTGAAAAAAAACCAAACCAAAAACAAATGACCCTGCAATCATGTTGATGTCCACACAGGTGATCAGCATGGCTATAATTTCAGACTTTTCAGACTTTCCCCACAGATGCCTGCTACTTAACTATGCAAAGTATTTTCAGGAGATAAGAAACGTGTCAGAGAGTGCCACAATACCTTTTGTTAGCAGAGAAATGGCAAGTCCAAAGGATTTGGGGCTCATTTCCTCTGCAGCACATTCTGCCTAGTTGCCATTTGTTGTTTTGCATGTTTCCCCGACAGCTAGGCTTGTTTGCCCCAACCTCTTGAAACTGTCCCAGAATGACTGAAATTCCTGTCTTTTCCCCAGCCCTCTGTCTCTTCATCTGAGTCCGTTCTCCTCCTCAGGCAAATATAAGCTGTGCACTACCTGAACATGCTGGATGTCTATGGCACTTTATGAAGCAAGACAACCAAATGGAGAAAGTGCTTTCAACACATTAGCCTACTAATAATGTATTCCCTGAGGTGTTTTATGGCTTTTTGAGTGCATTTCAATTTCTTTTAAGTCTTTTTTTTTTTAATTGGTTGAGGAAGAAAGGCAAAACTTTTGATGTAACCACCTTTTAAAAACATATTTTAAAAGTGAGTAAGAGGAAAGGCATCTGAAAACATGCCAAATTTGCTTTAAAATACAAATAATGATATTCATGTTTGTATGGATTTCTTAAGGCAGCAGAGGGGGGATATAAAAAAAGGTCATTACTACCTAGCCTCCCAGTTCCCAGTTGCTGTTTCAACAGCCACTTTCAACACACCCTCTCTCAAAATAAGCCAATTGCGGAATATTGAACAGTTTACTGCACAACAAGCACAACAAAAACTAGGTTAAAGTCGCTGGAAGTCTCCAACTGCTACTGAAAGGGCAGCTTGGCATTTTGGCAGGAAAGGTCAACTTATAATGAGTACTTTCTTTTTCTGTGTGCTACCTCTCTGCAAAAGCCCAATGGCTTTCCTGCATTCCCAGTCAGACTGCTCCTGCTTCTGTTATTCTTGCAATCATTTCTTTACCACTTTAAATTAATGACGGTGTGTTTTTCTACTTTTTTTTTTTTCCTTAAGTACAGGTTCCTCGCTACCTTTCACCAGGGTGAGATGTTGAGAGCGAGTATGAAATCCCTCTAAAGTGTCTCATAACTAAACAGATTAGAGTCTTTATTGTATTGTGTCAACTTCAGCCTTGAATAATAATAGAAAGAAGGAAGAGAAAGAGTCTCAGAGCCTAATACAAATCCTACATAGATTAAAGAACATATTGAATATTCTGATGTTTTGCTTTGAGTTAAATACTAGTGTAAGGCTACAATGTAATTTGGCTCCATACGAAACTGGATGAATCACATAAAGTGCAGGAATTCTTTGCTGTGTGACAGCATCATATAATAACCTGCAAAAATATTCTCTCTGCAATAATGTGGTTTTCATTTTAAGGCTTACACTTAACAGGTAAATTTTGGTTCTTCTGTTTGAAGAATATTTATAAAGAAGGGGGTTTGATTTTATTGTCTCTTAAATTCTATTTTAGAGCTGTATAGTGGCAACTTATAGCTATACAGATGGTAGTACTTTTATTAGCTATTATTGATCATTGCAAGACTTGTGATACTATTTACAGCAAAACTGGGAAGTTATTATTAAAAATAGCATTAATAGATTTAACATTTGGGAGAAGTTTGATACAGAAAGGCTATTTCATTTAATTTGAAAAGCTATCATGACTAATTGAAGTTTACAATGTATATTCCAAATCAAGACTGAAAGACTGCATGGGATAATGATGAGTGCTGTCACCATAATCAGAATATGTCATGACAAATGCTCCAACTATGAAGACAGTAGTTTCTTCCTATATGTTTCACAGATAAGCTGACTATTCTAGAAGAAATATTCTCAAAGAAATATTTCTCAAAGAAATATTATTTTCTTGCACTGTTTTCCTGACCTGCCACATGCTAGACATTGTCCTTTAAACTCAGGCATATCATAAAAGTGCAGATGCAACACACTGGCGCAACAGCAATACAGTTTGGCAAGACTTAACTTTTCTTTGTATCTAAATCAGTACACCGAAGAGGATATAAAATATCCCACAGTTCTTCAGTCAACAAGGTAAAAGCAACAAGTTAATAAAATAAGACATGAAGCAATTAGCCAAAAATGCAAGTAAATATCAGATAAGGCCATATGTAAAACTTGATAACAGCGACATAGAAACAGATGTGTTTTTAAATGTCAGGCTGGTGACATCCCACATTAAAAAAGGGAGGAAAAATAGGAGAGATTTGATTTATGTAATTCTGATGCTGCACTGACCACATTCATTCACTTAGATCTATATGCCTTAAGAGAACCACATATGGGGGAAAAAAAATGGGAGCAGTACGTCACAAGCATATCCAGTTCTGAGTTTTAAATATTTCTACTGAGACCTAAATATCAGTGTTGGAATGACTACCTCTATAGGCTTCCCTTTACAAGATCTAGAATGACACGCAGAACAAAAAAATCGAAGTGTCAGAACTCTGTAAGCACATGAACGCCTAATACTGCTTTAAAAAACAGTTGAACATACATTTATTTGATAACACCAATTTATCTGAGTAGTTCTGTCTCAGGAAAAGTAAATTACATATGTAAAAATTATTCTACTGGTAATAGTTAGAAGACTTCCAATAATCTTCTGTTTTGGTTTTCATTTTAAAAGGTCTTAAACTTCTAAAATTATAGACAGTATTTGTCTTTTGCACTACTACAGAATATACCACTGTGTGAAGTTTGATACTAATGTTGATCTTATTGGATTTGCTCCAAACATGCATAGCTTAGTAACCAACAAAAAATTAAATATTATTGTAATACACAATTCCCAGGACATCAAAGAGCATAAAATCCCTTGAAACTCAAAAATTACTAATATCAGAGCATCCTGATGGTCTGCCATGGTATTTCACCTAAAAAACTGAAATGCAAAATCTGTTCACTTCTTATGAGTGACATTGATTTAGTCATGTAATATAAGATTCCACAGTATGTTTCTACTGATGGTAGCATCCACCAGAAAAAATGAGACACATACTACTAATTTATTTCAATAACTTACTAAACAATGAATATAGTCCTGTCATAATTTATTCTTCTCCCAAGTGGAACAGATTATAGTATTCTAGTTGAGGTTTTTTCCTCCTGTTTCATGTTTTTTTCCTCTCCCTCTACCTAGTGACTTACAGAATCCCTAAAAAATTACCCAAACTTCAGCATTGTAAATATAAGGTATTATTGTTCTCTTTTCTTCAGTGAAAGTGATGAAAAATATATTTGTCCTCTTAGTAGCAGTTTCTTTCATTAGACATTACATTTTAAGCATATAATTAAAGTCATGATTTCAACAGAACCTTTGAACTTCATTCAAAATAAAGGCTTTAGTTCAATAAAACACATACATTGTGCCAAAATCGTACTCGGTTTGTAGACCTCTTAATCCTATTGCTTTCACTCCATTGCCATATTTCCACCATCAACATATGTGTGCCTCATTAATTTCGCAGATGCATGGTATTTTACCCAGAAAATGTACTGCGTTGGAATAAAGTGAAGTTAGTGTGAACTAAATCTTACAAGATCTTATGGGCATTCTCAAGATAAATTTAAAACTAACTTTTTGTCACCTCCTGCTTGGCAACCTTATCTCACTTGCCTGTCATTCTTGTCTGATGTTCATGTTGTTTTTCTTTGTCAAGTGCTAGCTTCAAGGTAAGAAGCATAAATGTGCAATTGCTGCAGTGTCTCCCAAGGAAATGATGGGAAAGGGAAAAGCAGTATCATTGCCCTCACTATATAAAAATCTGCCACTGAGAAAGCAATGGGCAAGAGTGATAAATATTGAGTCGGGAGGATAAATCCACTAAGCCTCTATTAAGCTATATCCCAGAAGATGCTAACTGCATTGTATTTTTTTATTATTTTTTTGTTATGAAGATCTAAAGCTTCTGGTTTTTTCTGTTTGGTTGTTTGTTTATTTATTTACATAGAACTTGAATAGAATATTGTGGCAGTAGAATAATTTTCAATTGAACCAAGTTTGAAAAAGAACATGTGTAAAATCTCAACCCTGCTTTTAGCATTACATTACAAATTTTACATACCATTACAAATTTTGCCTTTAAGTCCTTTGAAAGTTAGGGATATATGGACAACAGGTGGATCTTTATAGACCAAATTCCTACTTGGAGCAAGAGTAAAAGGTAGAAGCAGCAGCTTGTTCATTTGAAATGAAGTCAACTAGATCAGTCAGCATACTAGTGTTTTTTAATCTCTTCTATAATAGTTAGAACATAATTTTCTGGATATCTGCATTGAAACTGTAACTATCTTGTTGCATAATAATACAAGTTTTATCTCACACTGTACAATGACTGATAGTCTAACTGCTGCAGATGAAATGTGTTTGCCTGTAGTCACCATCTTCCAGCCTCCATTATGTATATTCAGTTAGCAACACTGCCTTTCAAAGAGGATGATGTCAAGACATTCTGGTTTTGTTTCTCTTCCTGTTTTTTTGTTATCTTTATTGCTCTTTGGTAGGCACTGGCTACAGAGATGAATCTGCAATTGAGTCACACCACCTTTCTGTCAGATGTGGACATATTAGATCATGACAGAAGAGATTTTGACATTATCCTTATAAAAAGTTCACTGAACTATTGACTCAAACATGAGATTTTGGAGCCAGGGTCTCACATTTCACAACTGTGAGATACATATGGGAACACCGGGAGAGAAAGCCATGCTCTTACCATACAGATTTGTTGGGTTTGAACCATCAGATGATTTTTTTCAGCCAGCTTGTGTGTGAAAAAGTAAAATAATTCAGATTTTCTGTTTAGGATTAGTACGCTTTTTGTCAAAATATCCAGGCATTTCTTTGGCAGATTTAATCAGAGAAACCTTCTCTGGACCCTCAAAGAGACCAGTGGCAGGATATACATATCTCTTTAGGTATCAAAGTTTGACCTCACCATCCTCAGGTCCTTTACCCATCAGAGGAAAGACAGACATGTCCTGAGGAAATTAATCTCATCATAAAGTAGATGTTGAAAGTAAATTGTAAGGATGACTTTCGGAGATTCTGCGTTAAGACATCCAAACTTAGGCAAGATAAATCCCACTCAAATCTACAGAGTCCAAAATTGACATACTAGTAGAGGATATTTACCAGAAGAATTTTAGTTTTTATAGTCTTTCTTGTTTTCCCCTCCTTCCTTCTTTTTTCAAAAGATAGATGTGAGAAAGAGCATGTAAGTTAACATTTCTATGAACTTCATGGTATTTAAATTAAACAAATTATTTTCCATAATCCCTAGATAGAAATAAGAAGTTAATTGAAACTAAAAATCAGTCAATTTGTCCAAAATTTCAAATAAAGTCCTATACTCTCTTTGTTTCTTTGGTACTGGATGCCAGAGTAAGGGAGAATGGGCATGAGTAACTGCCTCTCAGAGGAAAAATGCTGACATCAACAGTATATGTCAATAACCATCTTGTAAAGAAAGAAAATATAGGGTCCTGCAATCACATCTAATCATTGTTCAGAGCAACAGTTTGTTTTTTTCCCCCTCTGCGTTTCTAATGGTTCTTATATTCACTTCTCCCATGTGCTTTCAAATTACTAATTCTTTCTGTCAACTGACAATTTATGAGAAAAGTATATTACAGAAAGGGCAGTGTCATTGGTTTCCATTAATTCATGTGGACTATGAACAATTAGGACAGTTCTAAAAACAGATTCATGGAAAATTGTCATAAGCCCTAACTCCCACAGTTACTTTACAGGATGTCTTTGGGATAAAGTAAACACAAATAGTGGCATAATAGTTGTATAATTTACTATTTCCATCTTACAGAACATCAGATACATTTTTTCCGTATTTTATGGGGAATAGTGCAGAATTATAAACTGCACTTATTTTTAAAACACTGAAAATATATATAAATAGTATATTACCGAAAATCAAATTACAGTAAGCAACCATAATCATAGTCTTATCAGAGCTACATAAAGCATTATCAGACAAAATTTAGGAGCATCTATCTCTTGTTATAAGTAAACAAATACACTACTTTAGGTACCAAAAACTAATAGTTAAAGATGGCAAGAGAAAAAATCGTCACCCTCACTTTTCAGTATGCCCAGTGAGACAAGAAAGGTTCTATACAGCAACATTGTAAGGATGAATAAATAGCCATAAAGTTGGCTTCTGCTGCATCAAAGCTTGCAGATGGTGGATGAATTCATGTCTGTCACAATTTTATAATACAATGACTTTTACATATTGCTGCCAGATGGAACATAGTTTTGCATCTTGAATATAAATCTTCAAGAAATGCAACTTCCTTCAATGTGTTCCCTGTGTTTGAAACAAAAGCAAATTCAGAGGCAGGTTTGGGAGGCTAAAGCAGATTTAAGGAAATCTGAGAGAATATAAATTAAATCCTCAAGGGCTTCCTTGTTATAACTCAATTCAAAATAATGGAGTGATCCACGTGTTCTATACTTTTTGTGGGGAAAAAAAAGGAAAGGTTTCATATAGACTTCCACAGGAAAAACTACACATCATATATCAAACGCACAACTTTTTCATAACATTTATTCTTGCTTCAATATAAAGAGATAGATATCTCTTTATATTGAAGTACAGTGTATGAAGCGTAAATGCATTTAATCTTTGCTAATAACAAACATCTGTACCTGTATCACAGAAGCACCTTGCCATTCTCCTTGTGTTAAATAATACCTAAACAGACCTAATATCTAATTTAGATGTGATTATACCAGTCTTTACACAGGTGTGCTTTCTCCAACTTTGAAGAAAGTACAGAATTTTTTGCTTCTAGATGTGCTTACCCATCACGCCTGGCTTTGTACTGTGTATCTGGTCTTTGTTTCTAATGGTAGCTGGTATTGCTAAGAAGTGAATAACTCTGATAGCGACGAAGTGAACTATATGACTCTAGGGGAGAATATTTTCCCATTCAATGATTTCTCACGAAGTCTGATTTGATGACAAACTTGACTTGACTTCTCTCAGACGGCCTCGAGCATTGTTTATATGCAGATAATTCTGTGTGTGAACCCATTAGGCTTTTATGACAGTTATAATCAAATATGATTGGGAAACCTTCTGGCTTACTTGGATCCATACTTACATTGTGCTTTGTGAGGCTGGAAATGTTACTTGCTATTGCTTGTAGCCAGTCGATACAGTCTTCAGCAGTGAGACACTGAATTATTCCACTGCAAACCCCATCCACAGCAATTACTTGGAATGCATTTTGCCTATAGACATGTCATAACAGATCAGGTCAGAAGAAAAATTCATCTGTTCTAGCATATCATCTTAACAATACTTGTAGAAATGCTTTTCTTTCAACTACAATGAAGGTCAGCCACTGAACACTGATAAATTGCTGGTTTTCCTGTTTTATAAATACCTGACATATTAAAAAGATCATGCTAGAAGGTCAACTCAGACTACATTAAGTTTCAATAATGCTATAAAAAAATTCCATACACTAGCTCCATGGAACCTTGACCAACACTGCGGGACTTCAGAAGCTAAACGAGTGAAATAGCTGATGCATACCGAAGAGGTAATACTTTAGTACTACAGATCACAGAGAAGGAAAGTGTGCACTGGACACTGTAGACAACCATTTGAGAAATTCAGTGGAATACAGTAACTTTTTCTCAACAACTCCTGTTTCATTTTTTTAATACATTGTCCAAAGACGGTAAGATTCCTGCCTGGATACCCCTTGCTGGCTGCTCTCGGTTATAGAATTTTGATCATCTTCTAAACTACTGAGAGAAAAGCTGGAGAATTCAAAATCAATCAGGTAGCATTAATGATTTTTCTAATTAGCAAAATACATTAGCAAAATACACTGGGATGCCAAGAGACATCCAATAACAAAAGCAGTGGCCATCCAGGTACCTCTATTCCAGCACAAATCTGGGCACCTACACAATGATTTGTCATGCATTATAGACTGACTTTCCACAGCTGTGTGTGGAGCAATTATAGGACAAGAGAAAGCTTTCAGATACTAAAGCAGTAGCAAACCTAATTTCTTCAGTAAATAGCCTTCTTGGCTAACAGCCTTTGGAAGACTCACAGGTCTCTGGCTTCAGAACCAAAAAAACCTCAATATTAATCCATATCCCACAGTAAGAGATTACTAAACATACAGAGAATACCAAGATCCACTGCTGGCATTCTGCTACAAACCCATGATCAATTTGTGGTTTAAAATTAAGCACACCCTTTAGATTCTTTGAGAACGGCTCAGGCAAAATGAGTTTTATCTTCAGTGGGAAACCAAGTGTCACTGATGACCGTTTCTGACATCTCAGGACAGACATCCATTCTGCAGAGGTTGGGGTTTTTTACATATTGAAATTATATTCTAGTTGCGTAGAATGTAGAGCTAATATCTATTGCTACCATAAAGGTCTTCACTGTATCTGTGTCAAGTACAGGCTTTTCCTTCAGTCAAGAGAAGCATTAAAAATCAATTAGAGCCATGCCTTTGTTTTGGGAGTCCCATCACAAGAACTATCTCTTACAGGAGAATAAGCTTATATATCTTAGCATGATCATGCAGAGACCAGTGTTTTATTTAAAACCATCAGCTAACATGGGTTTAGTTGACCTTTCACATGGGTAGTGAATTTTCTTTAAAATCCAAGGTACAAACTGAGACCTACTTCTTTCGATGACTCATTTTCACAATAATTCAGGTAAAGTTTTGGGGAAGACTTATTTAAAGCATCTTCAGCTAATGTAGCTAGCATTTGTTTACTATATCCTTTATTTTAAATGGCTATAAATATAAGTAGTAAATTCTTCCAGAATAAAGTTATAAATAAATCCGTACATAAAGAGCACAGCATGATGCTCAGACAAATTTGTTGATTGTCTCTTTCAAGAAAAATAGCATTATTTTCAGGAGTCCCCTTCTTTCTACTCGGCCTATTGTAAACCAAAGTAGGAATCCAAGGAATACATTAATGTATGACACTAACCTGCATAAGCAAAGAAAAGCCAGTGTGTTCCAGATTCAATCCTGATGCACAAATTTCCCTTACAATACAAACACAGTGCATCTGATGCATTTGGTGAATCAGGCTGTTCCTATTGTTCTTAGGTATTTGATTTGTGCACATATAAAACCATTCATCCAGAATGTTCTTGCCCAACTATCAATAAGCACAGATCATAAGATGCATGACTACTTAATAAATTACTTCTGAATGCGCCTGGGCAGTAGATACCCTTAGCCTTTGATTATTGTAACAGTATTTTTGAATTAGTCTACCAGCCAAAGTCCATCCTACCACACAAATCTGAAAAAATAATGTATTAAATATGTGGTTTGTATTAAATGCAACAAATAGTAGATTAATCACTTTACAATACAGAAAAAAAATCAGATGAATTCTCATTCAACTACACATATCAGGTTCTGTGTCTTCTGGAACTCAAATGTTATATTTGAAATTAATAAGCTTGCCAAGATTAACCAGAATGCCCTCTGGAATTTTATATGAATACCCTCACGTGTCTCAAGCATCTCACCAGAAAAGCTACAGTACAATTATGAGGCGTAATTGTGTATGTGATAACGATATTATGTATTTCTGTGCCAGTCTTTTCAAACATAAAAAGTTATTAGGCTTTACACAGTGAAAACAGATTGTAAATATTAATTACAGAAAATGCAATAAATTAAATTCCACTTAATGTTGCTTTCTTCTATTATTTTTGATATACTTTCCTTAATGTTCTCTTTACAGAAATCTCATTTAAAAATTGTCTACCTTTCACAACGAATTTTGAAAGGGAGTCACATTTTGAAACGTTTACATTAATTTAAAAGACTCATAAGTTGTCTTGATAGCAACATAAGATGTTGGTTCTATACTTTTTTTTGAAGAAAATCCCACTTCCTCTCTCATATTTACACTGCATTTTTGTTTCCTGTAAGTACTCTTAGTTCTTTGTGTTAGGTATCATAGAAGGATACAAGGAGAAAATTATTAGAGCAGTTATTCAAGGTTTCAGTATGAATTCAGGTATTTTGTTTTATATGAATATGGTTTTAAATTTATTTTCTGGAAATTGAAATCTCAGGAATACCATTACTACCTAAAAATCTTTCTCTGTAATGTACTAGTTCTATAATGAGCACTTTAAGCTTGTGTTTTATTGATGCAGAAGACTGAATTTTAAAACCCTAGATCTATGAATAGTTGGATATGTCCTAATTTTCCATGCGAGTAGTTCTATTCAATTCAATATCTTATCTGAGTAGAACAGATCTCAGATTTGACTGTTATGATTTTGGGCCCTTTATGCTTCATGCTCTTAATTATTTCTATTTCAACCATTGTTAAACACTGAGATGAAGGTTTTCACAGAATTTAATAAAAAAAACTCCTGCCTCTGTGGTGACTATATCCTGTTCCCTTTCAGTTCAGCCAATAAACCGTTGTAACCTTTGGTTTACACCTTGATTCCCTGGGCCAGCCATTGTTCCTCAATAGAATAAGGATCACGCAGCCAGGTAAATACAGTTTTGCTATCACCAGTCAAAAGCTGCAGGCTGTTTTTAGCTTCACAATTATCTAATGGTGAAATGACTATTGCCTAACCTGCTTTAATTTCAGCTGTGTGAATAGGAAAAAGGCTGTCAGATCTAGGTAATGTATTTCTAAGAAACAACAGCCTTTAGAATTAACTGAGGCCGCGGGAGGTTTTTGTGCAACTTTCAAATGTTTGCTGAGAACCAATGGTAAGGAATCAGGTTGTGATAAGAAACAACAAAATTCACCCCACATAAAGCCCAAGTTGAGGCTGAGGAACACTCCTTTTTTTTTTTTTTTTTAACAAGGAGTCACATGGAAAAGATGCGGGGTAATGGGTACAGGTCACTCCAGGGGAGATTGGAGTCCATTGTCCTCCATTGGACACAAGAGGAAAACTTTTCACAATGAGAGCAATCAACTATTGAAATAGTCTCCCCAGGGAAGCGGTGGATTCCCCATCACTGGATACTTTTAAGACTCAGAGGGACAGGGTGCTGGTGCTTGTCTAGACCATGCTTTTGCCAAGAAAGGTTGGACCAGATGATCCTTGAGGTCATTTCCAACCTGGTAATCTATGATTCTATAATTCCTCTTCCCCTAGTTTCTGAGGGAGATCATAATCCCACCCCTGGTGGCAGATGGTATCACTTAATTTTAAGTAGGACCCATAGAAACACTGGAAGAGTGAGCATAACAACAGAGATAGTGGGGAGGCGTTTTCACAAAACAGTCTTTCCAGAAATATTAATGAAGCTTTTCTGTATTAATTAGGTAATTTTTTATGTGTTTGAACAGAGGAACAGGAAATTTGAAACTGCTAAGGCCTGATGAGCCATCAGGGTTTAGCATAACACACTATTCTTCCCAGACACACACATCTAAGCTGGCAGTCAAAAAGGCCACAAGTAAAAGCCAGAGTTTATTTCTTTTAATAAGGCCTCACAGACTCACAAATGACCAGTCCTTTGGGTTTATTTTAAGAGTTAATGTTTCTGATGGGCTAGAAGAAGTAATAGAGAAACATTCTCTATAACTGTAGACAGCTGTCCTCTAGTTAATGACTTACATGTTGGAACTCACAGGATTTTTAGTACTAGAATTTCAATAGAGAGATGATAAATCCAGACAATACTGAGGTATTTAAACTTTTTAACAAGTACGATCTTATTTTTATACTATGCCTTATTGGATTTTTAGCTACTTTCTTTTATATTTGAATGCATAACACTTGAAAAATAGTAATCATTCCAGAATATTCCTGTCTTCTTTTCTGATTTCTTATGATTTAATAGGATGATGTTAAATTAAACAATGAAAAGTTGTAGGTCTATATAATGCAGTGTTTAAACCTGACTACAAGCTTTGGACAGCTTCCCCAGTGACTGGGAGACAAAATGGCAATGAAATGCAATGTTAATAAATGCAAAGTAACACATACAGGAAAAAATAACCTTAGCTATATGTAAGCAATAAAGAACCTTACTGTAGCTATAAACACTGAGGAAAGAAATGCAAGAGTCACTACAAATAATTCTCTGAAAACCATCACCTTAATGATCAGTGACAGTCAAAAAGCTATTACGACGTATTAGACAAGAACAGAGAAAAAAATGGAAAAGATCGTTATGTTTTAATAAAAATCAAGAGAGATCCTCTTTGCAGTCCTGATCACCTTGTCTCAGGTACAATATATTAGAATTACACAAGAAACAGAGATAATAGCAAGGATAACCAGAGCTACGGAAGGGTTTCCCTAAAGGGAGATAACAACAGGGATCCTTCAAACTGGAAAAGAGGATACAGGTATCTGAAGTTATAAAAATGTAAATCAAGAATGCTTATTTGGCATTTCCCTTGGTACAAGAGTCAGGGCCCAGAGTCCACCCTCTTCCCCCTCCTGGGTGCCCAGCTGCCTGTTCTTGAGGCCAGCTCAGCTATGGTGTGGCTGTGGGATGCGGGATCAGGCTGCTGTGAAAGAGATTGAGTGTCGGGGGGCCTGTCCACCCCTTTGCTCAGGACCTGCGTACCAGCTCAGGCTCTTGCCTTTGGCCCTCACCTGAGTTTGGTTGCAGCTATGTCTGTGCCTGGACATGTATCACATCGATTTGTACCTGGACTGTGGGGAGAATTCCCAACCTGACCTGAGCCTCGCTTCACCATGATGGACTCTTCCAAAGATCATCCCTAGGCTTGCTCTGCTCCTCCACTGGGGTCTGTGGGACAGAGTCCTTGTCTGCCTGGACACTGCCTGGTCCAGCCTTGCTGCCACCCTCTGCTCTTGGGCCACCTTCCACATGGGGTAGCCAGCCCTTGCTGCTCCCAAACAACGAGATTATTTCAGCCAATGAAGTTATCAGGTGAGAGATTTAACATAAACAAAACAAATGTAATTTAAAACCATAATTACATTGTAGAGCTAAATGCCACAGTGTATTACAAGAACCAAAGGTATAAAAAAAAGAAGCTTAAAAAGAAGGTTTTGAACACAGGAGCACTAGAAGTTATTAAATATGATGACCGACATGCAATCTCAAACCAAGAAACATGCTGACCACTAGACACAAGTGGGACATCTTCCCCACTTACCTGGTCCTAGCTGATGTCAGAGCAGAATATGGGCCAAGGTGGACCTTGATACCCCTTTATGAAAGCTCCCGTGTTTCATGTCTCTGACAGCTGTGATGGAACTAACAATGTCATTCCTCTAACAAGGCAACTCCCTAGGGCTTGTATCCATTAACCAAGAACCAAGAAGTGAACCTCTTTACCTGCACAAATCTGATCCTGGAAGGTGCTGGGAAAACCGCGAATGAAGAAGTGGAATTAATCGGAGATCACACCACCTTTTTTCCCACCTAAGTCCTGGGGATGCTGGCCATGAGGAACATGATAATGTATCCTGAAAAACATTAAAAAGTCCTTCTCAGTTTTGGGCTTCTTTATAAGCACTCAGCAGATTCGGAAAGAGAGAGATAGACTTCAAAGACTTTATATTTCATTTGGCATTGTGTTCCACTTTCCCAAAATCATTTGGCATCAGTTTTAGCTAGCACTGCAGAACTTTTGAACTTTTTCTCACAGATAAACCAAAGCTATATAAACCTCAACATCAATGTGCTTAGAGTGAATGTGAGGAACAGCATTGTAAAAATCTAGGGAAACCAGATTGTGTCCTTTTTTTGAAATGACTAGTTATGAATAGAAGTGAATATTTACTATGTATCACATCATTAGCTACTAGTTTTATACCTGTCCCCTGAATAAAGATGATCTCTAAATTATTCACTATACAACCATAATTCAGTTGTTTACTGTGGCCCCATACACATTTACATACATGTCTATTCTAATGACATCATCTCAAAACCTGGTAATTGTGAATGGGATTTAACATGTAATGAAAACCATTTAGTCAAAACTGCATGCTTATGATGAATATTTTAATTTTACCTATTTACACAAGACATTACTTATACAAAAATTGAAATTTATCATGCTTATGATTGTATCAACAAACAATGAGTATCTAAATATCTACAGTCTAATTTCACCAGTATTTTTACAGAATATATATTTGAATAGAAAATGCTTATAACAACTGAAATGATCAACATTTATTTTTAAAACTCCAACACCTCTTCCTTTCTTTATAAAATTCTTTATGAAACAGTGTTAGTGGTATTATTTTTCTGAAGAAACATAATTCTCACTGAAATGTATGTAGTACTTTTAATATTTCAGTAAAATTGTACCTGCATAATTTACATTTTTTTTAATCTCAGACTTCATATTTTTTCTTACCTGTATCTTCTATCAAATAAATATTACAAAAAAATTAAGTACACCTTGTATTTTTTAGAGTGTGATTGTTGTGTAAGAACTATGGAATTATAAAGCATTGTCAACTTGAACTTTACTTTTACTTATATGTTCATATATCTTTTACGTATATAAAATAAAAGATCAATATGAATATCAATTTAGCTAAACAGATGGATTTCCATAAATAGATTCACTTATTTAAAACATTGAATCTTTGGTGAAACATTCCATAGATTTGGTCCAAATGAATAAATGATTGGCTAGAAAGACTAAGCTAGTTTTGTTGCTTTGAACATTGTTTTGAACTCTTAACCTTTTCTAGCTCTTTTCAGGAACCTTTTTTCAGTTGTAATTAAACTTGAGGAAAAAGCTGAAGTGCAGCAAAAAGTTTATATGTAAACTGTAGGCTGAGATCTGGCTGCACCAGAACTGCTCACCATACCTTTAGCCTGCACAACTCTGAATTTTTGACAGAAGACCAAAACCAGTCTTGTCTACTCCAAATTCTGACTCAGAATCACCTGAGTCAGCCATGCAAATCACCAATTTATAATTAAGAAATAGACTATAGCCATAAGTCATCATACATTCTAGACAGTATTCTGAGAAAAAGGAAGAACCATGACATAAGAGTTGTGTATAATTTAAGAATTCATACAAACGTCTCATTTGGTTTTATGAAGCATTCTATTTGCATTACAAGGGGCCATCTGAGATAAGAACCACATCCTGGTCTTCAGCAGAAGAATTTAATTTAGGGAGAATTATAGACTCATGATGCCTGATTAAACTGAGAGAAAAAGACTCGGTTTCAGTAAATTCTTATCAGTTCAAATAGAAATTTTAGCTAATTTAGATCAGTTTCAGCACCTACAAAAGTAGGATTCACAAATGGAAGCACAGTTTTTATCCTGAAAACAAAGTTAGAAATGAATTGGCCAGCAAAATAAGTTTAGGATCTGCTGCAATAGACTTCCTACACGCATATCTATATAGACTCATGAGATAAGTGCTTCTGATGTTGTTGTACTAGGTGTGAACATATATGTATATATAAAAATATTATTTGACTTATATTAAGAAGACAATTTCATTGTTTTTATCCAATTTTTATGAATTTCAGCTTCCGTAAAAGCATGTAAAACCTAAAGGTTTTCCAGATTATAATCAGGCTTAAAATCTGTGTTACTGACTTCTAAATCTCTGGGCTCCTATTTAAAACCTGTACCAGTGAAGTATGAAAGAACAATAGAACAAGCAAGAAATTAAAACCAGCAAAGTCTACTGTAAAAATGCTTACATTTCTGGTTTTTTAATATATTTGTAATAATTATGCTGTATATCGGTGTATTTATTCAGTGCTTTTTATTTTATCTGAGTATTTTCACCTATCACAAAGTCAAATATGCAGCAAGACCCCTTTAGGACCATATAAAATAATGGAAATTTTGCCTTTCCTGGCTAAGAAAATTGTTTAAAGCCCTTGTTGCACTTCAAAGGCATCTTTTACTAAAAATCTGATCAGCCATCTGTAGCATTTCATCCTGAAGAGACTTTGCTTCATAATGCTATCATTCCTCAGGAAGATCCTAAGTGTAAGTTACTTAGAAGTAAATGCTCTCAGCTTAAAAATAGGCAAAAACATGTACCTAAATCTTTCTTTGCCAAAAGTTTTAGATGATAAATGAAATAAAAATAATGGAAAAGTGTTCTGAAAAAATTTTTCTACCTTTTCTTTAGCTAAATTTGCTGGGTTTGGCTGGGATATAGTTAATCTTCTTCATAGCAGTTGGTATGGTGCTACGTTTTGGATTTGTGATGAAAAGAGTGTTGATAACACAGGGATGTTTTAGTTACTTCTGAGCAGTGCTTACACAGAGTCAAGGCCTTTTCCACTCCTCATCACCCCACCAGTGAGTAGGCTGGGGGTGCACAAGTAGCTGAGAGGAGACACATTGGGACTGCTGACCCCAACAGACCAAGGGGTTATTCCATACCATATGATGTCATGCTCAGTATATAAAGGTGGGAGAAGAAGAAGGGATGGGGGGACCTTCGGAGTGATGGCATTTGGCTTCCCAAGTAACTGTAATGCGTGTTGGAGCTCTGCTTCCCTGGGGCTGGGTGAACACCTGCCTGCTGATGGGAAGCAGTGAATGAATTCCTTGTTTTGCTTTGCTTGTGTGTGCTTTTGCTTTATCTGTTAAACTGCCTTTATCTCAACCCACGAGTTTTCTCACTTTTACTCTACCAATTCTTTCCCGCATCCCACTGTGGGGGAGTGAGAAAGTGGCTGTGTGGTGCTTAGTTGCAGGCTGGGCGTAAACCACGACAATATACTTTCACTTTAATAATTTTAATTCCTATGCTGTGGAAATAATCTAGAAGTAAAAACTTTTGCAAAATCCCTATTGCCGAGATAAAAATAGTAATCACATCTATCAAGGCACAACCTCAGCTCCTATAATTTGTTATAGTTTAATTCACAGCTATAATATCTGGCAACTCTATTTGCCCCCTATGGAACTGCCTATCTCCAATGTTAATTAGAGCTCCTCCCATGTTGCTCTCGTTTATTAATTACTTCCACTTAGCTATTACAGCATTATACTATATTATCTTCTGTGTAATTCCATCAAAGACTTACCGTGTTGTTGGGATGGTAGTTGAGATGCAAACCACTGTCACAGAGGGGAGAGGATGTGCCACTGCTTTGGTCACTGGGGGCACCTAATAAAAACATGATTACACCAAAAAAATCTTCATTAATCAATAATGTCATAATTCAAATTTGTGTATGTCTGTGTGTATGTATTCCCCTCCCCCCACTTATTTTGTTGTATCTGACATTTACTTTCTCCATTCAGCCAGTATCTGTCTCCCGTTTTGAGCGGAGTGCCTTTTTTAAGCTGAGTGGAGTCTCAAAAATCCATCCCTTGGTGCTTTGCTTGAAAGAGTTAATAATCTGTTTAGTAAGAAAAAAAAAAAAACAAGCCCCAAACCCACAGGTTTTTGCAGATTTGATAATAAAAGAAAAGTATGTACCTCCTTGCTTGGTTTTCACTTGAAGGAGCTAGTAAGATAATGCTGCTGTTAGTCTTGATGAAGTTTACAGTCGAACTGTTCTTGTAACAGTTTAGCAAATTACAGGGCTACACCTCAAATGTAAAATGACAGGATTGATGCAAATGAATGTTTGTGTGTGTTACTCAGGATACTCTGTGGTACCACAACCTTTCATAAAAAGGGACAAATGTACTGGGGTACATTTTGATTTAAGAATATGGTGTTCTAAATTTTTTCTTGACTCACTAAAATTTAATACCTCAGCAAAATATAAAGACAGTATTTCAAAAACTGATTGTATAAAATACTATTCCATAATTTAGTTTATTTAATTCCTAGTAATTTAAAATATAAGTCTAAAAGTATTGAAATCAATGTTTATTGCTTTGTTGCTTAAAAATTAAGCAATTCATTTTACCCTCTTAGGAGCAAGCAGCAGAAGGAAAGCAGCGGTGACAAAAGGCTGACATATAAATATGCTTAGTTATACTGCAACTGTCTATAATTATGCACCCACACTTACAATTTAATATAATTAAAGGAAGACAGCTGCCTCCATATGTCTCTCATGGGGCTAGTTGACTAAAACTCGGTTGGACTTAAACAAAATACTAATCATCCCAGAGTAATTTATTTTTAGGTAGACAGACATCTCCACCAAAGCCTCTGAATTTTAAATGGTAAAGGTAAACCCTCTAAACATACACACACAATCTCATTTTCACATTTACAAGACAAAACTCTTTCAGACTAAAACGTTACTTGATGCTGCCTGAAAAATCGCTTTTAAATACTCTGCCACAGGATGTGAGCTACTATAAACTAATGTAATTCCACTGTTTTACCTGAAACTTTGCTGATTCACACCAGCCAGATGCCTGATGATCTGTTTTTCAAGCAAAGATAGCAATTTTTTGCTTGACATGAATGTTACTACAAGACCTGGCAATACAAGTAGCTCGTATTCAGGCAGCAATGCTGACTGAAAACCCTGCTGTCAATTACCCTCAATGCACAGTAGGTTCAGAAGCTGCAAACATTCATGAGCACTGAATTGAGTTTTCTTTTTTTGCCAGGTAATACAGGCTTACATGCACAATCTTCATTCAGTGGCAGTTTGAGAAAAGCAGGTGCTCTTTTCAGAAAGGACACAGTTAGGGTCACTTCTTCCCCCGCGTTGCGAAGGACCTGAACCTGGAAGAGAAACACAGACAGGACACCTTGAAATAAATGTATGACCAAAATGCATCAGCAAATGTAAGCAATGCCACGCAGCGTTCACATTATGTTCTGCTAAGCAGAACATAACTGCTTAGCAACTCACTGCAATGACTTTTTTTTTTTAAGAAGAAAAACAAAAAAGCAAGATGTAAAGCTTATTTATATGCTTGTCTGTTGTGTTTCTAGTCACACACAGACTGTAGGTGGGGTGGGCACTGGCCTCCTACATTAGCACTGGCTTTGCACCATGCTCTTGCACAACTTGCTCCCTGACACTGTTCAGCTGTGCACCTCCTTCTTTCAGATCTGGCATCATCCACACTAGTATGTATGTATAAAGAAAAAAAAAAATCCACAACATTTTTTTTCCCCCCTTGAGGTTGTTTCATAAATCTCCAACCAAAACAATGCAGTTGTTTCCACAGCTCTGCCATAATCCTAGGAGTCTTTCCAACAGCTAGAGTTAAATTCAGCTGAAGCGCTCCGGTACGGATGAGAGACCTAACATTCCTTACAGCAACAGAGGAAAAGTACCTATTTTAAGCCTTAAGTCTTAGAAAAGCACAAGCTTGGGTTTTGCCAAAGGGCAGCTTGCATTATGGACACAGGAATGCGTAAATCACCTATCCACCTGCGAATGCTTTCAGCCTTCCTGTACTCTCCCACAGCATGCCTTTAGCTTTTGTGTGGTGTGGCTGACAGGCACCTCAAGACACACAGCAGAGAAAGGGAACCCCAGGCACCTCCCCAAATAGGCACGAAGGAGCCACAAAAGCAACTAAGCAAAACGCTATACTTAACAGTGGAGGAACAGCATCTGAATTGTTTTATAACATGAAAGCCAAGATGCATCAGGTCACATAATTCCCTTTCAGAGAACAACCATTTCCTGTTCTTCTGGCTCTATAACTTCAAAACTCTTCAAGGGCTGATTTAATTTGGGTTTACAAAGGCAGAAGATTGCACTATTCCTCTGTCTGAGTCACTGCACCCATACTGTGCAGAGAGCCAGCTCGCTGGGAGCAGGGCTCGGAGAGCTGCTACACAGTGGCGTATTTGACAAATGTTTTAAACTAGCATGTATCTGTTCCCTTTCTTCTGCGGTTTCCTGGTAGCCGGATACTCTTCTGTCATGCTGCTGCTTGTGAGAAAGGCTTGTAAATAATTTATAAAGGATTGCTACTCTTTAATCTATGCCTGTCAACAACCTATCCTACAGATTTAGTTACATGCACATATATAACTAAACGCAGGGATGCTTTCAAATGGAATCACTGTATTAACTTAAAGCAATTCTTCAGGACTTTGCCTTTAAACACAGTACTTCCTACTCCACACTGGTTGCAACAGAGAAGTAATGATATGATGACAGAATATTTGATTCAGTATCTGAAATCCACTCTGAAATTTTAGTCTCTTTATTGCTTAAAATGCCACGGTGGTTGTAAAGGCACAATTTGCAATGCAGTGTGCATTTATATTTGTATATTTATGTGTGCAAATAAACAAACATACACACACACAAATCACAACAAATCTCATCAACCTAAACTGCACGCAAAAAACTTCATCTGTAACATGAGCCTCTTTGACAAGCACATCCCAGTTCTACTATGTTTTACACCTTAGAATTCATAAGCAGTACTTATTTCATGAAAAGCAGATGACTTGTAATCTACGGAACAGTAGATCAAGACTCCAGAGTCCTGAATCCCATCAGAGAAACCATACAGTATTCTTAGCCTTCAGAGAAAACGCATCCTTCTCCTCTCTTACGTAGCAGTCACACAGTTCAGAATAGTCATAGCTAAAGCAGAAACTTACAGGCGTGTATTCTCTATTGAAATGACAGATGTAGATAGACAAAGTGCAGGAAATATACAGCTACCCTCTGCCTTTTTAAAAATAATTCTTTTTACTCAGGAATGTGGAAGAAATAACTGAAGAAGTTAGAGCATTACCAACTTTAATTTATATAAAGTCACCTTTTAAGATACCTAAGAATAAGTGGATATCATTTGTGAAAGAAGCTGAGACAGTAAACTCTGCCCCTGAATCTTTCTTCTTCCAAGAGTAAAACAAGCCACAAGTCTACATGATTTCATTTGATAATATATTGCTCTCTAAAGGCTAGAAGTTTCCATAGGTAGTCTGCTGTGATCTTGTTCTCTAACCTCTCTCTCTCTTTCAAAGCTTTTTATCTCATAGGATGATGAATTTAAGCGGGAACACAGTTTTGTTGAAATCAGCAATACTTAATTCACTGAATGAAGCATATTTTGGAGGGTATGAGCATATCATTCAGAAGGCTACTAGATTTTGCCATGCAGAATAAAGAGTAAGGGGAGACAAAGATTAGAAAAGAAAACTACAAGGTAATGATTACAAGAAAGAGGAGACAAGCTATCGATCCCATTTCACTTACAATCTAGTCATTAACAAAGCCATTCTAGGAAATAAGGTTAGCTGAAGAAGATGGGATTTTTGATTAAATTTATTAATTGTCTTTTTGTAGCTTTCAGTTGAAAGCTTTACTGTTATTTTACTTTTTTTTGTCTTTATTTTACATAATAAATGAACAATTACTGAACAGTTTTCAACGTAGTATGCCTTGGATTCATTTACTTTTTGTCCCCATTCAACAGGTACACCATGCCATACCACCCTTCTTCCATGCAGAAAGAGAATAAGGTACAATAGGAAATTCCTCTTACTGAGGAATGTTTTTAGTGGTCTTCCACAACAGCTAATGTTCACGAATGGAAAGCTGACAGCTTTTACAGAAAAGTTAATAGCCAAAAGTGACGTGACTAACTGTTATCGAGAGTTATGTCTATGAAAAAAACTCCTTGAAACCAGGGAGTCAAACAGTTTGTCTGGAAGACACAATACAGTATGACTTTCTAGAGTTTTACAAACATGAATGGAATTATAGCAATAGTCAGAAATACTGGTATAGTAATTATTTCTTCTCTCTGTCTCATTGCCTGACATCAGTTTAGCTCAAAACTTTATAGAGCTATTTTGGCAAAATTAGGACTGTGTGAAGGTAAATGTGTTGCTTGTTCAGGCTTGGAAAATGTACATTCATGAAAAATGAATTTATCTGCACAAGTATATCCACACGGACCTGAAAAATTGGTAGCATATTCCACCAACAAAGCAGTAATGAGTCTTTGCCAGTGAAGTAAATTCAGGAACATACTGAAGAAACCAATTGTCAATCATGATATAATTTTTAGATAAAGAGATCTGCTCTTAGATCTGCTCAGCCATCCTGCTCTCTTACTTAGAAGAAACGTCCTTCACATTAGTTGTATATACATTGCCAATACCTTGTCAATCAAGCTCTATCATTGACAACATATGTCTTCGTTATTTCTGGCAGTGATAATTCTAGAAATATTTCAAGGCTACTTTCAAACATAAGAGGGAAGCAGACTAAGTACTTTATACATCTTTTTCAGAGTTACAGCATATTTTCTGATTCATAAGGAAACCTTAGAGCTAGGTTGATCAGAATAAATAACTTGAGATTTTTTTGCCAGCACCATCACATATTGTATGCATGATAAAAAAGACTGAAGGCTAAAAAACTAGGGACTATTTTCTACGTCCTGCAAACAATGAAGCTCTTTTAAGAATCTGTGGTCATTTAGAAGACTTCCAGGATTTTTCCTATTTTGCAATGTCTACTTCCATATTTTCATATAATTATGTTAAATTCCTTATATTCCTGATACATTAGCCCACAAATTAGAAAAAGGTGGGGTTTGGTTTGGTTTTCTTTTCCCCTATTCAGGGGTAAGGTGTATCTTAAATAGCAAAAATAGAGAACTATGAGGATCTTGATTAATTGAAGGTTAAACAGTGGCATTAAAGTGGTAACACTTTTTTTTTCTGTAGATTAAAAAGACAACAGGTCACTGAAAAAAGTATGCTAATGTTATTCCACCCTCACTTCTTATTCTATAGAATTGTTTCTGGACCTTTCAAAATAAATTTTATTAGAGATACTCCATAAAATTGCTGATTGATCACCAATTTCCGTGATGATCCCATCCCTTGCAAAAACATTCCATCACTGGGCAGCGTAAAACTAACATTTCTTGTCTTGTTAAAAGTAGCTATTTACTTGATGAGTGACTAGTCCAAAATTAATTTCTTTCATTTAAAATACAAAGTGACTATTTTAAGAAATAGTGTTTCCATAATAACTGTACAATCAAATTACCAAAGATAATGCTTGCCACAAATAATTCTTATTACTCCTATAGAATTAGAGTAATTCTAAGCGGGGAAAACTCATCCCCACTGTGTATAAATGGCAAAAACATTTTCAGTATTAATGAAATGTAGCTGTGTAAGTAAGAGATTTTTAGTTCATTACTGCTAATAAAGAAGGCATTTCTAAGCTTACAGAAAACAAAAATATTTAAAACATATGCCCTAGTACATGCAAAGATGCAAATGGACCAAACTTCTAAAAACTGAAAAAGAAACATATTTTTGGAAGGAATAATGATTTTGAATAAATATAGAAACAGTATTTGAAAATTTTCAAAACAAAATGCAGCAACTTCCTGAGATTTTTTTAAAATCACATATTAAAAGTTTGGTGAAGGTAAGATAAATTCACAGGGCTAAATCCATGGAATATTTGCCTGACAAAAATTTAACTCTTTACTAGGCCTAATATTTCCAAAGTCTAACAAGATTATATATCCCTACCATAAGCCATGGAAAAACTCCCTTCAGACGAGATCTGTATGTCTGTGAATTTGACCTGACAATTTCTAAAGCACTGCATCCCAAACTGCAGAAAATGCACAACCAGGTAGCATTAAAAAGATTTGTTTAGTCTCTGGATGATTGAACAGTAATAATCTATTTCCAAATACTGTACTGACTCTTCAAGATGTATGGGCTTTTTCTATAAAGCTCCAATATTTTCAAGATCATCTACAAAGTCTTAGATTCCAGGCATATGAATTCACCTAAGTATATCAGGTTTTTATTTTAACAGTTAGCAATGAATAGTAGTAACACTTTACGTGCTGATACAGATGTTGTATGGATTAAATAATGAAAAGCTATTTAGTATTGCTGATACTACTTGATTTAGTTTCATTTTTTCCTTCATCTAGTGAGCAATACTAGCTATTGATTTGTTGGTGCACAGTGTCTAATCAAGTCATCCCTGTAAAAGGAAGAAGCTGTGACACTGAAAAGTCTTAACATCTCCTCATCAACATTATGGCTATATATTAAGTTCCTGCTGGTGTTTTAGAAATCATAGATATATTTATTTAATGTAGAATGAGCTGATGTGAAAAGAACCACACAAACAGATATATTAAATACCATCAATAAACTTTGTTATGCAAAGCACAAGCTTACTACCAGTGGGATCAAGAATTAATTTACTTCTAATACAAATAGCCGTATTTAAAGTTAGGATATTCATAATTGAAGCGAGACAGGAAAAATAACAATTTTGCTTGTCTGAAAAAGTAGCTGTGTGAAATAGTGAAATTAGAAGAGCCAGTGTTTCTGGAGTGACAGTGTCTGTATTTCCATGAAATTACTGTAATGACTGCAAGGGCTCATTTGAAGAAGTGAATTTTATGGTGATATATGATATTGCTGAATAAAATTTCTACATAATAACACTGGTCTGAAGTTTTAATCATGTCTGCAATGATACTGCCTTTTAATTTTATAATACCTTTTAAAGTCCCAGTTCAAGAAAACATTTGAACATATGCTGAAGTCTCTCTCAATATACTCCGAAAAGCATTGAAGCATGAAGTCCCTCTGACTTCAGCAAGTATTCTTTCCAGAATAAGACTGTAAATCCCCTCTATAATTGCCAATGAAATTTACTCTCCAATGAAGTGGTAAAGGTTTAAAATGGAAGACTTATAGAGTCCGCAAGATCTGTGTTCTCCCAAATGGGAGCAAATTCTACTCTTCAGTGTGCTTGAAAGGAAAATTCAGTTCTTTGATGAATACCCTAAATTACAAACATCCCGGGGCGGGGGGAAAGACACCTTCCTAGCCACTGTACAGTTATACAATGCTCTAACATCAAGTCTATCAGCAGATACCACAACACATATTTTTGCTACAATCACACAAAGGCCCAAAGTTAGAAGGCTCAATGCATGCACACAACTGTCTAGAATTATGTTTATTTATAAAATCAACTGTTTTATTCAGTAAAATCCATGTAGTTAATGCAGAATATTTGAATTAAAACCACATCACTGTATGGGGATGGCTCCTATGGTCTAATATTTATCACATTATTCACCAACAATGCAAGTTAATCAACAAATATAACAGTAAAATATATTGTATTCTTTGCTTCAGCCTTCGCTACTCAGGCCAGCCCTC
>VZSF01001385.1:0-20351 GCA_013398295.1 Chionis minor
CCCCCTGGCGGGTGGGGCCGGAAACGGCCTGACCCTCCCGTCCCGTCCCCTCGTGTCCCAACCCCTCGTGTCCTGTCCCTCATGTCTCATGCCTCGTGTCCCGTCCCTTCATGTCCCGTCCCCTCGTGTCCCGTCCCCTCATGTCGCATTCCCTCATGCCCCATCGCCTCATGTCCTGTCCCCTTGTGTCTCGTCCCCTCATGTCCCATCTCCTCATACCCCATCCCCTCATGTCCCATCCCCTCGTGTCCCATCCCTCACACTCTGTCCCTCGTGCCCCATCCCTTCGTGTCCAGTCCCCTCGTGTCCTGTCCCCTTGTGTCCCATGCCCCCTTTCCCCTCCCCTCATGTCCCNCGTCCCCTCATGTCCCATCTCCTCATACCCCATCCCCTCATGTCCCATCCCCTCGTGTCCCATCCCTCACACTCTGTCCCTCGTGCCCCATCCCTTCGTGTCCAGTCCCCTCGTGTCCTGTCCCCTTGTGTCTTGTCCCCTCATGTCCCGTCTCCTCATGTCCCATCTCTTCGTGTCCCGTCCCTTGTGTCCCATGCCTCATGTCCCATCCCCTCATGTCCCATCCCCTCGTGTCCCATCCCTCACACTCTGTCCCTCGTGCCCCATCCCTTCGTGTCCAGTCCCCTCGTGTCCTGTCCCCTTGTGTCCCATGCCTCATGTCCCATCCCCTCATGTCCCATCCCTCACACTGCGTCCCTTGTGTTCCATCCCCTTGTGTCCCATCTCCTCGTGTCCCATCCCCTCACACCCTGTCCCCTCATGTCCTGCCCCCCTGTGTCCCCCCTCACCCCACGACCCTCCACGCCCAGCACCACACACGGGTTTTGAGCACAGGAACGCTCCAAGATGTCCCTTTATTACAAAGTCCATCACCGATCTGTGTCCTGGGCAGCTCCGCAGCTCCGGCGCTGGCTGCGGCCGGCGCGGCGCGGGGGCGTTAGTTGGTGCGAGGCCTGACGCTCCCTCCCATGGCCAGGAACACGTCAATGGGGACATTGGGCAGCGTCAGGCAGTGGCTGCCGGGGCATCGCCGCAGCTGCCTGTGGGGGGAGAGTGGCATGAGCCCGGCAGGACGGCGCGGGATGGCATGGCACGGCACAGCATGGCATTGTCTGATACGGCATGGCATGGTGCAGCACGGCATGGTATGGCATGGCATGGCACGGCATGGTATGGCATGGGCCAGCATGGCATGGCACAGCATGGAATTGTCTTATATGACATGGCACAGCACGGCACGGCATTGTATGGCACAGCATGGCATGGCACAGCATCACATGGCATTGTTTTATATGGCATGGCATGGCCTGGCACAGCACGGCATGTTATTGTTTTATATGGCATGGCATGACCTGGCACAGCACGGCATGTCATTGTCTGATATGGCACGGCACAGCATGGCATGGCACGGCAGGACAGGGCATTGTCTGATATGGCATGGCACGGTGCAGCACGGCATGGTATGGCATAGCATTGCATGGCACAGCATGGCATGGCATGGCACGGCATAGTATGACGTGGGCCAGCATGGCATGACATGGCATGACATGGCATTGTTTGATACAGCATGGCATGGCACGGCACAGCATGGCATTGCTTTATATGGCACGGCATGGCATTGTCTGATATGGCACGGCACGACAGGGCATTGTCTGACATGGCACAGCATGGTGTGGCACGGCATGGCACAGCACGGCACAGCACGGCACATCACAGGACGCTGCCCGCCCGTCCCAGGACGAGGAGGTTCCAGCCATCAGATGATGCTTTCAGGAGCAAAACAAGCTGCATTTCCCGGATCAGGCACCTGCTCCGTGTGATCGGGACACGGCGCGGCTGCACCAGGGCCAGACCCTGCACCCTGCGGGGTGTCCCGGCCCCCCCCTTACCTTCCCACGGATTGCTCCGTGTCTGCCGGCTCCTGCGTTTCGGGAGGCACAGCCAAGGTGGGACAGTCGCCTGCCTCGATGGGGGATCTCTGCGCCTGCGGTGTCTGCTGGGAGCTCATGTCCAAGCCCTGGATGTGTCTGTCCGGAGAGGGGCGGGGGGGTGAGCAGGGCGGCCACGGGCCCCCCAGCGATGGTGAAAGCCCAGGGGGAACATGGGGGGACCCCGACCAGCCCCGTAACCGGCAGCGCCCACCCCAAAGCCCCCACTCACCACGAGGGCGCTCCGGTCTGTCCCCCAGCCCCCTGCACATCCGCCACCGACTGACGCAGCGTCGGCTGCATCACAATAGCACCCCTGGGCTGTAAAAGGTCCCTTTGTGCCGCCCCAAGGTGCTGCGGGTGCCCCCGGGCACCCAGATGCCGGAGCAGAGACGCTTCTGGCCGATCTGAGTGAAGTGTCTCAGCCGGCATGCGGACATGGAGGGGTTTTTGCTTGCCAATGGCTACCGGCTCGGCAGGACCATTGGGGAGGGGACGTACTCCAAAGTGAAGGAGGCTTTTTCCAAAAAGCACCGGAAGAAAGTGGCCATTAAAATAATTGATAAGAAGGAAATGCCAGAAGGTAAGGGGTGACCTCGAAAGAGCTCCAGGCTGAGGCTCCGGCCCTCCTCGGGGGCTTTTAATTGCCAGCAGGAAACGAATCTTCTGCCTTTGCCACCCTGGAGTAGATGTGGTGGGGTGGTGCTGGGGGGTCGGGGCTGGGGGGTCCAGNGTCCAGCAGAACGGGCCGGGGGCGACGGCCCCCCGGATTAGGACCTGTTTAGGTGGTCACCTCTCCAACCACAAGGATGGCAAAATGCCGGTGGAGCCCAGCATCCCCCCTGGGCGAGCAGCCCTCAGGGAATGGTGCCAAGCCATAAGGAACCTGGCACCCTGAGAACGACCTTCCCTCCCTCTACCTGTCCCCTCCGCCACGTCCCAGAGGGGCTCCCGGAGCCAGTGGCTCCGGGCCGCCCCCGTGAGAAACAACCCCCTCCTCTCTGGGCAGAGTTTGTTCACAGGTTCCTGCCCCGGGAGCTCCAGATTGTCACACGCTTGGACCACAGGAACATCATCCGCGTGCACGAGATGCTGGAGTCGGCAGAGGGGAAGATCTGCCTGGTGATGGAGCTGGCGGAGGACGGGGACATCTTTGACTATGTCCTCCGCGAGGGTCCCCTGCCCGAGCCTCACGCCAGGGCGCTTTTCCGCCAGCTGGTCGAGGCCATCCGGTACTGCCACGGCTGCGGGCTGGCCCACCGCGACCTCAAGTGCGAGAACGCACTGCTGCAGGGCCGCACCTTGAAGCTGACGGATTTTGGCTTCGCCAAGCTGCTCCCCGGGGACCGCAGGGAGCTGAGCTGGACCTTTTGCGGCAGCACAGCCTACGCGGCACCCGAGGTGCTGCAGGGCGAGCCCCACGACAGTCTCAAGGGCGACGTCTGGAGCATGGGCGTCCTCCTCTACGTCCTGCTCTGCGCCCGCCTGCCCTTTGACGACGCTGATGTCCCCAAGATGCTGCAGCAGCAGCAGAGAGGCGTCTCCATCCCCGGGCACCTGGGCATCTCCAAGGCATGCCAGAACCTCCTGAAAATGCTCCTGGAACCAGACGTGAACCTGAGACCCTCCATCGAGGGGGTCAGCAGCCACCCGTGGCTGACTCACCCCTGAGACGGCCTGGCCTGTCTCTCCCCAGATGGAAGATTCTTTCCAAAGCCGTGATAAATTTGGCAGACAGCGTTTCCTGTCTCTCCAGCCTCGTGGGCCGTGTGCCGCGCCCCCGGCCGGCAGAGACAAGGTCTGGTTCACACTCGGGCGTTTTTATCGGCTCACTCGAAGCCCTCAGCCGCCAGCGGTGGGGAACAGGGCAGACACGGGCTCCAGGCTGCGGGACGGCGCAGGTTCGCCTTCCCCAGTCAAGCAAAGTGGGAGGAAAGGGAAATTTAAAGCTGCTGACACACAGACCCTCTTGAGGCGGCCGTCCCCGTCCCACAGGGAAAGGAAATGAGACCACCCAGCACAGGCAGAGACTCTGTAGAATTCCTTTAATTGCTGTTAACTGCCAGCCTGTAAAAGGTTTGGAGAAAGTCGTCATTACAAAACTACCAGCTGTTAGAATTGTTCCTGGTTTTCACCCCAGCTAGAAAAGGCTCAGGGAGATGTGGAGTAGTTCAGAACAGACAATATTGCACAGACAACCAAACGGTTAATTTGACTAGAGAAGAAGAAAAAAACCAAAAGCGACAGAGATGAGAGCACTGCACCCTCGCAGCTCTGCCGCAGGGCTCCAGCCACAACTCATCACACCAAACCCCCAGCCCCTGCCCCGACACCCCCATGCGCGTCACCTCCCCACACCACGTTTTGCTGCTGCAGCCAAATGGCAGCCCAGGACAGAGGGAGGCTGCAGCACATTCCAGAGGCTCTGCAGGGCCCACCGCACACGGAGCAGGAGGAGAGTCAGAGCTCAGTCCCTGGCCCTCAGGGGCTTTGCAGGACAGACTCACTCTTTTGTAAGCGCCTAAAGTCACTGCTGCCACCAACCCACCTGGGCGGGCAGCTGCATTTGAGAATCTCCCCCAAGAGGGCCGCAAAAAAAAACCCCAAAACCCCAACTCTTTCAAGCGCACCCAGGTTAATGCCATCCAAAACCAGAAGGAAACCCACAGCCCCGATGAAGCAGCCCTAGAAGGGGCAGAAGGACAAAGGTAGCGTGTATAAAACCACTGCCTGAAAGGTCAGAGACAGCAGCCAGGGCTCTGTACCTGTGCGATAACTGTAATTAGCAACATCCACTGAGGAGCATCTTGTGCCATTAGAAGGGAACTGCCCCAAAAAGAGGGGCCGTGAGGCCAAAGGGAGTGTCGCAAGCAGTCACAGGGGGCCGGAGTGAAGCACAGTGAGGGTGTGACCCTGGTGGCCGTGGGGCCAGGCGCACATGGGACACGAGGGGATGAGCGGACAGACACAGCCTCAGCCAACAGGCACCACCCGCGCCTGGGCGCTTCTGCCTCCCGCCGGACTGGGAGAGGGAAGGGCCGGGCCCCGGTGCCAAGGCGGAGGTGAAAGTGGTTGGTGGGCCAGACTGGGGGTTGGCAAGGGCTGAACTGGGCACCACAACGGAGGGGTTCTGCTCCCAAGCTGATCCAAATCGCTGCCTGCCCAGAAGGGCTCAGGTAAGAGCAAGCCGCGTGTACTTTGCTTGGGAAATTTAACTAGGACACAAAACCCAGAGGGGAAAGCAGTGCAGCTGCAAAGGGGGAAGCAGCAGGTCTCGGCTCTCAGAGGAGCCGCTGCTCTTGCAGCAGGAAAACAGTTTCCATTAGAAAAAGCTTCCAAGACGAAAAGCCAGGCAAAAGTTCAGGGTTTGGCAGGGAGTTTGGCTCCCTCCAGCACGGCCCAGCTTTGGGTGAAAGCCGCGAGCCAACTGCCTTTCTTTGCAGCGACGAGTGACGAGCAGAAGGGGCTTCTACTGCAGCGTCCCCAGCCCCCGGCCACTCCCTGCACAGGGGCTTTCCCCAGGGCCGGCCCGGCCAGGAGCGCAGAGCAGCGAGCGAGCAGGCGCACTTGCATCCCAGAGCCTTTGGCCTGCCGTGCTGTAGGTGACATGCGCGCGCACAAGCGAACAATAAGCCAGCTGGCATCTGGCGGCGCCAAGTGATCCCGCCGGGTGACCGAGCGCCCGGCTCGCCCCGGGGACCCCTCACTACATCACATCTGCCTCTACCCGACACTTTCGGGGCAGTCAGTTTTGGCGTGGCCAGTCTCTAGGACCTACTGAGAAGATGGGCTCCCTAGCAGCTAAGTGTACAGGTGAATTCCTGCTTCCTCCTCCTCCTCCAGCTCTGAAGGGGTCACTTGAGTTGCCCACAGGATTTAGCAGGAATGAAACTCCTCCAGCCTGGAACTGCAATCCCCAGCACAGTTACACACAAAGGAACAGCCGGTCCGTCATTTAATTCACATTCGATGGTGGAAATGAGCCTGTGACACACGCTGGAAGCTGTCGCTTTATTCCCAGTCTTCCCACTCTTCATCTTCCAGCTGCAAACAAGAGTAACATCCCTCAGTTTGTTTCTGTACACCCATCTGTCAACAGATCCTCCTGCCCGGGGCACCTGAGTCAGCGCAAAGCCCCACATATCCTCACGCTCCCACACCCTCGCAACAGGGATTTGCTTCCTCTGCTCCCTGGGCGGAGCCTGCACACTCATCCCTCTTTAAGCACATCCTAACAGCCACTCTCTGCTCCAGCGAACACCCATGACTCCCACGGTGAGATCCCAAGCTACGCCTGCATCCTCAAAGAGTGAGTCAGGCCCTTCCGAAGCCTCCTGCGAGCTGCTCTAGGCAGGCAGCTGCCTGTCGCAGCGCGGCCCTTCCAGGCCGGCAGCAGCCGTGTCTCGCTGCAACACGCTGCACAGCCTCGGCTCCAGCAGACGGGCTGGAAGCGGAGCTCAAGCCGAGGGATTCGCCCTCTCCGTCCGAGGTGCTGCAGTCTGCCTCCACCTCCCAGCGGAAGCACCCAGCAACAGCAGAGCTCGCACAGCATCACCCCGAGGAATTGCAGCATCACCCCGAGGAATTGCCGGTGGTTCCCGGGAGCAATCTCCCCACCTGTTTGAGTGAGCACCTCCCCTCGACTCACCTCCCCAGACACTTCCACCTTCGAGAGTGCCAGTTGCACCTCCTCCTCAGTCATGTCCAAATCAAAGTCTTTTTCCCAGTCCTCACTGATATCCGTGCTGGAGCCTGTAACCACAAACATCAGGACAGCCATCAGAGTTATCCGTGCTCTCCAGACCCTCCGGCCGAAGCCCACAGCCGCCCAAGAAGGCCCACAAAGCCCTGGCATTCATGAGGCTCAGATCTCCCGCAGCCTGCCCCAGGAGAAAAAGCCTCCCCCATTCCAAGCGCAGGCTGTCAGCTCGCCGGCAGAGACGGGACGGACTCAGCTGCGCTTCCCTCGCAGCAAGGGCTGGTTCAGAACAAGTGGGAGAGGTGAATGCTGAAACATGTTCTCCTCCGGCCTGGGAGAACTAGGATGTGTCACGCTTCAGTCACACAGAGAACAAAACAATTAAGGAATGAGAGGAGTGACTGAGATATGGGGACTGTCACAGTCCCCAACAGAAAGAACCTCCTGGCGCAGAGGAGCAGCAGGGACACTCCTGGGGGTGACACGCAGAGGGAAGGAAACACCACATTCCCTACACAGACCACAGCCTTGCCCCAGCACCCAGCAGGCCAGGGACCAAAGGTCTGTTCAGCTGAGAGAATTCCAATTTCCTCTCCAACTTCCTCCTGCTCAATACAGACCCAGTTCATGACACTTGGCCACCCTGCTGGATCTTGGGTTACTTCCAGCGGCTTTATAATCCTATAACCACCACAACCATTACTCCAGGAGACCTGCAGCAAGCTCTGCTGAAGCCAGAATCCCCTGCAATGCCAGAGCTGTGACACGTCCCTCCTCAGGCTCCTGGAGTCATCTCGCCCTCCGTTCTCCTGAGGGCGCACCAGGAACGGGGCTCAGGAGAGGGCACCAGCCCAGCCGCCTGCTGAGAGCAGACTGTCGCTATCTGATGTGACCAACTTGACACTGTCCAACAGCATAAAGATTCATTTTCAGTTCAGCTGTTGGACAATCTTTGTCTCTAACCTTCTTGGGTGATTTTTGCAAAACCCCTCTTCTCCTCCTTCATCGTCACAAAATCAGAGCCCTTTCCCCAAAAGCTGCCACACCCAGCAGAAGGTTTCCAGGCCCTGTACTGGCCCCACAGACGCACCTTTCTTTCCGTTGTTGGAGGGAGTGGATTTCCCGCTATCCGAGTTCAGCTCAAAGACTCGTAGATCCGTTGGTCCTTCCTCTTTCAGAGTCTCTGTCCTGCCCTGGGCTTTGCTCTCCACCTCTTTGAGCTCTGTAACAGCCGGTTGCTCTGAGGATGCTGCTGACTCCCGGGCAGGTGCAGAAGGATGACCGGGTTCTGGGGGCTTTGGCAGGGAGCTCTGCTCTTCCGAGGTGGCCTCCAGCAGCCTCTGGGAGAGGTCTCCGGCCCCAGCTGGTTGTGCTCCAGTCTGTAGCTGTGCGGCAGGCACAGAGGCAGGGTTTGCAATCTGAGTCACAAGGGAGACGCTCTCACTGCTCTCAGAGGGGCTCCCCTCTGCTGGGGCCGGCTCCGGAGGGAGGACGGCCCAGCTTTCCTCTGAGGGTCCCTGGTGAGCACTGGGGTGGCTTCCCTCCAGGGCTGCAGGGGCAGACTCTTTCTCTGCTGCTTCTGGCAATTTCACGTTTGCACAAGGCAGGGGGGACATCCCCAAGAACTCCTCTGTAGGAAGGCAGAAGAGAAGTGAGAGATGTTTCAGCAAGCGCAGCAGCAGCTGGCAGTGCAGCAGGGCAGGCTGCAGCTGGGCTGGGAGCTGGGAATTTGTGGGAGCAAGGAGGAGCCACCACCTTCTCTAATGGAGACCTGCCGAGGTCTGCACGAGCCCTCCCACAGATCCTCCACACCACCTGACCCACCTTCATCCTCTTCCCAGCCTGGCTCCTCCTGGTGAATACTCTGCTCCGCTCGCTGCTTCAGAGCCTCCCTCCGGGCTTCATCCTACAGGGAATTCAGCATCAGCAGCTGCTCACAGCCCCAGTTCCTTCCTCCCCAAGGCACTTCAGTGTCAGTGACAACAAGGACACAGACAAGGCAGCCCAGATCCCTGCTTTTCCAGGGGCAGTATCTTCTGCCTCTTTGGTCTGCACTAGAGAGCCCCTTGGCTGGAACGCCCACCCCCCTCCCGACCTACCTGCTCCAGGCGATGCACTTTATAGAAGTAGCGCTGCCAGAATTCAGAATGGGAAACAGCCACAGGGACCTGGGAGTGACACAGGAAACATGATGAGTCACTTCAGAGGGAAGGCTGCGGTTGCTGCCTTGCTCCTCTCTGCTCCCGAGCCTTGCAGTCACCCTCATGACCTGCAGCAGACACCTGCATTTTCAGGGGCACCGAGTCGGGACCGAGCCCCGGATACGCACTGGCAGATGCTCAGACACATATTGGACAGCTATGGAGGAACTTCCGCTCCAGACCCGTGACAAATAAACGGGGAAGAAGAATACAATATGCTGCCAAATATCCACGTGCCAGTTCACCACGCGCCCACAGTCCTTTCTAATACGAACTGCTGGGCCCACAGAGCCCAGGGCCTCCCTGCACCACCCTCCAAGTCAGAACTTGCCCACTGCAGGAGCCAGGCAGGGCCTCACCATTTTGGTGTAGAGAGCCCGGATGGAAGGGCTGGTGGCCAGCAGCTCCGCGATCTCCCCTTTCTTCTCCTCTAGGTTAAACTGAGAGAGCCAGGCCTCAAGGAGCTCGGCAGGGCCTGCACAGGACAACACAGAGATAACAGTCCTTGGCACGAACAGGGCAGGAACAGTTTGGGGAAGTTTCATTGGGAAGACGCTACAGAGTGGACCAGCTGGGGGGAGCAAGGAGCAAAGAAGGCAGAAGACAGGGGTGTCTGAGCCCACCCCACGTCGCAGGTCTCTGCCAGCACAAGGCCACGTGGCGCCAGCTTCAGCGGCGCCCAGCAAACTCTCAGTCTAAGCCAGCCCCCAATGCAACAGAGAGATCTGCTCTCCACAAACAGCGACCCCATCGGCAGCCAGCCCAGCAGGGCCACCACAGAAAGGCTCCGGGTGATTCAGGACAGCCCACAGGCCCCACGCAAGGACCAGCTTTGCTCGGCAGCGACACCGAGCCCCCCCATACCATCAGGTTCATTGCAGTAGGTGGCTGGGTCTGACTGGAGGCTGTAGAGACGAGCCTGGAAGAGACACACAGGGCAGAGCCGTCAGGAGAGGGGCAGCAGCAGAGCCCCGAGAGGACAGGGCTCCGCACTCCGCATCCCGGAGAGAAGCTCTGGGAACGAGGCACTTACCTTGGCGCTGTCATAGGGCTCTGTGGTACCTGTGGGTGTTGCCATCAGTGTGATGACATCGCAGTCAATGGTCTTATCCGGTGAGGGAGCAAACGTGTCCGAGATGACACCCAGGAAGTCAGAGAGCCCCTTCCTCACCTTTTCAGTTGCACCTGAGGCACCTTCTGTCCTCTTGAAGAGAAAAAGCAGTGCAGTGTAAGTAACAGTGCCAGCAGCAGCAGGACAAGTCTCAGTCTTTTTTGGACAGGTTCCTTTAAGGAAGAAGGATTTCTCTGCCTTCAAAGAAGTGCTAATGAGGCGCTTGTGTGGCCAGGGCTGGGCTAGGAGAAGGGTGTGGTGGCAAGCACTAGCCTCAGGCTGAGGCAGGGAGGGCCTGTCACAGGTTTGTGGGGAACCAAGCCTAAGCTTCGTGGGGAAGGACACAGCCAGGGTCGGGGACCGCCTGGTTTGGGGGCTCGGACTGTCACAGCGGCTGCTGTGCAGGGCTAAGGCTAACAGCCTGTGCAGAGAGCCGATGTCATACTGGTGTCACACTGCCAGTGTCCCACCTACACGGCGCACTGGGAGAGGGAAAGCACAAGGAACTTGTCTCCACTCGCCTCCCGAGGTTCCTCACCACCACAGCAAGGAAATCCCACCCAGTGCTCGGCACCAAACCTGCACCGGGGAGAAAGTCTGAAAACTGAAGCCCCTGGTCATACGCTGGGGTTTGTTCCAAGGATCACGTCCTCAGAGGCGGGCACATCCTCATCACCCCTCACTTCGCTCTCTGCGACACGAATCCCAGCCCTCTCACTCCTACACTCACTGCCAGCTTGTCCTTGACCACGCTGGCTGTCGCAGCGATCGTGCAGGCCGTGTCATGCTGCACTACTTGAGTGAACTCAGCCAGGTCCCGCTTCATGAATTCCAGAGCTTCCGTGGACTGTAAGAAGAGGACAGAGAGACCGTGTAATCTTTTCACTCTCCAACAAAGCTGCAGTCACTCTGGCAACGTGTGGCACGTTACAAAGATTAAAGTGCGAGAGCCTTTAACCCAGCTGTTAAGGCAATGGGTAAAACTGTGATAACCAGGATAACAACGGGAAACTGCTCTGCCCAAAAGGTGCTGCACTGGGATTTTTAAGGAAAAAAAAAAAAAAAAAAACAGAGAGACAGGTTAGGAGAAGTCCGGCTCCGGGTTCTGCATGTAGTTAACACAGGCCGCGCTGTCACCGGCAGGAAATCACACCCAGCGAAGGGAGGCCCGAGCACACGCCCCCCCGGCTCAGCTGATTTTCACCCCGACAGCGCCCACGGCCGCCGGTCCCCGCCGGTCGCACTTACACCAAACCCACCCCGGCCCCGCTGCGCGCACCCGCCCGTCCCTTCCCGGTCCCGGGGCTGCGCTACGGGCGGTCCCCGAGGCCGGGCTCGGGGGGGAGGTCACCGGAGCCGCTGCTGACGGAGCCGCTGCGGCCCGGCTCCCGCCGCTCCCCCCCGCCGTTACCGGGGCCGCCCCGCAGGCCCGGCCCGCCGCCTCCTACCTTCTCCTTGACGGCCTGGTAGCTCTGCTGCAGCCAGCTCCGCCACCAGCCCGCCTCCTCCCTGCGGGGGACACGCGTGTCAGGCGGGCCCGGCCCCAGAGCACCGGCCCCGGGTCTGGCGCCGGGCCCGCTCCCCGCCGCCCCCCTCAACGGTACCGAACTCACCCCTCCGCCATCTTGGCGGCCTGACGTCACCAATATTTACCGACCCCTCACCCCGGCGACGTCACTTCCTCCTCCTCCTCCTCCTGGCGGGAGGGCGGCCGGGCGGGAGCCGGAGCCGGAGCCGGAGCCGGAGCCGGAGCCGGGCGGGCGGCGGAGGTGAGGGGCGGGCGGCGGGGCCGGGGAGGAAGGAAGGGCCGGCGGGAGGGAAGGGGAAGGGGCTGGCCAGCGGCGGCGGGTCCCCGGGTCCCCTCCCGCTGACGGTAGCTTCTCCTTGGCCGGGCAGCGAGCGGCGGCGGCGGCAGCGATGGAGATGCAGTCGTACTACACCAAGCTGCTGGGTGAGCTGAACGAGCAGCGCAAGAGGGACTTCTTCTGCGACTGCAGCATCATCGTGGAGGGGAGGATCTTCAAAGCGCACAAAAACATTTTGTTCGCCAACAGCGGGTATTTCCGAGCCCTGCTGATTCACTACATCCAAGACAGCGGACGCCACAGCACCGCCTCTCTGGACATTGTCACCTCGGAGGCCTTCTCCATCATCCTAGATTTCCTTTATTCCGGGAAGCTAGATCTCTGCGGGGAAAATGTCATTGAGGTGATGTCTGCGGCTAGCTATTTGCAGATGACCGACGTGGTCAATTTCTGCAAAACGTATATAAGGTCGTCGTTAGATATTTGCAGGAAAATAGAGAGAGAAGCTGCTTTCTATCAGGCTGATAGCGGGAGCGCTAGCTCTGCGAGAGAGGGCACCTCGTACAGCTCCAAGAGCCAGTGCTCTGCCTCTGTCTCTTCCCTGCAGGAAAAGGAAAGGATTTCAGATTGCCAGAGAGATCCTCCCTGTGGCGAATGCAGCAGCTGCCATCCGCTGGAGCTGGTGGTCAGAGACCCCGTCAGCAGCGACTCTCCGGACGACGTTAATTCTTCCCTGCCCAAGGGGGTGGAACCCAAAGTAGAGTTTGACTCGGATGAGGTAGAGGTAGAAGTGGGCGACCGGCTGCCGCAGTACCCGACTCCGTTGTCCCTGGAGCAGATGGAAGAGGGGCTGCACGGTGGGCAGGCGATGGACCTGGCCTGCAATAACTATCACATGAAACAGTTCTTAGAGGCCCTGCTGCGCAACAGCTCAGCTCAGAGAAAGGACGATGTGGTTCATCACTTTGTCCGGGGCTTTGAGGGTAGGCCAGAGGATGCAGGGGTAGCCATGAGTTCCATGATGGACATTCACAGCGACTGGTATGGTGAGGACACAGGTGAGAGGACTCCAGGGGGGTGTAGTCTGTGTAATTGGGGAAGAAACCGCTTAGTTGTGCGACTTCTTTGTTACTCTCGTTCTTGTTGAGGAATATATTGCTGAATATTATGCCGTAGCAAAATAAACTATTGTTCTGGACTTCAAAAGAAAGCTGTACTCGTTTATTCAGTGCAGCATTTGGGAGGTAAGTATTTCTAACAGCTTTTACAGTCTCTGTGAAACAGATCCTGGAGCGTGGTGTTGGTGATACTGCTGTAATAAACAATCTCATTTGGGACCTTGTTGAACGGCAGGCGAATTCTTAAAAAGAATCTTCCTCTCGTAACGTTAGCGTTAGAAAGAGCAATCAAAAAGATAAGTTGAGCTGCCACAAGAGGGATCTGCTGTAGAACCTGACAGAGCAGAAGCAGTTTATTCCACTGGAGCTCCTGCCGGCTCATCAGTTGCTGGATGATTGTCTGTTTGCTGTTACTTTCTTTGAACTTCAGAAGGGCAGAAATCAGTTTAGTCAATACTGAGCGATACCTAGAAATTCTTTAAGAGTGCTGAAAGCTTTAAGCTCCGTGGTGTTGCGTAAAGACTTAACTTTTACCTCTAGCGGCAGACTCGCTTTTCAGCTGCTGATCACCTGAGGTGCCGCTGCTTTCCCCAGCCCAGCGCCTGTTGGGATGTTCACTCGCGCTGGCGGGAATGTCTCCTAGCGGGAATGTCTCTTAGTGACAATGTTGGGGGCCTGGAGAAGAAGAAGGTCACGTTCATACACGCTTCTCCTGCAGCGGACAATAAGGATTTGGGCATTTTATCTGCTTACAGTAATGTCGGGGCACAACTTGCCTCATCCAAACTGCCTTACGAAGATGGGAGGCCGCTCTGAGAAGAGCTGCAAGCGCCACAGCTGGTCGGGATGTGACAAATGCAGTAATGGTGTGGACAACAGAGAGGAAATCTTTCACTGAATACGCTAGACAGCAAGCTTGCATTTGTGTCATTTCCAGCTCAGGCATGTGTGCGTGATCTTAAAGCCAATAAACCCAGTAATATCTCTTGCTGCTTGAAAATATGGAATCTGATAAAATCACAAATCCGGTCTTACAGTCACCGAAAGACCAAAGTGGCCAGAACAGACTGCTGTCCCCAGATCATGCCTATGGTTTTTGATATGTAGCAAGGCAAGAGCATCTAACACACAAACTTGGCTTACCCTTTTCCCTTTTAAAATCTTCAGGCTGTTAATGTATCATTAAAAGGGAAATACTTCTAGAATTCAATGAGAACATCGGATGTTATGACAACGTACTAGAAATGTTAATGGTAGATATACTTCAACTAGGAGTGGGGAAAAAAAAACCTCCAAGCCTTGTATTTGATTATGTTTCTCTGTTAAAACTGAACATTATAAGCATTTAATAGAATGGAAAGATCTCAGCTGTTAGTTCTCCTGCTATCTTAGCGTTTTCACAAGACACCAGGAATGAGAAATACAAAGTCCTGACCGAAGAATGGCACACTCATTCAGGCTGACCGATGCAGTAAATGCCACTTACTTTCAAGTGTCCACATCTGTTCTGGTCATCCTGGTCCCTTTCACAGATGATGGGAGGGTAAACGGGCACCTCTAGAGAGCCTGGAAGCAAGGCGGGTCTAAGAACTACTTTTATTTTTTTTATTTAAATGGCGCTGTAAATGTCCAGCAGGGATTAGCAATACCTGGTGAAGGTCCAAAATTGGGTGAGATGAATTTCACTTGATAGCCATGTTACTAGACACTCCTTTTTCTGAGATGGGCTTGGACAAACCTTAGGACAAGGAAGGTTCTACAGCTCCACCTACTTTGGTGTAACTGTTAAAGAGCTCAAGGCATGATATGCAAACACTTCCCTCAATCCGTACCTGAAACAGGGAAAACTAATCTTTTAGTATAAAACATCTCAGCCTTTATGCTGGAAAGGAAGCTGTTTTTCGGGGCTGATACTGAAAAGCTTGGCAATACCCATGTTTATGTAAGATGTGATCTTCAAATTGAATTCTCTCTTTTTGCATCTGACTTCATAAATTACATATTACTTGCGTACCTATAGTCTGACTGTAGAAAAAGTAAAATATCATCAGCAAATATATTCGAGTCCTTCATCTTGTTATTTACAATAGAAAGGGAATGCTGAAGTGAATGGCAGTAGAAACAAGCATTCATATTTTTAGATGGGTTCCCACATCTAAATCTATGTATGTTGTAAAAGCACATGGGAAACATTGCACTACTTCTACCTGCAATTTCTGTTAAAGATTTGAGTTTCTAATGCTGTTTAATGCTAATGGTATCTTAAAAAAAAAAAAAAAAAAGTAGGAGACTTTCTATGGCTGAGATTCTATGGCTGAGATAGCGCAGAGACCCCACTGCACTAAAGGCAAATTTTTGGCACTTAATTAAATGGCTTCTTAAAACAAAATTAATTTGTTTTTCTGTTGTGAGCCAACTCCCTTAGAGTATCAGCTATGTAAGTATAGGCAAGCTGATTTTCAAGGGACTTGATCATCTGCAGCTGCATGAATCTCTTCTGAAATTGCAGAGCCTACAGAAATTCCAGGTAAGCCACATACAAAAAGAGGGGAAAGTGCAATTGTCTTGACCCAGCTTTGCAGCAACGAGGCTGCGAAACCAAGAGAGCCAAGACTGGTGAACTGCCCGATCTAACACACTGTTTTGTTTCCAAAAGGTGACGTGCTAGTTGTGCCAATCAAGCTTCACAAATGCCCGTTCTGTCCCTACACGGCTAAACAGAAAGGAATACTGAAACGGCACATTCGCTCTCACACGGGTGAGAGGCCCTACCCCTGTGAGACCTGTGGGAAACGTTTCACTCGGCAGGAGCACCTTCGGAGTCACGCTTTAAGCGTAAGTTTGAAAGATTACATCTCTCAGTAAATTTTTCTAAAAGTGTTTGGCGTTTCCCAATCATGTTTCCCAATATATGCTGGACAAAGTGAGTGTTGCCAACACGAGATAAACTTTTCTAATACATTTAAGCCACTGACATATGCTTCATTAGTACTTTTTTAGCCCCAAATCTGTATCGCTGGAAATGTAATGGGATCACCTGACCTTTAGCTTAAGTGTAGATGTTTTTCTGTTCTAGGAATATATGCAAACCAGCACCCGGAAGGAGCTACAGCAAGAAGGCAGGTTGCCTTTTTGACCATAATGTTTTATTTTTAACTTCAGGTACATCGATCAAACAAGCCAATTATCTGTAAAGGTTGCAGGAGAACGTTCACCAGTAGTCTGTCTCAAGGATTACGCCGCTTTGGCTTGTGCGACAGCTGCACGTGCGTGACCACCACTCACGAGGACTCGATGCCCATTAACCTCAGCCTCATGGAACCTTCATCAGAAGGCCAAGAGAAGGGTGATGCCGATAATGACTGGCCCATATATGTGGAGTCCGGAGAGGAGAACGATCCAGCTGATGATGATGATGCCGATGGTGATGACAAGCAGGAAATCCACAGGAGTTTATCAGACCGAGAAACACTTATGTAGCAGTGAGAGGAGAGTGGGAGCATTTAAAGTGTCTCCCCGATGGTGGTGGGTCTGCCACAGAAAACTGCAGATTTGCCCAATTAGTGAGACTGTGCTGGTTTTTATTATTCCATTTTTTAATAGAAGAGTGGGGAGAATTGGAATTTTTTATACTTTTAAGTTTTCAGTGCTGTGCACCAGAAATCTGTGAAGAATCTTCTGTCTGGGGTTCAAAAAGGTTGTACATGAGCAATTGCCAGTGGTGTCTCTGCCTCCTAGTTTTGATTTTGCAGGTGGAACATCTGTGTTGTTTTGGTAACAGGTTTCTTCAAATAATGCTATCGTGGTCCTTAGTCCCTTATCGAAAAGGAGCCCCAGCTTCTCTCTGAAGATCACATTAAAAGAAATGTAGTTTCCATCCATTACCTTGGACTTTTCTAAATTAAGTTGTGATCCTTCTGTATTAGGACAGTATTATCTAAATTGTAAACCTTAAGTGTTTGCTTAGACTGGATTTGACCTGGAAACCAGGGCAGACAAACCAGGACAACAAAAATATGCTGCTGCTGAAAGCATAGACAGGAAGAACAGATACATTTCACGTGTCCTTAATTGCAGGTATTTAGAGAACAAGCTTCTCTCTCTCAATTGTTTTTACTGCATCTCCCTCTCTCAGGAGCTCAGACTACAGATCTTCAGCTGTGTCTTTGATGTCGTTTCGACATTAGTAGTTTTGGCTTAAGAAATGTGAAGCACGCATTGTGGTGTCTGGTGTCCTGGTCTCTCAGTTTAGACTAAGTGAACTGTCCAATTCTCTTCAGCTTTTACAGTTGAAGTTAAAAGCTGTCAATCAGGTTACTTGGGAATTCTGACTCTAGTAGATTAAATAGCCAGATTCAAAGCTGATATAGCCACGGAGCAGTTAAATATAAATATCTGAGCTATGCATATCAAAGAGCTCTGAATACCCCTTTTGAAGTAGTTGGGTAGAAAATCTCAGAAATTTTTACTAGACTCTTCGTATGCAAATCCTTTTCTTTCTCTTAATATATTTTCTTTCAGTCTTTGGTGATCCTTGTCATGGTTTATGTTGTGTGAATTTATCCAAGTACTGGTTTTATTTTTTGGTTGGTTTTTTTTTAAACTTCCGTGTGGACCTCATGTTTCTTTGCTGGCATAGATAAAGGTCGGCTTTCAAAGGAGGTGAGATTTTTTTACCTTTCCAGTACCAAGTTGGTATAAGCTATCAAAAATCCAGCTGGGAAGCTGTAGAAGAAGACGCAGCACCAACGGAAAACCTGTTTGCTTATGGGTAACCTGCTGTTTCCTCATGAAGAGACAAAACTGAAATATACTGTGAAATAAGACTGTTAATGCTTCTTTATTATGTTGTTTGTAAGTGTTTTCATGAAAAGGCAAATTGTAGATGAGTCTCTTAGCTGGAGTAAGTGCTAGATCAGAAGCCTGTAGACAGATGTGGCTGACAAAGAACGAGCAGTTCCTCCCACTTACAAGACAGTGCTTCTGGGGGCAAAGACAGACTTTACACTTGGCAAACATTAGATGGAACCTAAACGACAGAGAGCCCTCTGATTTAACCAGGTTTGGGGTTTGGTTTTTATTGGCATACCTTCTGCTTTTATTTTACAAACTGAAAAAGAACAATTCAGTTTCTCTATCTGATTCACCCTACAGTGAAACGGTAGTCCTGTAGTGATGTCGCAATGTACTTGTGAGAGGCGATTCTGATGTCACAAATGCAGTTAAGAATTCATTGCCAGATCAAGTAGGTTTTTTCCAAGAAAAAACAAGCTTCTTTTTAAGCAAGTCACTTCGCTAGCGATTCATGAAAACAGCAGAAGGGAAAGGGACTTGTTTTGAAATGGCTTGGTCCCCGTTCTCGAGGAGTGCCACCTTCGCAAGATGATACTGGCATCGCTTGCTGCGTTTCTTTTCTGTGACTTAAGTTGCACAAGTTTTCAGTGGTCCCTCTTCCAGGTGATCTGTAAATTTGAGTTTGTAATAGCTGAACAGTATCAGAGTGACACACATTGTCATAGAAAAAATCTCACTGGGCCAAGATCTTTCAAAAAGTTCAGGGCTCTACAGCCCCTGTTTTAGTTATCTAAATTAAGACCATCAAAGAGACAACTCACGTAGATGCCAGATTTGGAGCTGAGCTCCTTTGAAAATCCTGCTGTGGTTTTGGGTCCTAAGCACTTGTGAAAATCTGAGCAAAACGTGGGCTTGAAAATGGCACCTCCAGCCTACTGGGGCTAGTCTTTGGGACTACTACTCTATTTTTGTTGAGTCCACCCAACATCGGAGGGTATTTTTTTGGTATCTGCTTTTCTGATAAAGGGCGGACTTCTGCATGTGAGAACACCTGAAAGAGAGTCATGATATCTGTGCCTCTTGGGAGCCTAACTTGCTAATGGAAGTGGGAGAAGAATGTAAATAGGGATCCAAGATTATATTTAGTGACCAGGCATCCCAATCTCTGGTCGTTCTAGCATGAAGATGCTAGAACGAAATATTGGTAGAGGCCACTAGACGTGGAATATCAGCTGAGTGTGGTTCTGGCTAGTGTGTCACAAAGCAAATGTCAGAAGATTTAGCTTCTGATGCGGCCGAGCTGTGCTGAGGTGCAGGCCAGCTAACTCTGAAATTGTGCAGACGTTCAGAGTAGGGAAAATGAACCTCTTGTGAAAGTCTGTATGTAATAGAGGCTGCAGGAATGACTGCAGAGACCTTCATTGATGATGCTTCGACCTGCTTTCTTTGGTCTTAGAGATTGTTCTTGTGTGTCTTGTGCGTAGAGAACGGAGCTGTGTTAAGGTCTGTGTAACACTGGGTAAGGGGTGCGGGAGGGGGGGTCGCCATTCCCATTCCACGTTGAAAGTGACCACCAAAATGGATGTTTCCTGTTGATGTGTCCTATTGTGCTGCTTCGTTTCCAGTGGAGTCCTTCAACCTTTGTATTTAGAAGAAGATGTCGTTTATCCGCATCCTTGTGGCCACATGTTCATGTAAACCTGTTTGCTGTGCTTTCCACTTAGTTTTTGGATGTTTTTCCTGAAATCTTCCATTGTAGATCCAGCCTATACAAGCTTTGAGAAAATGATGTAGCTGTTTTAAAAGATTCATATGGTGCTCAATGAAGAATCAAAAATAATGTTTTTAGGAAAGGTGTTTCTAATGTAATCTCTTTCTCAAAGTTTTTTAAAGGCCGTGCAGACGACATATCTTAAAGTCTTAGCGCTACGTAATTGACTTTGTTTAGGAGTATACGTTTTAACGTACTTTTGCACATAATTGCACTGTGTTTCACGGAAGGAATACATGCTGCACTGGTATTCATAGTGCATTTAACCTCTTGGTGCAAGACCTTGTAAATCTTCCAAATGTGGTTATTTAATTTACTGATGTTTTGTAAGGCAGTTTCACAACTCAAGTCCTTTGGTCTAGTTTACATGACAAATTCTTATAAACTGAACCTTATTTGTAGAAGTGATTTAACTATATTTGTGGATCTTGGAGCATTCTGGAGCTTTTTGATTGTCTAGAAAATAAAACTCTCTGAGAGGGTTGCTTTGATTTTTTTTTTTTTTGATTTTTTTTTTCACTGTTCAAAAGTTGACTCGGTAAACCTGAAAGTGCGTAGATTAAGGCTCACATTTCAATTTCTGGGATTTAAAAATGAATATATCCATTTCCAGCAACAGACACTTTGCAAGCAAGAGTCTTGGTAGGAAAGGATTAAAAGGATGCTGTCAACTTAAAACCAGGCAGCTGGTGGTTTTTTTAGAAAATCTTTTATATTATTAACACTGACTTTGTTTCCTTGCCAGTTTTTGTAGTTTTATAATCATCTTAACTTTTAAAACTCTTTTTAAAGCTTTTCATTTTTCATGCTGGGTGAGAAAAATCCGTGCATCTGGGAAGAGTCCCTGAGCCGAGTGAGAAGAAAACGCTGTGAAATGCCTGCGATAAAATGCACACAGGTGGGGGGGG
>VZSF01001385.1:36579-49312 GCA_013398295.1 Chionis minor
CCCGCAGTGCCGGGAGGCGCCTCCGTGCTTGGGCGGGCGGGGCCGGCGCCGCCGGGCGTCCCGGGCTCCCGGTGATCGAGTGCGGGTGAGTGACGGCGGCCTCCGCCAATGCCGGGGCAGCCCGGGCCGGGAGGGCCGCGGCCGCCGAGGCTCCGCCGCCGAGTTCCGTGTGCGGCCCGGAGGCGGCGGGGCCGGGCTGTGCCCGAGGGGAGCTGATCTGAGGCGCGGAGTCTCTCGGCCGCCGTGGCTCTGCCCGCCGCGGCTCTGCCCGCCACAGGACGGCGAAGTTCTGCATCTCCGTCTGGGAACCGCTCCCAGCGTCGGCGATGTCACCTTAATTCTTGCAGGCTACGCAGCGATCCCGCTGAGCCACCGCTTCACCTGGTGTTACCTTTCCAGCGGTATTGCGCGGGGTGGGGGCTGCAGAGTTTGGAGATATATTGGGAATGTGATAACACGCGCGATGGTCATGTTTTTAAAAATAGAGCTCATCTCTTTAAAATAGGATTCTGCACCGTTGGTTTAGATTGTCACGATTATACTTGTTTTTTACTTTAGAGCAAGCCTTCCCCTTATCCCCGACTGGCATGGAGATTTCTTCCCATCAGTTTCACCTCCTGGAGCAGCTGAACGAGCAACGGAAGCAAGATTTGTTCTGCGACTGCAACATCCTGGTGGAGGGAAAGGTCTTTAAAGCACATCGCAATGTGCTGTTTGCCAGCAGCGGCTACTTCAAAATGCTCCTTTCGCAGAGCTCAAAGGAGACGAGCGAGCCCACAGTAGCGACATTCGAGGTCTTCTCTCCAGAGACATTCATGGTTATCCTGGACTTCGTGTATTCAGGCATATTGTCTTTAACCGGTCAAAATGTGATCGAAGTGATGTCAGCTGCCAGCTATCTGCAGATGACAGATATTCTTAACGTCTGTAAGACGTTCATTAAGTCCTCGCTGGATATTAATGAAAAGGAAAAGGATCATTACCTCAGCCTTTCGGCCAAGAGTACCAACACCGAACCTGCCCATCCCTCCCTTTATCGGTCAAGAAGGAAAGCAAAGAGCAACCCCCGGCGTTCCTATACCACGCCGGATGAAAAGACCAACACGGTGAATGAAAATTCCTGGAGTTATTCCAGCAGCTATCTGTCCTCCCAGGTGATTCTCCAGCGGGCAGAAACACAGCTGTCGAAGAGAGGCAGGAAACAGGGCTCCACGAGAAAGCGCCGGAAGCACCTCGGGCTGTCACAGAGCCGTGATTTGGTGCAGTGTAAACTGAACAAATCGGAGCGGGCCGGCGGAGGTGGCAGCGCGTCGGATTCCAGCCACATCTCTCGGGTTAGAGAGGAGCCTGAATTTGATGCCGAGAACGATGTCGACCACGACGATTACAGATATAATCACGAATCGGAAGTGATACCGAAGAGGTGGTCCGTTGCTCAGCTAGAACAAGAACTTTCACGAACTCCTGAGTTCATGGAGTTAAAAGCAGAGGAACTGTACACCTCAATGCCCACAATTTTAGGTGTAATGAGTAGTTGGAATGAAGGTAAAAAAGAGCTTTGTTTTTGAAAAAGGTTGTCTTTATTTGGAAGAATTCAGATGATCTTTTGGAGAGAATTTGTATAGCTGCACGAAAATCAAAATGATGGCTAGAGTTGCAGATTATTTCTTGATCTGTTCGATCATAGTGCCTAACAGAACACGAGACTTGGCAGCCACAACAGGGCGTGAGAATTGGAATCGGAGAGCTTGACCCCAGCATGGTGTAGTTAAAACAATACATGCCAGATTATTTGGACCCAAGTGGAATTTCACAAAGCTTAAAGAGCTGTAATGGATGTGGGGACCCAAAGGACTAAATTTCTCTTGTAACATGTCCAAGACCTGGCAGAAATAGACACATTCGACCTAAATCCAACCCCTAAATCCAAACCAGCCCAAACTCCAGGACTGTTTGGCCACACTACGTAAAGCATCTCAGCTCTTGATGGCCTGACAGCACATGCCTCAGAGGGTGGAATAAAGTTGGCAGGTGTATTCCTATGTGCATCCCTTTGGAAACTAATGTATTGATATTTTATTATAACTGCATAATGTCAAGATGTTGGGCATCCTAGTAAAGTACATAGAGATTAGAAACGGCAAAGCTATGAACTTTAAGCTGATGGAAGAGGTAGGGGAAGAGGATAAATGTTACAGCTATGTATTTATGATCATCCGTACATCTACAAAATACCCTGAATAAGGAAGGATACACTATCAAATACCATTAATACATTCAACAAGAAATATTGGGGTTTGGGGGATTATATTTTGGGATTTTTCCTATTTAGTGACAGACCAGAGGACAAATGAACTGCTGCTTATTTAAACTGAAAAATTATCAAACTACCACATAAAGACAGACTACCGCTATTTGACATTCTACCTGTGTTTCTCTGTAACAGATGACTTACCTCGGATGCGCTTCAAATGCCCCTTCTGTACGCACACGGTGAAACGACGCGCAGACCTGAAGCGACATCTTCGGTGTCACACAGGGGAGCGACCGTACCCATGCGAAGCGTGTGGGAAAAGGTTCACCCGACTCGAGCATTTACGTAACCACTTCCAAACGGTAACGCCATTTCCATCCAGATTCAGCCTAGAAAAAAAACCACCACAAGATGTCATTGGCGCCAGCTGTTCAGCCATTTCCAGGCCTAATACCAGAAAAGCTCCCTAGCTGCACGTCAATTATTCATTATTGAAATTGGCAAATTATATTTTTAATTTCAGGTTTTAGAGTGATTCCATGCATTTTCTTTTTCTAAAAACCCCAGAAAATAAAAGATAAATCTGCTTTTGGATGAACACTGACATTTTCTAAATTTTAAATCTCTTTAGATACATCAGGCCGGCAAACTGATCTGCAGAAAATGCAAGCGGCACGTAACTGACCTAACAGGATGTGTTGTTCAGCAGGGAACAAGACGCTACAGACTGTGCCATAAGTGTCTCGCAGAAGCTAATTTTGACAGCATCCCTGATGATTTAGATGCAGAACATTCTCCTGTCTCCTCCACGGCGAACAAACATTCCAAATGGGCTTTGGAGGAGGAACAGAAATCAGATGAAGAGACGATGGAGGAGGAACCGTATAATTTGGTTGTCCGACACGTTAATGATGATGTTCCAGATGAGGTAGATGAAAAGGTGAAGCCAAATCTTAGGTAGATATATTTGTGTATTTGTTACTGTTGTATTCAAGATTAAATTACTTGTGTCCTACCAACTACTGCTGGTTTATTACTTTCATTAAAATGAAATAATGCTAAAATTCTATTATGAGAAGCAAAATATGGACTACAAGTTGTTATATAGTTATATACATACAACAGTGTAACTGCTTTAACTATCATCCAGAAAATACTTATTATCTAGAAACTATTTCGAATTAGTTTATATTTCAAAGACTTGCTCAGAGCTCCTGTTCGTAACGAAAGTATGAACCAGTTTACAGTCCCACAGAGTCTATACAATATAGATTTTCAAAAAACAAAGATCAATAATTTGCTTTGAGAAAGTCGTGCTAAAGTAAGCAGATAAGAAACGTAAAACACATTTTTGTTGACACTGTAATTAACATGTATATACACTTCAGAAACTTCCTAAGAAAGGAGAAAAGAAAACAAGTGGAATTCTTCCTGCCGAAGAACGTAATTACACAAGCTTTGTTTTCTGAGTGAGCTTACTGCTTCTTGTATTTGAGAAGAGTATGATTAGTTTTAAAGAATACACACAGCCATACAGAGTAGAATAATGAAGAAAGCATCTCTAGTGCACTTGGATAGTATAAATTTGCCTTTTCAGATATGCAGTGGTTTTGTACTGTGAATTTTCAAGAAAGATACACTAACGTGGTTCCAAGGAAATAAAGTGCAATCACTGGAAGTACAGTTGTCAGGTTTTTTCCATTTTTTTTTTTCAGGACTGGTGCAACATTTGTTTAAAACTCCTGTTTATCTTATGCTGAGATAATGAAGAGAACAAGACCCTTTAATTTCAGTGGGACACTTGTGACTTCGATCATGACGCTACCTTAGAAAGGCTTCCCTGCTCATACAAATTTAGGATGCTTAATGGCTGCTTGACAGTCAGCACAAAAACATTTGTTTATAAGGGCAATGTCCCTCAAGAGCTTAAGCAACCTTTGTAATTCTGGAGTTTCCTCAGCTTTTTTAGTAATCACATTTTTTCCCATTTTTTCCATTTAGTTATTTGGGTCAGAGAACCTCCACTTGCTAAAGAAACTGAAGGCGCTTACTATTTAATTGATTAAAAAAAATAAATAGAATGTAGAAAAGAAACATTCTGACTGAGAGCAGAGAATGGCATTCCCAGTAGGTACTCTTGATAAAGAGCCACTGTTTGGTCTCATGTCTCATTTTATGCTATGTTTCCTTTCCCGTTAGCAGAATCTGTAGCTTGAGGTTACTGCCAAGCAAGCAAAAACTCCCTGTAGAGAATTTGAGAACAGCCATATTGATTCACATCAAGGTTCTCCCTGGCTCCAATAGCTGCCATTAACAGACGCCTAGGGAAAAGTGAGAAGAGGGCAAGCCTACAGAGCTTGCTCAACTAACAGCAAGAAAAGAAGGGTTTGTAGCTTAATCATGTTTTTGAATTAACCACACTCAGGTAGTTCATTGTCTCAGTGGGCCCCAGCTCAGTGAGAGACCACAGCCAGCCATGGGGCTCCGGTAATGCGCCGGAACGGGATTGTCTGTAAACACACCGTGAGCTGAAACCTGTCACTCCTACAGCTGGGGAAATGGAACAAAGTGAACTTAAGGCCTGTTTTAGTAAATATTGGGGGGGGGGGGGGGGGAAGAGATGACCCACACTTACTTAGTTAATTCCAAATGTTCTTCTAGCAAGTTCCTGTCAGCACTTTTAAAAGCAGAGCACTTTACTAGGTTACTACATCCTGTGACTGACAGCATGCACGGGGGACTGCTACGAAGTTAAAATTTAACTACATAAATTTAACTTCTGCCGTTTTAGAAGGCTGGGAGAAAGGCAACCCACCTCCCCAACGGCCACCGCCGCCTCCTCAGGCTCTGCGGAGAACAAAGCCGCCTCAACTCGACGCCTGATTGGCTGATCCCAGTCGCCTGACCCAGCCAGCCAATGAGGTGTCAAAGCGACGCTGAGGGGCGGGAGCCGCGCTCTGCCCGCGACAGGGGCCTCAGCGGCGGCGGCGGCAGCCCCCGAGGTCGCCATGTCGCTCACCTCCGGTGGGCGCCGACGGTTCGCCGTGCCGAGGGGCGGCCCGGAGCCGTTCGTGTGGAACAGCGCCAGCAGGTGGGCCCAGGCTTCGTTCTTCCTCCGTAGCGCCGTTGTGGCCGGCCTGGCGCCGCAGCGGGCGCGTGCTCTGGGGCTCCTTCTGAGGAGGGAAGAAAACCCGGTGTGTAAAATTAACACTTTTCTTTGTCCCATCAAATAGGCATATTGTCACTCTTAGGGAAAAAAAGTCTGCTCACCTTAGCAGAGAACAAAGCATGAATGGAAGTCGTTGGTGTTAGAGTCACGGAAATTACACACAAATTCATTAAATCTTTCAGTCCAAGTTTTATTTCAGTGTTGAAGGTTCCCCCCCGGAAAAAAAAATAAAAAAGCGATGTTTATCCCTCAATCTTTACAACGTGGAAATAAAACTAGATCTATTTAAGAGGCCTTTACAAGAAAATAAGAAATGAGACACTACCTCCAGAGGCGAGGCACTAGAAACAGTGGGTTGGGCCAGCACCCGTCACTGCCCCGCTCACACTTAAATCAGACGCTTAAAAATCATAACCCACATTTGCTGTCCTGCGATTTAAAACAAAACATGCTTTTGATTATTTCTGATTAATTTTGATTCAGCGAATTGAAGTCCATAACCCTTTGACATTAAAAGGGCTGTCCGTACTGTCCTTTCCAAAGGAAGAAATGGAAGCTGATTCAAATTTCTTTTTAAAAGAAGAGAATCAGCTTTTGGGAAGACGTAGTTGGGAGCGAACCCGCACAGACTCTGGCACATCCCGTTCTCCGGCGCAGCAAAGCTGCCTGCTTTTTAGAGCGATAATAGCTGCTACTAGGATTCCACGCCGATGATCACATGCTTTAAGATTTCATGTGGAAATTTATTTACAGCAATTCAGCACCACCTGCTGGCATGTCTTTTTTTTTTTTTCCCCCCAACTAGTCTGGAAGGTGCGGTGGTTTGGTTTTTTAATTGGTAACTTTAAGTGCCCTTTGAACAGTCAGAATATTTTTCTATGTTAAATCAAACCCACTGCAGATATTCTGGACCTTTTATGTTACAGAGGAGGGATGTCACCTCAGAATTAGAGCACTTAAATCTGCAAATTATATCATGTAGATGAACATTATCTCCTGCCACCCTATGAAAACAGTATTTCAGCTAGCAGCTCTACTAGTTTTTCTATTTAGTTCATACAGCACCTAACACGTCAGCCTTAAAAACTGACTAGTAGCATTTCTGAGACACTTTCAACCCTTACAACTCTATCTTTTCTTCTCAACACCCCCCAAAACCCAACTAGTTCTTTTTTTCCTGGCATGCAGGTGTTTCAGTCTGACCATCCTCAAGTCAAAACATGGGCTGACATTCCCTGCAATCACTCCTTTCAATTTAGGACTTGAATTGGCCAATTCCTTAGTTACTTCCACGGGGATTACAGTTTTCAAGGGACTTTTGCCAGCCAGTGACAAGTATCCACTCGACCACACTTTTCTTCCTTTAAATATCGATGATGACAAAGACTTCTGGCTTTTCATCTTCGCAGATCTGCATTGCCGAGTAAGTTATGGCTTTGACCTCTGTACCCTAGAGAGAAAAGACACAAAAGCATGGATTTGCTAAATGACATCCCTCGTAGCAGCTCATGATAATACACAATATTTACCACCTTCTATAAATGCTACCCAGTTTAATCGTTTTTCTCCCCAAAAAGCTACGACTGCATTTGTTCTGATTAATAAGAAAGCTGGTATACTAATGGCAAGGACTTGGCCAGACCAAACAGTGAATAAGTAACTCTTCCCTTATTTTATTGCCTCTTGAATACTACAAATTCCTCCTCTTACCTCTGACAGAACATCAACATTTGCTATGCTAATACTGACACAGCTAAAGAGCTCGCTGGGAGAGAATGATTTGCTTCTAGCAACTCTTTAGGGGGAAAAAAAAAAGGAAAAACTGACTAAGCAAAAAGCCTTGGTAATAGTGTGAAGGCCAAACCCATGCTCACATTCTGAATATAGATTGGTTTACTGTGTTATCAGCATCACAAAAAAGGAAGCCAACAGTTGAGTTTTGCTACTCCTGAGGAAGCACCAGATGCTTGACAGTTTCAGGAATGCATTCACACAAAAGAGGCAGAAAATGAGATCTTAGAAGTTCAGTCCCTGTGTGCTTTTAGTACCATCCAGACATGTTTTACCTGGATCTCTTAAGAACTTACAGGTCTGATTTAAAAGACACCACCCCTCCCCATCCTACCCCTAAAGGTAAAAGAAGAGCAGATGAACCACTACCTACCTGAGGGTGTTTGGGTAGAGAGAACTCTTCTCCCCACCTTTAAAGGCAAAAAGAAGAGAGGTGGTTGGAATTTTGGTTATAATTATCAAATATTACAGCTTGTTTCAGTGATGAGCACAGGACAGTGAGACTGTCATTTAAAGCCCCAAAGAAAGGGGAAAAAAAAAAAAAGCAGCCCACAATCTGCTTTTTAGAAAGCATCAGTGAACTCCAGCACATCCACAGTATTTCAGAGTGGTGACTCTGAATTAATATGTGTGTTTTCAGTAAAAATACTCATGACTCAAACGATCGTTTAAGCTCACCCAATTGATCTTATTTTGAATTGCATTCGGTCAATGTAAAGCACTTTCACCTCCTGCAGAGAAAGCGAGAGGAGAAATATGTCAGTAACATCTTCTGTCTTCAGGCAGAAATTCCCAGGAAATCCCATTCACAAGGGTTGTATTCCACTGTTTAGATGGAATCTAAAAATCAGAGAATCCGAGCAGCCTCAAAGAGATACACTGCTACTTGGAACACGGAGGCAGCAGCTAATAATTGGTGTTTATGGTAACAAAGCTTAACAATTTGTTTCTCAAGCCTTTCTGCCCTGGTATTTTCAATTCTCCTGTGTTGCACTTGAGTGATCTGTTGTGTCCCTTTTTTTTTCCTAAAGCAACATTGCATTCAGAGCTGGTGTTATCAGAGATTAGCCTCGACCTACAAATGAAAAAAGATCAAAACAGAACACTTACCCTGGGTATAAAGAACTCATTAGCACTGAATTTATACAGCCACTCATCCAAGAAGTGGAAAAGAAGAGACAGCATGTCATGTCCTGCATGGTTGAAGCAGAGGAGAGAGTCAGTTGACTGGCTCAGCAAGAACAGCCAAACATTTTTAAGTTATGTCAGATGTGCTGCTTCTGTGCTATTAGAAGATTCAGATTAGCGATGCTTAATTAGTTTTTAATTAACTGCAACAAAACTACATCTAAAGATTCAAAATTTTGGTACGCTTCTCCCTCAGGGTTCATACAATTCCAATGTAAAAAGTCAAGGCAGCCTTACCTTCTGCCTCTACCTCTACTGTATCCACAGGCTCCACAGTCTCTGTGTCAGTCATGTAGCCGAACATGGCCATGACGCACTGCTCAAACGCTTCTTCCAAAGTGTCTCCCCAGGCATGTAGCCTGAAAAGACATGGGATAATTTACCAGACAGTAACAAAAAATAAAAATAAGAATCAAGAGTAATATTCAGGTGAGAAATCAGAACATGAGAATTAATGCAGAGAAAGCGAATGAACAAAAATACTTGCTTGTCTACACGCATTACCTATGCATTTGGGCAGATTACAAGAGACTTTCATTCTTGCGGTTTGTGAGAAGAGTTTCTTGGGAGAATATGGAAAATGAATGTTTTACCAGACAACAAGAAAGCTCTTTCCTAATGTGGATAATTGCTGTCTATAAAAGTGAACTATTCGGAAGAAATTTGGTTTAAAAGGAAGAGATTAAAAGGAGATTCCCAAATAACAATTTTAATCTGAAGCCCCATAGTAATATTACATTAGAAAAGAAACCAAATGTGATTCTATGCTCTCCCAAGAGCAGAAATAAAGGTTACCATCAAAAACCCCAGTGTGTGACATATCATAGTTCCATAAGGTGTATACGTGCAACCAGATACAGGTATGGGTGCACACATATCTGGATCTGGACAGGTATTCCAGATTTACAGCAGTGTAAGAAACAATCAGTTTGTCATACAGAGAAATCCCAGCTGCCCATACTTACTGCACATCTGCTGTGTGATCCAAATCTGAGGGGGAAGGAAAAAGAAAAGGCATGACATCACCAAATATATTTTAAAAACAAGGATTTTAAAAAAAAAGGAAATCAGATATTGTTGTTATAACAAGAACATTTTGTATTCATTTTCAGATGCGAATCAGTGATAATCTATTTTCCAGTATATTAGAAAAAAATAGCATGGGTGGAATCTTCGGCTATTTCTGCCAAGCAGAAAAATGGTGTTTAATGAACTTAATTTAGAATTATGTTTAATAGAATTATATCAGTGCCCTACATGTACAGCACCGTGTGCAAGGTGTGGCTGTTGTAACACAACAGGCTTCTACAAGTTAACTGCAATAAAAAAAAACTTTAACCAGGAGTAAAGAGTTTTTGCTGAAGTCTGCAGGACTGAAAATTATTCATGCAGAGGATGAGAGCTGCAAATATTTCCAGCTCAGTGAACAAATATACCTGCCCACACCCAAAAATACTCATTATGCAAAAAGGAGAACTTTAAAAAAAAAAAAAAGTAATACAAAATAGAAGGCAATCTTCACTAATAAGGTAGGATTAACATCCCAAGCATGTATCAAGTTTTATGTGAACATCGTTTATATTAATTTACAAGAATGTGAGAAATGCAAAATTATACCAGGTTGGCAGAAACGGAACTAGCTCAGGATGTAAAATAAATGCCGCGCCATGATCTCTCTAACTGAAAGAGTGCTCTGATGCTGTTTAGATCGTTCACACGCTATTAATGGATTCTCCAACAATCTTTTGTCTCTAAAGCAAACAAATTCCAGTGGGTGTAAAAGAAGAATAAAACCTCTTCCAGATATGGAAACAGCGTGACTATTGTAATGTGTCACCATATTTTTGCACTGCTATTAAATAAAGATCTGAACGCATCCTAAAAATATATATTCTAATGGAATAATAGACACTGTCCCTCCGGACACCGCTGAAATAGAAACAGTCCGACACTGAATGGTCACCTGTGCGCACCTTAAGTGAGCCCGTGGGCTGCCACCCACTTGCTTGACATGTTCTTAGAAGATATTCCAGGAGTAGGGAAAGGGAGAGAGAATGATCTTTAAGTAGGAGGAAAAAAAACGCGTACAGAAGACCAACACACTCTTGAATACCAATTCCTATGTAAGAGAGGTAGAAAAATGTACTGCTTTCCTAAGAAATAGTTTGAAAGGGGAAAGTCTTCAAGGTAAGACTGAACTAATTTATTTCTACCATGATTTCTTTAGCACCCGTAACAAAAAAGGCATTTATCTGTGATAAAGAAAACTGTAGATATCTCATCTCCGTTCAACTAAAGATGCACCCCACGGTCTAAACACACACGACACTGCAATATTAAGAAACCCCACACATGGGGTTAAAAAGCACATCCTGCTGTTTTCTTTCCCCTCCCTCCCTCTCACCACTGCACTGTTACACACACACTGTGGCAGGATTGCATTAAAAACTACTCACATTCGTATTTCTTAGTGAGCGGGGGGTATTTGGCTTTGACAGCCTTCTGCTCCTCCGTCAGGTTGTAGTCCCTCTCGTCGGCTGCCATCGCTGCCGGGCTTGAGCAACGCTCGCTCACTTCCTGGTGGTGCGAAACATGGCCACCTCCGCCGGCTTCCCAGGGGATGCTGCGGTAGGAAAGGGAGAATTGCCTCTCAGTTGGGTTTTTTTTCCACTTCGTAGCAGTTTGGTAACGGCTGCAGACCGGCTCAGGTATTTAAAACATGATATTAAATGCATGTAATTTAAGTTTGCTGTCAAAACTGTCACCGGGAGACGGGGAAGTTCAGAGTTCAATCCTACGCCGCTTGCCTCGTTCATTCACTCATACGAGTTATATTCACTCATACGAGTTATATTCAGCCAGCGAAGCCAAGGGATCACAGTCCTTACAAGAAGTGTGGACTTTGGCCTTTTCCGGGAGGAAGCACATTTCTTCCTCGTTGTGTAGAGAGCCAAGCATTTGATTCATCCTTAAATAATAAAATACTGTAATAACGAAAAATAAGGAGCCCGCTGCTACGTTACACACCAAGCTGAAATTTGCAATGCCTCCAAACCCCACAGGAAGGAAGATCCGCCACCTTACGTGCACTTTTTCTTTAAGAAAAAAAAAAATCTAGTTTTCTCTTAGGACATAGACTGCATTTAAAGCATCCTAGAAACACATGCACAGCAAGCATGACCTGTCACACAAGTGCAGGGGTTTTCTTGCAGAATGTCTTTTTTTTTTTTTCAAGCAAGAGCTGTATTAAATCCCTATTTAAAAGTCTAATTCTCAGACCAGCTCTTAGCAGTTGCTCATTTTCATACAAGCCTCCATTTGTAAATCTGACAAGACACAAATTGGAAAACCTGATTAACTTCAGGCTAATTAATTTTCCTCTGAGTAGAACTCCCCGGATTTCCAGACATAATAACCATTCTCACTCTTTCTTAGTATTTTTGTGCATTAAAAGATTTACCCGCAGCTGAGTCCAAGACTTCCGTAAACGACACAAATGGTAGATTTATAGACAGCACGTAACATCATCAAGACAACTTTTAAACAGGAGCAGTTCTTACTGCAAGGCTTCGAAACAGACTACACGGGATTTCCAGCTTGGGTTTTCAGGTAAGCATTTAGGGATGTTGCAAAGCTGAGTCTGAAATTGGGAAATAAACTGGGAAACTCCTGTGAGGGAATACACCCAGATGAACGCACATTTTGATTTTAAACCTGTTAAGCCTTGACTGCGGATGGCCAGAGCCATCCAGAGCCAGGTCAGTCACAGCAGGCCCAGCTCAGTACCCCACAGGGCTCACCGCCGCACTGCACTCGGGGAAAAGGGAAGTTATTAGTGATTATAAGCAATTAATAACCCACGAGCAAGCTGAGGGCACTCCGAAGGTTCCTGGGCAGCCCTGTGAGGAGGGAGAGACGCGAGGGCCGGGCCTCGGCCCCACACACGCACCAATCCGATCCCGTCCGGTCCGGTCCCGACAACGATCTGCAGAGGAAACCGCGGCCGCAGACCACGGGCCTTCCCGTTCCCAAACCGGTGCCTCGCCCCGGAGCCGCCGCCGCCGCGAAGCCGCCCCTCAGCGCGGGGCGCTGCCGCTTTAAGAGCGAGCGCGGGGCGCGGAGCTCCCTCCCCTTCCCCTCCGGAAAATGGCGGCTCCCAGGGGAGCTTCAGCAGCGCCCTCCTTCCCACGTGACCGCCGAGCGCGCTCGCCTGCCTCGTGTCCCCGCCCCTTGCCTCTAGCCGATTGGCTGCCGCCGCCCGGCGGCGGGCGGCCATTGGCCGGCGTTGGCGCGCGAAGGGGTGCGCGGCGCCGGAGCGGCAGGCGGCGGGG